>LPNX010828282.1:293252-415232 GCA_001517045.1 Pseudotsuga menziesii
TTCGAATTTCGATCTGCGCGACTTCTTTGTGTCCAATTTTATTCCAACCGTCGTTTCTGAACCATGTACCATTATGGATATTCAAAGAGGAATAATCCGCCGCATCAATCCTCCCCATTGGAGAGCTTTTGGACTACCAAAAGCCTGAATTATTCTGCAAGTAAGTGAGGGTAAAGTTCCCTCACTTTACCAATCTCCATCCATCTTGCTTTGCTAGGATGCATTCCTTTCAGCCCCACTCAAAGGTACTCAGCATTCCCCCTTCGTGAAGTCCTTACATTTCTGTCAAGAATAAGATCATCCTACAACTCTCTCATATATTCGGGTGCCAAATCATCAATTGAAGGAATCTGTATGTTAATTTCTTCATCCATGATCATAGGAGGCTCATACAATTTAAGATTCTCAACATTGACAACTGAATAAATTTGCATGTATGGAGGTAAATTCAAGCAAAAAGCATTAGTACCGATCTTTTCCAAGATCTCAAAAGGACCATACCTGATAGGTTTAAGCTTTTTACCTTCACCTTTCATCCTTTCTTTGGTGATGTGTAACCAAACTCGGTCACCAACCTGAAATTGATGATCAACTCGATGCTTATCATGCCTGGCTTTGTACTTGGCCTGGCTCTTCTCCAACTGTTCTTGAACTACCTGCTGCACTGCTTGGATTCTCTGAATGAACTTTAAAGCTTTATCTACATCATGATGTCCATCCACTGCATCTTTGCCAAAATAGAAGTCCATCGGTGTTTTTGGAAGATAACCAAAACAAGTTTCAAAAGGATATCTTTTCGTGGAAGAATGAACTACATGATTGTAAGCATGCTATATATACTGCAACTGCTCATCCCAAAGTTTAGGATGTTTACTACAATATCCCGTGAGTAGCTGAACCACTGTTCTGTTCACTACCTCTATTTGTCCATCGGTCTGTGGATGAAAAGCTGTACTTTTCTTTAGTTTGGTATCCATAAGCTCCCATAAAGTTGACCAGAATTTTCCCAAGAACTGAGAATATCGATTAGACATAATAGACATGGGCAGCCCAAAATGTACCCAAATATTTTGAAAGAATAAAAGAGTTGTTTGTTCAGTAGTGATCTGCTTGTTACATGGCATTAAGATACACATTTTGCTGAATCTATCCACAACGACATATAGGTAATCATGTCCTTTTCTAAACATAGGTAGTCCCCCTACAAAGTCCATAGAAATACTTTCCCAAGGACGAGAAGAAACTGGAAGAGGAGTGTACAAACCCAATTTCCTATTGCTAGGCTTACTTGTTGCACACATAACACAACCCCTTATATATTTAGCCACAGTTTCTTGCATTTGAGGCCAATAACAATGATTCTGCAATATAGACAATGTTTTGCTTACACCAAAATGTCCTGCAATTAATGAACTATGTTCTTCTCGGATCACATGCACTCTTTCTTTTTCTGGAATACAGAGTTTACCGAGATGATACAAGAGCTGTTCATGCACAAAATAGTTCTCTTCCTACTTACCATGTATTAGTGATGCATATACTTTCTTAAAATCTTTATCTTCTGCATATTGTTCGATATAACTTTCATGTGTTAATGAACTGTTCTGAAGAATGATTGAAGCATTTGTAGGTGGCCTTGATAACATGTCTGCTACTTTATTATGAATTCCCTTTTTGTACTTAATTACGAGATGAAACTGTTTTAAGAACCCCATCCATCTTAAATGCCTACTTTTTTGTATTTTAGTTTGAGATTGTAAATATTGAAGTGGCTGATGATCAGTATGTATGACTGTCTCTTTTCCCATGATATAATGTTTCCACTTCTTCACACTCTGTACTAAAGCATATAATTATTTGTCATAGGTCAGATAGTTACTTACAGCAATAGAGAATGTTTCTGAATGGTAACAAACTGGCTTCCTTCCTTGCATCAAAACTGCTCCCATGGCAAACCCACTGGCATCGATTTTGATCTCAAATGGTTGCTGCAAATCTGGAAATGTCAGAACTGGTGCTGTGCTAATCTTTTCCTTCAAAGTTTTGAAGGCTCTCTGATGCTTGCCTCCCCACTGGAAAATTTCTTTAATGCTTGTTAACGCATGTAAAGGAGTAGCAATGGAAGAAAACCCAGAAATGAATTTCCTCCAATACTGAACTGCACCCAGAAAAATTCTGATTTCAATAATGGTGTTAGGCCGTGGCCAGTTTACAATGACAACAACCTTGGCTGGGTCCACTCGCAGGTGGCCTCCACCAATAATATGGTCTAGATATACTAAAGAAGTTTTAGCAAATTCACATTTAGACATTTTTACATAAAGCTTTTCCTTTCTTAGTACATCTAATTTTTTTTTCACATGTACAACATGCTCTTCCCAAGTTTTTCTAAACACCAAGATATCATCTGGATATACAATTACAAAATCATCAATGAATGAACGAAAGACATCATTCATGACCCACATGAAAGTAACAGGAGCATTACATAGCCCGAAAGGCATTACAAGCCATTCATACAAACCCTGTTTCATTTTAAAAGTTGTTTTCCAAGCATCATGCTCAGCAACACGGATTTGATGATACCCACTATGCAGATCCAATTTTGTAAAGTAAGTTGCATGTTTCAACTAATCAAGCAAATCATCAATGCGAGGAAGAGGATACCTGTTTTTAATGGTGATTTTGTTAAGGGCCCTGTAGTCGATACACATCCTCCATGATCCATCCTTCTTTGGAACTAAGACTATAGGAGAGACACAAGGAGAAGTGATGGGCCGGATGACCCCCTTCTCAATTAGCTCCTGAACCTACTTCTTGATTTCCCCATTTTGCATTACAGACATCCGATACATGGCTATGTTCGGGAGTGGCACATCTTGCTGCAAATGTATCTCATGTTGAATCTCTCTCTTCGGCGATAACCCCTTCGGATATTGAAACAAATCATCATATTCAGAAATGATGTCAATCAGTTTAGATTTATGCTTAGGGTCACATTCTTCAAAATATTTAGAGACTTCATCATTTTTCATCTTAACCATCATCAACACAAAATTCTTACTAGCATTTACCAACCTCTTCATTTGTCCGGCAGAGACTATTGCTAGATTGGTTTTCATCTTATGTGCTCATACAATATATTCCATACCTTCTTTAAAAATATGATACTTATTCTACTCTCTATAAAAGATTGCTTTCCGGTCATACAAATATGGAATCCCAAGTACAATTCCACAAATGTCAAGTGGTACTACATCCAATTCTACCTCATCCCTAAACCTTTCAGTAATTGCAAATTTTAATACACATTTCCTTGTAAATTGCAATCGTGTATCATTAGTAACCCAACCTAGAGGATAGGGCTTTTCATAAGGCACTGTAACTAAATGCAATTTCTTAACCACTTCTTCTGATATCAGATTTTCTTGTGAACCACTATCAAACAATGTATCAATATTTGTGTGATTTGCAATGACACGAACATGAAACAGTGCACTTCTATCTTTATCATTTTTCTTAGAAGTAGATGGTAGACTTGTACTTGCACTAGAACTTGGTTGTGCATCAATGGGAAGTGAGATACTTTTATCCTTACCCTAGATTCCGACAGTTGTAACCTTTGTTTCATCACCTGAGTCGGATCCCAAGTCTTGAATAACTGCTGCAGTAGATTTTTCTTTTCCTTTGTCTTTGTTTCCTCCGTACTTCTTTGGCCTTAACTCTGGATGAAGTTTCCAACACTTAGAGACATCATGTCCCTTCTGACAATGCGAACATGTAGGCTTTTCACCCTCTTTATTAACAGTAGCCATCTTATTTTTCCCCTTATCTTGACCTTTCGATTTGCTGTCAAATTTAAATGATTTCTTCACAAAAGTATCATTAGCATGCTTACCCCTGGCTTCTAAATGGGTAGCTTGAACACATACATCATCCAAATTACTGGGATTAAACATTAACAAAGTATGTTTCAAATAAGAATGCATGCCACCAATGTACTTAAGAAGAGTTTCCTGTGTATCTAATGAAACATTCAATGCAATAGCCCTCTTTCTGAATTCATGAGTATAATCTTGAATGCTTTGTCCTTTAGCTTGTCTAAACATTTTCCAACTCATGGTTAATTACTGCATGTGACCTAAAGGATAAAATTGCTTTCTTAATACTTCAATGAATTCATTCCAAACTGAGATAATTATTCTTTCGAATATCTTACTGAATCTTGCTCTCCCACCAAGTAAGAGCCACTCCACTCATCCTCAAAGTGGCCAATTGAATCCTGGAAGGGTCATCATTAATGCCCTACACCCTGCAATATACTTCAAGCTGCTTGATCCAATTGTCTAATTTTTCAGCATCTACATCTCCATTATAAATAGGTAATTCAAATTTTACATCCAATTTGAAATAAGGCATATTAGGACTTGCATTATGAGAAGAAGAAAAAGTCTGTTTAGTATCAGGAGGATCACCATCACCTACTACTCCTTTACCCTTTTCTTTCGGCTTCACTTCCGCATCTCTGGATGAAGATCCTTCTTCTTTCTTCTTCCTTTCTGCTCGCTCATCGAGTAGAATTTCCATCATGGCTTTCATGCTCATAAAAGCCTCCAGAAACTCAGTTTCAGAAATAACAGGTTTTTCCCATTCGGTATGTCCTTCTTCTTCCCCTCGTGGAGAATACATGGTTCTTGAGAATGTTCTCCTGGAGCCAATCTCAGGATCTCCTTCAACTAATTCTCCTTCACCAACCTTTAACCTGGACCTGGTAAGCATTCACAAACTTGCACAATAGTCAACCAGCTCTGATACCAAAATATGATGCGTAGGACCTCAACTTTAGTGCATCAAAAGTTTGTTGTAAAAGAATGCGTGCAACAGGTTACTTAAAGGAACAACATTAACAGAAATTAAAATGCTCAGAACATGAATGAAAAACAAGACTGAAAAACAGATGCCAAGCAGAAAACACAAAAACAGAGTCACAAACAGAAGTTGATAATGGAGTTCACCCCCTCCACTGGGCTACGTCTCCGGGTCCCTCTCCAAATGGAATCGATCCAATTAAAGGATTTTTAAAATGGTACAAATGGTTCTAGACTTGAGAATGGTCGACTTCAAAAGTAATAGCATGTGGATCGCTTTCCAGCAAACTCGCCCAACTTCTATAACTGAGAAAAACCGATGTTTGTGCTTCTTCACGAACTCTCCTTTATACTCGTCTTTGTCGTTATAATGAGCAAAAACTTTCAAGAAATGCGACTGTTCACCTCCTTGTTCCAACTGCCCCCGAATTTTCATCTCCCTATCGACGTTACCATCATACGACATCAAGATTCTGCAAAAACCATTTTGAAAAGTCCCCGCGCAAACGCATTGAGGAAGTTTGAGTCGGAAGTTTTTGTTGCGGCTGCCGAATCGCTATGGCTTTCGATCCTTTCTATATCTGCCATTGCGGAAGGTGAAATGCTTTCGACTTCTGATCAATATTGTGCTCGTCGTTGCGGAAGAGAGAAGGCTTTTCAAGCCCCGCCGTTGCAGAAGGATGAAGGCTTTCGAGCCCCACCGTTGCGAAAGGAAGAAGGCTTTCAAGCCCCGATCTGTGTGTGTGTGTATATATATATATATATATATATATATATATATTTCATCTGGTTATTTCCACGGACAGAAGAATAGTTTGGACGCCCGCCGTTGCGGAATAAGATGCTCTTCCGACCTCCGATGTCGCTGAAAGAGATCTCTTCCGACTTCCGATCTGCACGGCTTCTTTGTGTCCGATTTTCTTCCAACCGTCGTTTCTGAACCATGTACCATATTGGATATTCAAAGAGGAATAATCCGTCGGATCACCTAATTTCCTTCAAACCCTTGGACCACTAAGCATACCAAATTCGACCTGGGCTACAGAGCTTAATGACCACATAGTTTCTTTGAAACTCGGTTTTTCCAACAAAAGGCAACATGACCCCAATGGGTGGGTTGATGCTCATCTCAGGAAAAACCATTTTAAAGTGGGTTATACTCATGAAGAAGTACCAGGTGACTCTATTTACCAAGGAGTCGATTCTTTTTCTAATGTTTTATCCAGAGCCAAAAGAAAAGAGGAACAAAGTCAAATATTATGCTACCAGTAGGAAATAAGAGACAAGGTCTGAACTTACAGAGCAATGGAGTTGGATATTTTGGAAAATATGAGAAAATACAAAGAAGAGAAGGAGGCTCAAGAAACTAAATATTATTCAGTGACACCAATCTCAGATATAGATAAAGGTAAATGTCCTATGGAGGATGTCCCATAGGCATCTATTGCTCAGCAGGTCAAATCCTTGATACATACTTCTCAACAGTTTAAACAAAAGATGACAAAGATGAATTTTGTGCTAGATACTCAGGAAGTTGCAACTACTTAGGTTGTTTCTGATAAATAGGTAAATGCTACAATCACTTCAGCATGTGATGATCAGGTGATGGCTGAGCTAAATCCACTTACAAGCCTAAAAGTCCAGGTTTCCTCCTCTCCAGCTCATATAACCATAGACTTGAGCAATTCTGATACTGAAGGAGGAACTTCTCCTATGCCTGTCACTTAAGAAGTTGATAATGGTAACAATTTGCAGGAATTTATGAATTTATTCAGTGGTAGTAACATAAAATATTCCTATGTTCCCGAAAACCCACAACCCACTTTTGGGTCTTATTCTTTTTCCTCGGCACTACTCCTCTCATCGATTCAAAACCTATCTGCTTTTCCTGTTGGATCAACTTTATCACCTCCATTATCCAAGATCTATCATGCTTCAACATGCATACCTACTTCTATCACTCCTGTCTCTATACAACCACCTATGCCACAATCTACTCCACTTCAAGCTCCTAAGATTCCACTAGACATTCCTTTTTTTTCTCTATCAACATCATCCATTCCTAAAAAGGTCTTAGTACTTTCATCATCACTGCTAGCTAATACCATTCATGTTTCATCCCCTGAAACCTCTATTCCAATCATACCTTCGACTTCTGAAGCAGCTATTGTCCAAAGTAGTTCTTCTCCTTTACTCACTACTCACATCACCATGCCTATGCCTTCTCTTACCAGCAATCAAAATTCTCCTTTGGTGTCCATAGGGATTGACACTTATTCCACTGATGAGGTAAGAGATGAGTTTAATGAAGATATTGTGATCTGTCTTGGAGATTATCATTATAGCAAGTCTAATAAAGTAGTGTTAGAAGAGGTAAGAAGAGAAGCAGAGATCAAGGTGATGTAGATACATCTCTCTCTAACTAGGTAGTATGGACTCAACAGTTTGGTGACCCACAGGTGGATTGTGCAGATACTGCTTCTGCTTTGGGAGATTTCACAGGTGCAAACTTCCATGCTGTTAATTCTTTGAACATAAATTTTGACAAGAAAAAAGAAGAAATAACCAAACTAAAGGAAGAACTGTAACATACCAGAAAGGAACAAGTGTGATGAGCTACAAGTGAAGAATACTTCGCTTCAGGATGAGCTGCTAAGTGAGAAGACTACAAACATTGTCTTTGTGCAGATAATAGCCTTGCTTGAGAAGCAATGTGAAGATGCAACTGCAAGTGAAGCTTCATCTTCGTTCTCTAAATTTTCACAAGAAGAATTCAAGGAATTATCTCTCAAGACTAATCAAGAGCATTATGAATTAATTAGTGAATTGTTTAAAACTCTAGATAGTATTTTTGAGACTCATCTTGTTTTTGATAAGATGTTTGTTACTCTTGAATATCAAGTAGATAGAACGGAAAAATATTCCAAAGCATACGATGATGTTGTAGATTGGCAAAGATACATGAAAGATAGGCCAGAAAACATCACTATTCTTAGCAGTTTCCAGCTGAAGAAGGTCATAACTATTTTACGTGCTTGGGAAGATCTAAATGAAACAATTGGTGAATATATTAAGAAGGTGCAAGCTATCTGTGGAAGGAGGTGGTATGATGCTAACAATTTAATGGATACTTCGTGTTTTCTTGTAATGGATCTCATCGAGAATGCATGCCCACTGAAACTCATGATTGAATAGGTTGAACAACGACAAGATGAAACAAAAGAGAAGATCCAAGGGCTTAGTCATATCAACATTGATGATGTGGATTAGTTAATAAAACAACCACTTTCTATTGTAGGGAAGATGTCAAAACCCCAAATTTTCCGAAAAATTAAATTTTTTTAAATGCATATAATTTTCATAATTTCAGTAAACTAATTATTAAATTAGTTATATGTTACCAATTCATTATCTGAATTATCTATTGGTTATGTTTAAATATAGAACAATTCTTTTCAATTTACTGACTTGTTTTCTCTTTGTGACCACAAGGTGGGACTGTCATGCAAAACTGGGCTTACTTAGATTTCGAGCTAATGCAGAAAGCTTTCCTGTTCTTACAGACTACAGGTAAGAAGTTCGGGTGCTGCTTGTCGAAATTCTAAAGTATTTAAATACAAGTTCGTTGCAAAATAAAATCTCAGTAAGAAAATAAATGCTAAACAATTTCCAATGCTTATTGAGGTAAATTCATTAACTGTCCTTCTTTCTAGTAGAAGTAAATTTATGGTTCTTAATGATTACTGAACTATTCAATATCTATCATAATCGTCAAGTGTAAAAAATGCCTTACTAATTCTTTACAAACAGAGTAAGAATGGTAGAGTTATAAAATAAATGGTATAACTTCAATTGTGCGCAAAAACCTTTACATCGTAATGTATATTGATAAGGGTTTTATGTAATACTGTTTCCATTTTCAAACTTTGAAGTTTAATGGGTTTACATCGTTATTTTAAGCTGCTTTTTGCAAAAGATATACTAATGTTGATGCATAGAGTTTTATTTACACATCAACTGTTCCAAAGCATAACTTATAGTAAGATTTATATCTTGTTATAAACAGGTTTTATACCAATCCTTCCATTGATGGAAAAGGGCATATTCTTCATAGATTATAACCATTGATAGAATGCCAAACATAATAGTTTTTAAGGCTTAATTTCTAAGTTGATGAATCTTTTATTAAAAGAATAAGAGGCTTAAACTTTGTTATAATCATTATAATCTATGGTAGGGCTATTATGCAAACACAAACACAAACAAAAGGGTTATAAGGTTTAGAACGCGCCAACAAAAATAAAATATTGTTACCCTTGATCTAAGCTTTATCAACTCTTGTTACGTGCCTCCTTTACAAGTTTGAGTTCTAAGTCATGCAATGGTAGAGATTCATGCTACGATGTATCTTAATCATTGTTCTAAGGTTTTCATGGTTGCACTTTACATTGTGCAGGTTGGTTGACATTCGATGCAATGAACTTTATAGAACTTTCCAACGTATGATTTGGTTTACAAATCATTGGTATTCTTGCTCACTGTAAACTATAGTATTCTACCCACTGCATGCCAATTATTAACTTGATAAGGTGGCATCATCATATCCATGTATTCTATTGTTAAAAGGGCCGCAGAAAATCCTAGCTCGTCATTACCTCCGTCGCCTTCGAGCCTCCTACCGCTTCTGCTACGATCTTCTCGCCTTCACCGTCGCTTACCTTGACTGCCAATAGTCTCCTCCGTTGCTGGTTCTACCTGTGAACTCATCCGTAAGCTTGGTAGAGAAGTGCTATCACGATGTTATTTGTTACTTGGGTCTCGGTTTTGATACTTTCTCCAGGGTTTTTATCTTCGAAGCTAGTTCCATTCTGAACCTATTTACTGTGAAGAGGATTCTCTTCCTCCTTGGCTTAGTACAGAGCGTAGTGGCCTTGCATTTCAGAGTTGCTGGGCGTAGGGTTTTTCTGCAGAGTAGTGTCCTGCCATTTCTGTTCTTCGTTGCTGAAAGTTGTTTTTTGGGTGAATAACTCCTTCCTTTCCGTAGCAGATGAAGGGTGCACTTCTCCTTATGTTGATAGTTGTTCTGCTGCTCAAGGGTGGTTGTATTTCAGTTAATTTTTGAGGTAAGAACACAAGTTTAACTTCTTTGTCATCTTTCCAGAACTATTTTACTTAATAAGTGGTTTATTTTGTTACAAAATTTTAATATTATTGCTCTTCTTTCTTCACAGGGTCGACCTGTCCTCCTCGGCGATATGGCATGAGACTGTGGCGACTGGCTGTTTATGGTAATCCTGGTTTATCCATGGCATTCTCTTCCTTGTTGGTCCCTTAGGAACAGTCGTGGGTTGTTCTTCATGGCCTGTAACCCTTGTGGTTTTCATGGTTTAATTAAGTGGACCCTTTCGCTGTTGTTTAAGAGGTTAAACCCTTCATTTTAAAATATGGGACCTCCGGCTGAGGCCGAGACTGAAATTTTGTTTTTATTTAGATTACTGTGTAAATATATATAATTTACAGGCTATAAAGCCTCACTTTGTGGATTCTATCTACGGTCGTGAGTAAATTACTGAATTTAGACTCTAGTTGTTGACTCTGTTGTATTTTGGGATTAATAGGGTTTTACCCTAACTTGACAGTTTTTAAATAATATTTACAGCTTCTGTATTTATCTTTAAATTATAATGTGCTATTGTAAATTGTTTAATTGCTATTTATAATGTGAAGTAATTGGTTAAGCTCAGTAGGTTGAGCATGATAATACCCTGATTCTTATTCTCTGTATGTTAATGTACTGGATTTTTACCCTGTAAATTTATTTAATCTTCAAATATACTAGGGTTACTGTACAGGGTTTTTATAATAAATTATTTTATTACAAGGAATTATAAAAGGTTGTTATATAATTTATTTTTAACCTTTGGAGGTATAATGACTCCATGTTTTTACTGAATTATTTATGTATCTACTGGATACAGCTTGAGTACAAATATTATATTTGTTTACTAGGTATCATAATGGAATAAAACATTGTTTATCTTCATATTATACTATTCTTATAAGAATATATTATTTACCCTTATTCTTTGTTTATTTATAATGTTAATATAAATTAGTATTTTATTTCTGTATTATTACACTTACTGTACTATACTTTACAGAATTACTCTCTGTAATTTATATTGTCTTGATTATGTTACAAGTTAATACGTATAAAATAAAAGTAAAAGAACTAAGTACTGCATTTGTTGATAGCTTAAAAGTATAGGTTGGCAATTATAGAATTTGTTTATGTTTAACTAAATAGAACCAAATAAATGAATGACATACTTTACTATCTGTAAGTAAAATCTGAAATTCAATAGATTATCTGTAGAAGTAAGTCAACATTCTAGCTAATCTTTCTTTCAATTTTGTTTATTATACAAGCAGTAGTTAAAATTGGAGAGAAGTAGACTGTAAAGCATCTTTAACTTAATCCTACTCTAATTAACTATTATACTCTTCTTTTGAATTCAATTAAGCAATGAAATTACTGAAAGTAACTACTGTATCAAAAACTGTTTTATCTACTCATTCATGCTACTGTCAGTAAATAATATAGCTACTTTTTTTTATTCTGATAGACTGACAGTTTCAGTACAGGTTATTACTACTCCTAAAACAAAATATATTTCTTCTGATAACAATACACAGAAAATACTCTATAATTCCATTAACATTCTATTATGCATTTTCATCATACTATCTTTATTTATAATTTCACCCCTGTGCTGGAGTACGGTATGGTCACTCCAGATGAGGAAAAAAACAAGTGGGGGTTTTATTTCTCATCAAAAAGATTCTATTACTAAACAAACTAAGAACAACTTCATTACTAAACCATCTAAATCCTTACTTCATAAGCTACAAACATAACATTCAATCATACACAGATATTAAAACAAAGATTATTAGATGGCAGAACCTATTTTTGAGCTTGGATGACAACAGCAATGGGAGGCCGTTCCTCCCTACCAACTCCTAGAGAGCGCTCAAACAATGACTCCACAGGACCCCTGAGCTTGCTCTGGTCTCCCTGTCTGGAACTAGGTGCAGCAATAATCAAGTACCAGTCTTTAGATTCAATACAAACCCTGAACTTATGAGTAAGTTCTCTCAGCTAGCAAGCTGTATCAGACCAAGTTACTGCATATTATCTCTCAAACACTTTCCTTATAGTTTTCCCTTTTCCCCAATGACTTCCTTGAAGAGCATTCCTCCTGAATGATTCTTCTCCTGGAAATATCTGAGCAACCACAGATCTATTCATTGGGTACTTTTAAAAGATTGCCTAGGTCTTTTTGGGTTAGTTGTCATTTATTGAGCCACCTACTCTGATCCCACTTTCTTGGGGGATCATGATCCCAAATGTAGGGAAGTTGCCACCTGCAACATAGGAAGTGTTTGAGGATGCTACCACTTGTGTTTTTCCCTCCACCTAGTTCCTTCCACCAGTTTGACCAGCAACACTCTTATTAACAGCTCTCCCATGCTATTGTCTCCACTTTTTATTTATTAATAATAAAATATTCAGAATTACATTCCACTTCTTTTGACTCTGCTGAGTCATCAGTTCCTACTTAGAATTAAATTTAACATAATTTATTAGGAAATCAAATTAAACAATTAACATTATTTTACAAAATTGGGGTATGTGACATACACACCCCCTTAAAATGTAACATCGTCCTCGATGTTACTTATTCTTCATCCTCTGCAATCTCCTGGAATAGATTTGGGTATGCCTCCCGCATCTTACTTTCCAGTTCCCAGGTAGCCTCTTCAGAAGATCCATATCTACATTCGTATTTGGAATAAGTTAGCGAAGAATGAAATGGAAGATCACAAATGTGATGCCCAACTTGGACTTGAATCTGCTAACTATCCCATCTTAGATGAGTTGTTGGAGATTTGGAAAATATGGAGATATTTTCTTCGGTATTAGCTTTGTTTGGGTTTTTCAATCCCATTTTGAAGGGAATTGATTCTTTTTTAATAATTATTTAAGGGGTATACTTTAGATGTATTAGGGGACTTTTGGAAGGGGAAAGATTTGGACAAGAGACCGAAGATACCTTTGTTAACTCGAGGTTTATGTAATTTCTTACAAAACTTGATTTAATACAATATTGATATCATTTCATATCTCTTGTTATTGATTTTAACAGATCAAGATTTTTCCTGTTTCAGATGGATCAATATCGTTGTTAGTTCTTTGCGATTGCTAAATGCATTTATTTATAAATTTGATTTTTCTCTGTTATTGATTCATGTATTGATAAAATTTTAAAGAATTTATTCTTTTAAAAGTCTTTATCTATTTTTGCAAATGATTCAACATTGAAGTTAGAAAGACAAACATGTTGGTTTTTCAATTAACATGCATACATGCAGGTTAACCTTGAATGATACAATCTTAAGTTGCAGCCAGTTGATTTTCATTAATTGATTGTGAGTTAAGTGATAAGTTAATTAGTCTCATTTAGATTTATGTTAATTTGATGAAAATACTTGTCTGTCTTACACCTCAAGTTGATATGTAAATCAATTCAACATTCCTTTTGAGTATCTTAGATTTAGATCATATTTTCCTTTATATTTAGATTTGAGTTTCTTTTCTTTGCATCACCCATCCCATTTTTCCAATTAGGAAACATATCCTTCAAGGATCAAATCCACAAGAGCCAACAGAGGCTAGAAATATCCGTGGGAGATTACTACACCAAACAGGTTGGGGATAGGACTGTTTTTGTGTAGGATTTTTCAAAGCCCTTCAGTCTGGTTTTTCCCCCTTTGTTGTAAGTTTTAGACACCTTTTCAGCCACATACAAAACTAAGGCTTCAACACACCCGCAGTTGGTGAAACCTGTCGTAAGCAATATTAATTATATGAGTTACTATACACATCATCATCAAATAAACTCACGCCATAAGTACCAATGCTTGCTAGGATTTGTAAGAGGTGTTTATGGTTAAATGTATGTATAATTATTTATTTATTTATTATTTTTGTGGTGCATGACAGAATGGTATCAAAGATTGGTTACATCACTAGGCCTGAACGGACCCAACACTAAAACTGTTAAAGAAACCAGAAAAATAATTTTATTTTATTTTTGGATTGAGTCTCTTACAAAATAGGAAGAGAATGATAACTTTATTTTTGTAGGAAAAATATGGCAGAAGTGGGGACGCCTGGAGAAGAAGATTATCACCCTAGAAATCCTATAAACAATGAAGAGGTTAATCTAAGGGATGGTGAAATATGGGTAAACCTTAATGAGAGTCAAACTAATAACCCATCTGAACTGCAAAGAACTGTTAAAGAACCAAGGTTAGAGTTTAAAAGAGTTAGGGAAGATAATGAACGAATCCTGAAATATCAAGAAGAACTGAATAATATTTTACTAGCAAAAATACATAATTATGAAAAAGAGAAAAGCAAAGAACTTGAACATAATATGCTAAAAAATACACCTTACAAACGTAAGGGAAGAAAACTGGAATTTTCCAGTCATGGGGTTGAAACTTCCAGTGAAGAATCAGTAAAATGTCACATAGAAAAACAACAAGATTCCAATGAAAGTAGTGATGATAATAAAAATAAAAAGAAGTACAAACTGTATGAATAAATTTTTGGTGAGTTAAAAAAAATAAAACCACCTATGTTTAACGGTGAGATTGAGAAAGGAGAAGAGGTAGAATCCTGGTTGTCAGGGATGAAGAAATACTTCCAAATATATAATTAATTCGATGAACTAAAAGACAAAATGACCATATATAATTTAACTGGAAAAGAGGATATTGTTAAATTATTGTAACTTCAGAAGATATTCCAGATGTATTGTATTCCTCCTTTGGGAGATGAGTTTGGTCTTGTTAGTATCATTGAAAGAAGCAATGTAAACCTCCAAATGTAAATCGGGTAAATAGTACCCAAGTGTCAATATAATAAATGTTATATGTGGTGTCAAGTTGGAAAAGTAGGCCCAGTCAGTTAGAGAAGTTGACCCTGCTAGGTTAGAGGTCAATTCAACTGAAGAATATAAATAGGGAAGTTCTCCCCTTCATTTGTACTCACTCACTCAAGTTGTCTTAGCAAGAGAGAGAATTATTAATGCACCAGAAAGGAGAGAGAAGCAATTGTCTTGGTTTTACACTGCACTAGTTGAGTTCTATACTGAGAAATATTTGCAGGGTTTTCTCCCTTGTGGTTTCCCCAAGGAAAATATTTGTGTTCTTGTTTTCTTATGTTTCTATCCATATTGTTCTTTTAGTGATCTACCAAAGGATAATTGTTTTAATATATCATCTAAGCAATTTAAGAAAAATCAACATGGTATCAAGGCCACCCTAAAAGGAAGCACTACACAACTAGGGTTTGTTGTTCCAAACAAATCCCTTAACAGATCAACTAGAAAAGAGGGCTCTCCCAAATCGGCTCTGAAGGGTGCATCTTTCTATGGAGACAAAACTGAATTCCAAGAATTTTCAATTTTAGACCTATTACTGCTACCAAGACAAACTAGGGTTTCAGTTTTCCATAGGTTTCATCATCAATCTCATAAAAAGGAATATATAGTCTACCTCACATCAGGAAGGAGCATATTTTCCACTATTCATCTACACTTGTGATCCTAGCTGCAAAATTAGGGTTTCTAATTCAAACCCTAGGGCATTCAGAAGAAGGTCAATCAGGAGTTGGTTTCTCCAAGTAAGTATGTTTCCACCCTTTTCCATTTGAGATTCCTAGTCTTTTAAAGACAACAAATAATACCAAGTTAGATGAAAACATTGAAGGGGATGAAAAATTCATAACTTGGAAGTGTAAGATCATGCTCATCCTCCAAGAGAATGATCTAGATAAGTTTGTGAAAAGTAAGTGAAAGAACCAGGAGAAGATGAATCCAAGTCCAAGCACAAGAAGGATATGATCATAGAAAAAATGATATAGCTGATTCCTTAAGTATCTGCAAGAGAAACTCCAAAAGAAATGTTTGATTCCCTATCAGGTCTATTTGAAGGGAGAAACATTAATAAGAAAATGGCCTCGAGGAATCAACTCAAAAGTGTAAGAGCTTAAAAGTCAAGTACTATGCAATCTTACTTTACAAGAGTATCTCAAATAAAGGATCAACTAGAATTTGTTGATGACATGGTTGAAGAAGAAGAGATTGTAATGCCAACCTTAAATGGCCTTCCAAGAGATTGGGAAGCCTTTATCCAAGGAATTTTCTCAAGAAGTAAACTAACCAAATTACAGAAGTTATGGGAAGGATGTGTCCAAGAATCATTAAAGGATAGCATCTAGAGAAGAAAATCTAAATGACAATGAGGATCAAACCCTGACTTCCCACACCGAAGGAAAAAGGAAGAGTCATGACCATCCTCCTTAGAATCAAGGGTTTAAAAGACTTTAGAGAGACTTCTCAAATTTTGAATGTTTCAATTTCCACAAGTTGGGACACATTGCCATCAATTGTCCCATGAAAGAAGGAAGAATCAAGAATATGAAAAGGTTTCATCCCCATGCTACTGAAGACGGTGATCGAGAAGTAGAAGAGGAAGCAAAGAAGGATGAAGAATCCAGTGAAGAGAATGTTTTAGTCTCTTCTATAATAGGACCAGTCTCACCAGGAATGATACCTGGCTAATTGATAGTGGTGCCTCCAAGAACATGACTAGTTTCAAGGATTCACTCTTATGCCTTGACCAAAAGGAATCTCTACACAAAGTGATGCTTGGAGATGATTCCCAATATCCCATTAGAGGAATAGGAGAAGCATCCTTTGGATTGAGGAAAGCCAATGAAAATGAAATATGTCCTATATGTCCCATGCCTAAATAAAAATATTCTTTTCATTTCATCCTTAGAAAAGAAATGCTTTAGTTTTTCCTTTGTACATGGAAAATTCCTCATGTGGACCAAAGGTAAGACTATAGATGATGCAGTGGAGATTGGAATTGAAGAAGGAGGACTCTACAAATTGAAGTGACATACAAATTCAGCGTTAGAAACTAGTACGATTAACCGATGTGAGCTATGACACAAAAGGCTTGCTCATGTTCACTACAAATCCCTTTCAATTGTAAGTAAGGTGGTCACTGGTTTACCATAAACTTAGATAGAGCATGAAGGAGTGTGCAAAATATGTGCACAAGGGAAGAATACTAAAAATCCCTTTCGAAAAAGTGATAGTAAGGAAAAAGGGATCTTAGATATTACTCACTTAGATATTTGTGGGCCAATACAAACCATGTCATTAAGTGGGTACTCTTACTATGCTTCTTTTATCGATGACTACTCTCGAAATACTTGGATATACTTATTGAAAAAGAAGGATTAAGTGTTTGAAATGTTCAAGGATTTTGAGGCCCTATTAGAAAACCTTTTTAAGAAGAAAATAAATATTCTGAGTTCAGATAATGGAGTAGAGTTTACTTCAAATGAATTTAATGATTTTTGTAAAGAATCCGGGATTAAGAGGGAGCTCACCATTCCCTACAATCCACAACAAAACAGTGTGGTGGAAAGAAAGAATAGATCTATCATGGAAGCTATGAAAGCTATGATACATGATGAAGATCTCTTAATGTACCCATGGGAAGAAGAAACAAGGACAACAGTATATGTACAAACCATAATTTCCCATAGTGCCCTTGGGAACAAAAATCCAGAAGAAATGTTTTCCGAAGAAAAACCAGAGGTAATTCATCTAAAATTTATTTGGTTGTCCTGTGTACATTCACATTCCAAAGGAGAAAATATCAAAGTTAGATCCTTCAGGAAAGAACGTATTTTTCGTAGGATATAGTGAACAATCAAAAGCTTATCGGATATATTTCCCAGGATACCGTCAAATTGAAATTATCAGAGATGTCACATTTGACAAAGGTACAACCTTCAAAAAATCAAAGAAAGACAAGGAAGATGAACAAGAGCACGAAGCTCCCAAAACTGTTGAAAGTCCTAAAGCAGTCAGAAATGAAGAAGAAGTCCGGATACCTGAAGAACATGATATGACAGAACCTCAGCTTCCTGAAGATTTACCAAATGAGTTGATTTCTTGAAAGAGAAAACCTTCTTGGGATCATGATGTATTTGAAAAAGAAAAAAGACATGGTGCTCCTGAAGGAACCATTCGAGAGAGGAAGAATACAAAGTTATACCCCTGTTATATGGCCTTGATGGTGCAATCCGGTTGACAAAGAACCAACTTGTTTTGAATGGGCAATAAAACAGAAAGAGTGGGATGATGCAATGGTCAAGGAATACCAATCCATTATAAATAATGATGTGTGGGAAGTAGTACCAAGACCGAAGGACAAGTCAGGGGTATCCTCGAAGTGGATATTCAAAACTAAACACTCAGCAGATGGAAGTATAGAAAAATAAAAGGAAAGATTTGTAGCCTGAGGATTCTCTCAGAAAGAGGGGATCGATTATGAAGAGACCTTTGCAACAGTTGCTAGATACACCTCAATAAGAACTATCCTTTCCTTGGAATCCAACATGAAGTGGAAGCTACATCAAATAGACGTGAAGATGACATTTCTAAATGGTTTGATTGAAGAAGAAGTATATATCGAACAACCACAAGGGTTCAAGATTATTTATAAGAAGACTCATGTATGTAGACTAAAGAAGGCATTGTATGGACTAAAGAAAGCACCCAGAGCATGGTATGGAAGGATAAATGGATTTATGATGAGCTTAGGCTTTTCTAAAAGTAAAGTAGACTCCAACCTCTACTATAAGGTTAATGATGATGGAAATATGATTTTTTTACTATATGTAGATGATTTGTTCTTGACAAGAGAAGATAAGTCGATTATCGAATGTAAGAAGAAGCTTTCCGCATAATTCAAAATGAAAGACCTTGGAATGATGCATTACTTTCTAGGTCTTGAAGTATGGAAGTATCCACACGATATTTTCCTAAACCAAGGAAAATACACTATAGAAATCTTAACGAGATTTGGAATGTTAGATTACAAAGCTATGACTATTCCAATGACCACAAGTTTGAAGTTATTGAATGACGATACTTTAGAAGTTGTTGATGCCACTCTATATAGACAGATTATTACTTCACTAATGTACCTAAACAATACAAGACCAGCTATATGTTTTGCAGTCAACACCTTAAGTCAGTATATGGTGAATCATAAGCGCATTCACCTTATTGGGGAAAAACTTGTGATGAGGTATCTAAAGGTAAATTTAGATTATGGGCTCAGATATGCATCAGGTGGTGAGATCAAATTACATGGATATGAAGATTCAAATTAGGGTGAAAGTGCCAAAGATAGAAAGAGCACATGAGGATGCTATTTTAGTCTGGGATCAGGCATGATCTCTTGGTTCAGTATAAAGAAAACCAGTATTACACTTAGTACGATGAAAGAGAAATACATTGCAACATGTTCAACATGTAACAAAGCAGTATGGATTTGAAAGATGTTAGAAGGACTATTCATTGTAGAGATAGATGTCACTGATATCCTTTGTGATAATCAGAGTTGTATTAAGATGACGAAGAATCCAGTGTTTCATGATAAGTCAAAGCACATTGAGATCATATATCATTTCATCTGGGATATGGTTTAGAAGGGATCTATAAAGCTCAAGTATGTTTGTACATAATAACAAGTAGTAGATGTATTGACTAAGCCTCTTGCTCATGTAAAGTTTGAATACTTTTGAGACAATCTTGGTGTAGTCCGAAAGGACCTCTCTCAAAAGAGGGAGTGATAGTACTTGGATGATGGATGTAGTGGTGAGTATCTCAGTCTAGAGGAGGGCATGTATGGATAGGATTTTTTGGATCAAAAAGGTTAGTAATCCAGACAAGGTCTACCGATTCTAGGGGAATTAGTATGCCTATCTAGGATTGTTTGGCCCGAAAGGGTTAGTAATCTAGACAAGGCTTGTTTGTTACCCAGGGATATCCATCTGTATAAATAGGCTTGTTTGGCTCAAAAGAGTTAGTAAGTTAGACAAAATGCCCGAATGGATCTACAAGAGAACTCATCGTGACGTTGCTTCAAGATATTGAAGGGAAAGATGTATCCTTAGTATTGTTGTAATGTTGGTTGTTGACGATGATGATTGTTGAGATGTTTGATGATTGTTGTAGTATTGGTACACTATTGATTGTCGATGATTGTTGATGATGATTAATGAGATATTTAGGCGATTGTTGCAGTATTTTTATATTGTTTACTGATGATGATTCTTGAGATGTTTAGATGATTGTTGCAGTATATTTATACTGATGATTGCTGAGATGTTGTTGTTCAATAATGTTGTGATGTATGTTTGCTTCAGTATTGATGATTGATTAGTTGATTTATTGATTTTGTATCAGTGATGGTACGTTGATGACTGTCGATATATGTTACTTCAACATTCCTATACTGATGATGGTTTCAATGTTCCATCATCTCTATGTTGGTAATGCAGATGATGATCTAGAGTTAGTTGTTGTTTGAGTTTTTATCACTAACAAGATAACAATGTTGTTGGTGTTGTTAGTCTCCATACACAGATGTTGCAGATAATGAAGTTACAGTTGATGTCTCAGTATTCACATACTGATCCTATAGAAGATGATCCATTACTCATATAATGACGAGGAAAATGATTATTCAATACTCATACTCTAATGAGATAGATGATGATTCAATATTCACATATTGATGCTTCAAGAAGAATATCTAGGAATATGACTTAGTATTCAGATACTGATAGAAGATGATTCTGTGGAAGACACTAGAAAATGTCCAAGAGCGCACGAAAGGCAAAGATTACAAAATATGTTTTAGTTGAGATCGATGGTGAATATGTTAGACGATGTTCCAAAACTTCCTATGATGTATAGAGTCACCACACAGTTTTACAGTTGTAGTAGCAGTTGTTGTTATGGTTGAATACCTTCCTAGTTAAGAGGGAGTGTTAAATTATTGTAACTTCATAAGATATTCCAAATGTATTATATTCTTCCTTCGGGAGATGAGTTTGGCCTTGTTATTGTCATTGAAAGAAGAAATGCAAACCTACAAATGTAAGTCGGGTCAATAGTACCCAAGTGTCAATAATAAATGTTATTTGTGGTGTCAAGTTGGAAAAGTGGGCCCATTCAGTTAGAGAAGTTAGCCCTGCTAAGTTAGAGGTAAATTCAACTGAAGAATATAAATAGGGAGATGTTCCCCTTCATTTGTACTTACTCACTCAATATTTCTTAGTAAGAGAGAGAAGGATTAGTGTGCCAGAAAGGAGAGAGAAGCAATTTTCTGGGTTTTACACTACACTGGTTGAGTTCTATACTAAGGAGGTTTTGCGGGGTTTTCTCCCTTGTGGTTTCCCTGAGGAAAATATTTTTTTTCTTGTGTTTTTATGTTTCTGTGCATGTTGTTCTTTCAGTGATCTACTATTGGTTAATTGTTTTAAGATATCATCTAAGCAATTTAAGAAAAAACAACAGATATATGGTAGTAGGATATAAAGAAAGTAAAAGGAATCAAAGAATGATACACAACCTGGAAAAATTTAAAAAGCATTTTAAATGAAAGTACCTTTTAGAATAGTATTCTGAAGAGAAGGATAAGGAATTATACAAGTTAAGGTTAGGAGCTATTACCATGAAAGAACTCTGTTGTAAATTCCCAGTGACTGCTTCGTTACGTACCATATATAATAGATGAAAAACCAAAGATACAATGCTTTTTCAGTTGTTTTCTTATCTTGTTTAAAGAATGGATTGAGTATGACGATTTGAAGATGCTGGAAGAAGCAATGAGGAAAGCAAATTTCTATTATGACCATGATAATAAAAATAGAAGAGAAAGTGTATGAGATTGGAAAACTAAAAGACGAGATAAATTTGATCCAAGAAAGAGGAATAGTAAATTCCACAAAAATACAGGGAATAATTACAAAATGTATCAAGGTAGTAATTATAAAAGTTTTAAACCACAGAATCCTGCAACAAAAGAAAAAGAACCTCCCACTACTTTTAATAAAAACACTGCACAGAGGGAACACTTAAAATGTTGGGAATGTGGCGAGACACATTAGCTTAAATACTTTCCTATAAGAAATAAAAACTTTAATGTTTACTCCATTCAGGAAGCTGTTACAGTTGGAGACATGGCGACGAGTATGCCCAGAATCAGCGTTGTGTTGGAGAATTGACAAGTAGACCATCAAACTTCAATGGTCAAGATCGAAGGTATGATAAAAATTCAACCCATTTCTATAGCTCAAGGGTGGCCTATCAAAGTAATATATAACTTGATAGAGCCTATAGTTTGAAGAAACGTCCCTCATCTACACCTAATTGGAGAATACTTGTTTAAAAATATAAGTCTCTAACACTCTATGAATATCATCATTAAGTTTGTATTTTTTATTTAATAAAAATATCTAAATATATGAAATTGCATGGTTTAATGTGTGTTCATGCTTGAATTACATTTCATCAAAATTATAATGTATGTACATTTGATAACTTGGGCGAGCCATGTATATGTGGGCGATTGGGTATGTTACTTGTTTAATGAAATTTGATAAGCGTTTTGGGCTTTTCTGGTCGGTTTATACTCGGCACTACCCTACACTCAATTATATTATATTATTCTTCTTGAATTTACTATATGGTTACAGAAGGTATATTATTCATCTGGAATTAGTTACATGGTTTGGAATTAGTTATATAGTTAATAAAGCTCAATCTTTTTATGATCTGAGGTATGATTTAGATATTTGGCTTTTATTAAACAAATATGTAGCCACTCGGAGAGAGACTCGATATTAGCTAATATCTATGAAATCGACGGCCAAGAGAAATACATACTCTGCCTCAATTTCCTGGTTTATTTAATGTAAAGAATTATAACTTGAAACATGCTTGCATTTAAGGAGTAAAATATTATATGTTATTAAACTAACTTCTTCAAATAATGCATCATTCAATTATTATTATTGTCATTTTTATGTCAACTATTCCAGAGAACATAGATTGGCTATGTGTTCCATACTCCTGGGAGGATTTGGCGTTGAACACCTTGTAGGCTTGATCTTGAGTGACTACATATGATAGACTTGCCATGATTCCGATCTTGATAATGGGTGAAGGGTCTATCCAAACTTGTTGATCACTTTTATACATACTCTAAATTCAGAAATTTACACATAATATATATTTTGGAGATGCATTGACTTAGATTTTGAATTATATAATAACTATTACAATTCTTCCTTATACAAATCATTTTTAACAAATCTATTTTATATTTTAAAAAATTACAAACTAATAAATATATAATAGACAAGTCATTTTAATAAATTTATTTTATAATTTAAAAATTTATAAACTAATAAATATATGATAGATACCAAGTAGGTATAAGCGTTTCTATCAAATCCATTAGTATACAAATAACATAGACTTTATACAGCAGAACTTTGAATTATTAAAAAAAACTTTAAATAAATAAGTTAAATTATAACAAAGTTGTTTATACTTGAAACAAGAAATGGTTTAATTTAATAATTTAGAAATGTTTTAATTTAATAATTATCTATAACCCAAATTTAATTTAATAATTTAGAAATGTCTTAATTTAATAGTCATATACACTACAAAGTTAAAGTTAAAGTTTGACATAAAAACAATTGGATAATAAATTAGAAGTGGATAAGAAAATGTTATTGTCAGTTACAAATATCAATTTTATATTAAATATTTAATGTTGAAGATATTAACTTTATAATAACTTTTAGAAATTTTATAAAATTTGAGTTTCTTTAATAACAGAATTTTACCAAAATGAAATCTAAATTTTCTATTAACAATTAAAAGACTAAATAAATTATTAAAGTTTGGTAAATCTCCATTGTAATGCCCAATGGTTAAAATATCATTCATCAAGTTTGTTTAAATAAACCATTTAATAGATTTTCAGAGATTAAAAAAAAATTAATATGTTAGTGTATGAAATGTGAAAAATAAATTTTTATTTTAAATGTCTTATTTTAGTTCGAAATTTTATGTGAAAATAAATAATTGAATACCAAAATATTTTGAAATTTTAGTTTGGAAATCTTTAAAAAAATATTATAACATGTAAAGTTCTTATATATATTAAAAAACATATTATGCCTACATAAAAGTTTTATATAAAGATATAGCTATAATCAAAGATAATCAAAGATAATCATGATGATGTAATTGTCACATTTATCAAAATTACTACTTATAACTATTTTAATAAACAAGACACTTGCCATTATTAGATTTTATTTAATTTTTACTTATTAAATTATTGAGTTATATTATTCAATGATATTAATTTATAGAAGAGTTAACACTGTTATATACTTTTAATTATTTATATTTTAATTTTTTTTTCTTATTTCTAACCATTTAATTTAATTTGAAGGCAACATGAAATTAATTAAATCCTTAAATTAAACCAATCATAAAATTAAAAAAATAGATTTTAAAAAAGAAAAATATAAATCTTATTTTTAAAATATTAATTTAATATATAAATTTTGTAAAACTTATAAATAACTTTTAAAAAAATTATAAATTAATTAAAATTAAAATCTAAACTATAGCTATATACCTGCCTTGGCATATATAATAAATTAAATACTTATATTATATGATATTTAAAAAATTAACTTAATATTAAATCACAATTTCAGATTTATTAGAATGTCTCATTCAAATATATATTTTAAAAATATTCCTTAAATATTCACAAATTTAACTATTATAGTATAGGCTTCAGATTAGCCACGAAACCTAACTACTTCTTTGACATGGGGTTGCTATTAAGCAAATATGGAATTCAAACAATTTTAATATATATATATATATATATATATATATATTCTAATAAATATATAAATCACATAAAACAAAATGTTTTAGAATTTTAACATATTTATAGGATCCGTTAAAAAAATGCATTACATATTAATAAAGTATCAAAATAGTAACTTAATCTTGTATCATAATTTTAAATTTATTATCATCTTTAATTTAAAATTTAAATATATATTTTAAAGATAATTAATATATTTTTTAATATCTTTAAAAATAATGTAACATATTATATAATAAATAAATGAAATTTGGTAAGTGTTGACTTATCTTTGATTGTCCTCCGTTTAAAAAGGCAATAAAAAGGCAATAAAGAACCAACTTATCTTTGATCTGGTTGATAAAGAACCAACTTGGTTTGAAGAGGCAAGAAAATAGAAAGAGTGGGTTGATGAAATGGTCAAGGAATACTAATCCATTATAAAGAATGACGTGTGGGAAGTAGTACCAAGATCAAAGGACAAGTCAGTGGTATCCTCGAAGTGGATATTCAAAACTACACTCAGAAGATGGAAGTATAGAAAAACACAAGGCAATATTTGTAGCCCGAGGATTCTGTCAGAAAGAGGGAATCGATTATGAAGAGATCTTTGCACCAGTTGCTAGATACACCTCAATAAGAACTATCCTTGCCTTGCAATCCAACATGAAGTGGAACCTACATCAAATGGCAGTGAAGATGACATTTCTAAATGGTTTGATTGAAGAGGAAGTATATATTGAACAACCACAATGGTTCGAGATTAATGATAAGAAGGCTCATGTATGTAGACTAAAGAAGGCATTGTATGGACTAAAGCAAGCACTCGGAGGTCGGAGCATGGTATGGAAGGATCGGTGGATTTCTGATGAGCTTAGGATTTACTAAAAGTAAAGCAAACTCCAACATCTGCTATAAGGTTGATGATGATGGAATTATGATTTTGTTACTATATGTAGATGATTTGTTCTTGACAAGAGAAGATTAGTCGATTATCAAATGTAAGAAGAAGCTTGATGCAGAATTCGAAATGAAAGACCTTGGAATGATCCATTACTTTCTAGGTCTTGAAGTATGGCAGTATCTAGATGAGATTTTCCTAAACCAAGGAAAATATACTGTATAAATCTTAATGATATTTGGAATGTTAGATTACAAAGCTATGACTACCCTGATGACCACAAGTTTGAATCTATTGAATGACGATACTTCAGAAGATGGTGATGCCACTCTATATAGACAGATTATTGGTCCACTAATGTACCTAACCAATACAAGACCAGATATATGTTTTGTGGTCAACCCCTTAAGTTAGTATATGGTGAATCCTAAACGCTTTCAACTTATTGGGGAAAAGCTCATGATGAGGTATCTAAAGGTAACTTTAGATTATGGGCTCAGATATGCATCAGGTGGTGAGATCAAATTACATGGATATGCAGATTCAGATTGGGGCAGAAGTGCCAAATATATAAAGAGTACATCAGGATGCTATTTTAGTCTGGGATCAAGCATGATCTCTTGGTTCAGTATAAAGAAAACCAAAATTGCACTTAGTACGGTGGAAGCGGAATACATTGCAACATGTTCAACATGTAGCAAAGTAGTATGGCTTTGAAAGATGTTAGCAGGACTATTCGTTGCAGAGATAGATGTCACTGATATCCTTTGTGATAATCAAAGTTGTATTAAGATGAAGGAGAATCATGTGCTTCATGATGAGACAAAGCACATTGAGATCAAAGATCATTTCATCTGGGATATGGTTTATAAGGGAGCTGTAAAGCTCAATTATGTTCATATAGAAGAAAAAGTAGCAGATGTATTGACTAAGCCTCTAGCTCGTGTAAATTTCGAATACTTTCGAGACAATATTAGTGTAGTCCAAAAGGACCTCTCTCGAAAGAGGGAGTGAAAGTAGTTGGATGATGGATGTAGTGGTGAGTATCTTAGTCTAGAAGAGGGAATGTCTGGCTAGGATTTTTTGTACTGAAAGGGTTAGTAATCCAGACAAGGCCTGCTGATTCTAGGGGCTTTAGTATGCTTGGCTAGGATTGTTTGGCCCAAAAGGGTTAGTAATACAGATAAGGTTTGTTTTCTCCCTAGGAATATCCATCTGTATAACTAGGCTTGTTTGGATCTAAAGAGTTAGTAAGTTAGAAAAAATGCTCGGATGGATCTACAAGAGAACTCACTGTGATGCTGCTCTGAGACATTGAAGGGAAAGATGTATCCTCAGTATGTCTATACTATTGGTTGTTGATGATGGTGATTGTTTAGATGTTTGATGATTGTTGCAGTATTGTTATATTATTGATTGTTGATAATTACTGAGATGTTTAGATTATTGTCGCAGTATTGTTATACTATTTATTGTTGATGATTGTTGATGATGATTGATGAGATGTTTAGGCGATTGTTGCAGTATTGTTATATTGTTTGCTGATGATGATTGTTGATATGTTTATATGATTGTTGCAGTATTATTATACAGATGATTGTTGAGATGTTGGTGTTCAGTATTGTTGTGATGTATGTTTGCTTCAATATTGATGATTGATCAGTTGATTGATTGATTTTTTATCAGTGATGGTACACTGATGACTGTCGATATATGTTACTTCAATATTTTTATACTGATGATGTTCAATGTTCCTGCATCTCTATGCTGGTAATGTAGATGATAATCTAGAATTAGTTGTTGTTTGAGTTTTTAGCACTAACAGGATAATGATGTTGTTGGTGTTATTAGTATACATACATAGATGTTGCATATAAAGAAGTTACAGATGATGTCTCAGTATTCACATATTGATCCTATAGAAGATGATCTAGTACACATATAGTGACTAGATAGACGATGATTCAACACTTATACTCTAACGAGATAGATGATGATTCAATATTCACATACTGGTGCTTCAAGAAGAAGATCTGGGAATATGACTCAGTATTCACATACTGATAGAAGACGATCCAAAATATGATTCAGTAGAAGACAATAGAAGTTGTCCAAGAGAGAACGAAAGGCAAAGATTATAGAAGATGTTCCAGCTAAGATCGATGATGAATATGTTAGGTAATGTTCCAAAACTTCCTATGAAATATAGAGTCTCACAAGACAATTGTAAAGTTGCAGTAGCAGTTGTTGTTGTGGTTGAATACCTTCCTAGTTAAGAGGGAGTGTTAAATTATTCTAACTTCGGAAGATATTCCATATGTATTGTATTCCTCCTTCGGGAGATGAGTTTGGTCTTGTTAGTGTCATTGAAAGAATCAATGTAAACCTATGAATGTAAGTCCAGTCAATAGTACCCAAGTGTCAATATAATAAATGTTATTTGTGGTGTCAAGTTGGACAAGTGGTCCCAATGAGTTAAAGAAGTCGACCCTGCTAGGTGTAACATACCCAAAACTGGAAAAAAAATATTTATTATTTATTCAGCAAAACATTATGTTAACTTTTATTGTAATATTTATGACCAAGTGGGTCAAGATGACTGTAATTGAAGAATTATTTATTTTATTAAATAATAAGAGGGGACACCTATTCAGGCCAGACTATTAAATGATTTTTCACTGCCCTTAGAAGGAAGGAACAATTTTGAAAGGCTGATTGACAAGTGGCAGCACCAGCAATTCACTTTCTAGCTGTTGCAGGAGCATAATCCATAAAAAAGTGGCCATGTTCCCTTAGAGGAGGGAACTGAGTTGTGTGGCTCTTAATTCCAAACTCACCCTAAGGCCTAGGAAATCTTGTATAAACCATCAAATTGATCAAGAGGCTCACCAATCATTCTAATTTTTGAAGAGAATGACTTTGTGATTGCTGCAAACTGAAAGGTCGCAAACACAAAGAAGTTGATGAGGGATAGATAAGGTCATTGTTGAGTTAACTCTGTTGTTAAAGAGTTGAGTCACAGAAATTTGTTGTGTAGCAGAGATATCCGACCTAGTGGTGTAGTGAGCAAGATCGAGGGTCCTAAGCAAGCAGTTTGGATGCTTCAGGAAAGGTTTGGTGGAACAGTCTCCCTTGGGTATTGGTCCCAGTCCTCTGTAAATTTCCAGGTTCTAACTATCATCCATCTGTATCATTTCTTATATATGTTGTAATGAATTGAGATCTGTTGAAGTTTTAGTAATGATAAGATGTTGATTTATTTAGAATAGAAGAAATAATCATCCTCTGTATTTTTTCCCTCACCAAAGTATTGGTGACATACTCCAGTATAGAGGGATGTAAAATTATGGCAAATAAGTAGAAGCAGATTAAATGATTATACATGTATTATTTAGATTTTAGAGTATGGGCGTAATATTCTAGTCTCAAATAGTATTCTCTCTAAATTAGGGAAACCTACATTTATTTTAATTATTAAAATGCATCTCTAAACCCTTATTTAAGACTTTGACAATTCTTAAGCAAAGATACTAAAGTATTTTGACAATGCAAACATTTTATAACAAAAAACTATACTAGATCCTATGAATTTTGCAGGCTCAGATCTTAAACTATCCAAATAATATCAAGTCAAGATAATCGATTAACTTTAGCACTCATTGAAGGCTTCCAGTTTGTGATGATATTGATCTTTTAACTCTGCTAAACTTTTAAAGTAGAGATCAGGGTGTATCTCGTTTTCTTTCAAATAATTTTTCTAAACAAAGGTCACGTAAAGATCTGAATTTTAAGGAAATCATTATGTCTATAAAAAAATAAACATAACAAAAATATCTAGCTCAGAACTTCATAATCATAATAATTTACTGAACTTTGAATAATCTTTAGGGTATGAACTATGCATTCTACTTAACAGTTATTATTATTTAAACTATCGATTAAAATAAATAAAACTACTTTGTAATTAGATCTGTAAAAATATAGTATATCTAATAACTTTGCATCATACTTTTTAGTTCTTACATATTTGGTTATTTCTAAAACAAAATTGAATTTTACAGTTTAAAAAAAAAAACTAGCAACAAACCCTAAGTCCATATTTTTTTCAACAATTTATTTCTATTACAGAGCTTTTCATGGTCATAACTCACCCAAGTCTTCTTTTTAAACAGAAGGCCCCTTTGGGATATATCGTGAGATCTTAAACATAGCTGTAACAAAAAATCAAAATAGAACTAACGATTCAAACAAGAATTGCATGACTTTCTTAGTAAAGAGATGGAATAGTATTTTTTTTATTAAGTTTGAAACCCTAATAGTCGTACACTAAAAACAAATTTTAAACATCTACAGCAAGGCAAAAATTGCCACATTATTTTACTCTCTCGACACTTTTTAGTTTACATTTTCGGAAAACTATATTTCCTTTTATTTAAGAAGAACACCCATAACTTCTTCTTTTTAGGTTCTAAAACCATTTTTGTTCATTAACCTGAGTTACAGTTAGAGGATACGACCATATCTCTACAACGAAAGAATAGGATCAGTTCTATTTACAAAACCCATGTAGTTCTTCTTAAACAAATATTTTATTCAAAAGATTTAGAATGACGTCCTTAAAACACAAGTAGCGAACCTCTTAAACAAGAACTTGACCTAGTTCTTAACCATGAAGATTTAATGCTGGACAACAACTTTTTACAGTCGACATGTTTTCTTTAAGACTTCAACCTAGTTTTTTAAGGGGATTTCTATGCAAATTCTCTATGAACAAAGGCTCAAGGCTCCACTACAAAAAAATCATAAAGCTAGAAGAAAACCCCTTCCAGGTTGGTTTCTTACAAAGTTTGTATATTCCAAATCAATACAAAAACATTTACATAGTTTATATCGTCCAAAAGATTGTTAACTAGAATCCTTCCTTAAAATTGAAACATTACTTAGTAAATAGAATGACCACTTAAGGGTCTTACGGTTACAACCAATTTTGTTATAAAAAAAGTTATAAGTAGCAATTCAACCACGATAGTGAGATACGATTGTTCTTAACAACATATACACAAAATTACAAAAGAAAAACCACTTCCAGGATGTAATGAAATAGAATACAACCTATGTCATTTTTGTTCTCATCCATTTCTTCCTTCTCAAGAGCCGAGTAAGGAATAAACCAAAGTCTTACAGGTGATTTGGAAGGATGTGCATCCTTTTGTTTTATCCCCACTTCAACACAGGAGTTTACCTATACACATTTTTACAGTTGAGATTAGTATATATCTTAAAGAAAAGGAAATTGATCGTTAAAGATAGAACCTCTTGAAAAGAATTAAAATTACCAGCATGAGAGTTTTAACAGGCCAAGTTTCCCAAGAACCACCATAGACACGGTCGCCCATAGAGCCAATGCTTCCGAAGCCGAGAGAAATTTTTGTATAGAGGGAGGGGCCAAATAGTAACCCTAAGTGTGGGATGATGTGACTGACAAAGCCCAATAAATTCATAAAGTTTGTACAAACCATATCTTTCCGATAGTTGGAGGTCACATTTAAATTGTAAAGACCGATATTATGGGGAATCTATAAATAATCCTAGAATGGGGATATTAAGTTAATATTTGATGATTTATACTTTTCAGCCATTTAAAAGATTAAAAACTGCCACATTACAGTTTCGTTGTATCTCTCTCCACCAAATGCTAAGGATGGATCCTTGCTACTATATGATATAGTTCAACTTTGTTTTATGCTTGGTGGTGGTAACATTGAAGGTATTTAGCTTTAGGGGTTAAATCCCTCCCAAACCTTAGGAATTTATGAACTCAGACCCTTGCTAGCAATCTGTTGAGGATTGTTTGTGGTATTTTGTCGTAGTATTCCAACCTTCACACATTTAAACAAAGTATTGATGCTTTAGTCATAGCAACTAAGTAAGACTTCCGATTTATCACCCTCTACAACTCAAGCAAGAGACAAACTGCTGCAAACGTATTTTCTTTTGCAACGAAAATCTATTTTTCTTATTAACCTTAAAAGAGTTGAAATAAAAAACAACAACAATTAAACAACTTTAGCAATGAAAATTATTTACCACAGTTTAATTACACATATAACGAAAGTGATATGGGGAGTAACAACTCTGTAAATATTTTAGTGAAAACATAAAGCCCCCTTATAGTAAGTAAAAAAGAACAAAAAATCACCTGTGTGTTTAGGGGTTGTTGCAAGTGGTATAAGAGAGAGGTTTCAACACTAGGCCTGATAGGCTCATCGCTTATAAGGAAAAATAGTATACTGATTCTATTTTTGGTATTTTTTTCTATAAACTTCCAGAAATATACAAACTTGTTTTGCAGAAAATGGAAAATGTTGAAGCCTCTGCTGAGAATGGTCCTCAACATGATAATCTTGACAACTTTTATGTGGATCCGAATAATACATAATTAATACAAATAGTTAGAGAATTGAAGGATGAACTTCAAACCGTGAAACAAGATAATCAGAGAATTTTAGAACTAAATGAATATCTTTTGGATAAGATAAATAAACAGGAAAGAGAAAAACATAGTGTTATTGAAACTAATTCAGAAAAAACTTCTTATAAACATAAGGGGAAGAGTTCAAAATATCCTGATAGTGAATCATCCTTAGAGATTAAACCAAGGTCATGAATGGAAAGACAAAGATATATAAGTGACAACATTGATAGCAACTGAAAACCCAGGAAAAAGAAATATAAACCTTATGAGGAGATTTCTGGAGAGTTCAAGAAAATAAACCTCCCATGTTCAATGGAGAATCAAAGAAAGGAGAGGAAGCAGAAGCATAGCTGTCGGGAATGAAGAAATACTTCCAAATATACAATTACTCTGATAGATTAAAGGCCAGAATGGCTATTTACAACTTGACATGTAAAACTGACATATGGTGGCAAGATATTAAGAGGGTCAAGATTATGAATGAGAAGCACTTGACCTAGAGGGTTTTTAAGAAGTACTTCAAGAGAAGGTTTCTGTCCAAACAATATTATGAGGAAAGAGCCAAAGAATTTTATGACTTAAAACTCGGTTCCATGTCTATGAAGGAATTGAACAGCAAATTCTTAATCCTACTGAGGTATGTACTATACATAATAGATGAAAATCCAAAGACTCAACGATTCCTAAGCTATTTACCTACTATATTCAAGGATAGAATTGAGTTTGACAATTGAAAAACCTCGGAGGAAGCTATGAGGAAGGAATAATTCTATTATGAGCAAGGAAAGAAAAGAGAAAGTCTACCAAATTGGAAGACTAAAAAGAAAAATCAATTTGATCAAAGGAGAAGGGGATTCAAATCCAACAAGAGTTTTAGGAGTAATACCCAGAACTTCTCCAAAAACAACTACCAAAAAACTGATTTTAAAAACAAGGTACCTAAAGGCAGGGATTTATCGAACAATTTTGTTAGAAATAGTGAACAAAGAGAACCTGTCAAATGCTGGGAGTGCCAAGTACCACACTACACCAAGTACTATCCAAACCATAAGGGAAATGCCAACAACATACATAATGTTCAGGAAGCATAAATAGTTGGGGATGTTGCCAACGAGATGCACAGGATCAATGCAACATTGGAAAATTGATAGGCAGATCACCAGACTTCTAGGTTGGAAGTGCAAGGTATGATCCAAAATTTCTCTATTTCCATCTTAATTGATCTAGGAGCTAGTCTTAGTTATATATCTCCTAGAATAGTGGGAAAGTGTAAATTACCTTTAAATAAATTTGATAAATCATGGCTAGTCTAGCTAGCCATGGGAACTAAACAAAAGGTAGTAAACTATGGTTAAAGTTGTGATTTGATGATGGATCAGTTTGAAACTCAGGTAAAATTAAATGTATTAACTCTAGGATCTTAGGATATTCTTGTAGGAATGGACTAGCTTGAAAAACACCAAGTAATCTTAAATTGCTTCCAAAATATTTTTACTTGTTTAAATAAGGAAGGAGAAAGAACTATTGTTATACAAATTCCTAGGAAAATCTCTGTAAGACAAATCTCATCCTTACACATGAAAAAGGCTGTAAGGAAAGGATGTAAAGTATTTAATGTGCATGTTATAAACAATGAATAGGTTAATAGTGAAAACAAACTAGGCTTCGGGAATATCCTGATCCTGCAAGATTATGTGGATGTATTCCTGGAAGAAATTCCATGGTTTCCTCCTAAACGAGATCTGGATTTCAAAATTGAATTAATACCCGGAGCGGTACCAAATTCAAAAGATCCCTATCGAATGAACGTCTTGGATTTGAATGAACTTAAATTACAATTACAATAGATTATAGATAAACATTACATAAGACCTACTGCATCCCCTTGGGGAGTACCGGTCCTGTTTGTTAAAACAAAAAATGGTACTCTACGACTATGCATAGACTACCGTCAACTTAATAAAATGACTATAAAAAATAGATATCCTATGCTCCACATTGACGATCTATTCGATCAGATACGTGGAGCGACAATATTATCTAAAATTGACTTAAGGTTGAGTTATCACCAAGTTAGAATTAAATATGAAGACATCTTCAAAACTGTTTTCCGGACAAGGTACAGGCATTATGAATTCGTAGTTATGCCCTTCAAGATAACCAATGCACCGACAACCTTTATGTGTCTAATGAATAATGTTCTAAGTAAGTATTTAGAAAAATTTGTAGTTGCCTTTATAGATGACATCTTAATTTATTCTAAGACTAAATAAGAGCATGATGAACACTTAAAAATAATTCTGCAAGTATTCATAGAACGTTGGTTATATGTTAAGTTCAATAAATGTGATTTTTACAAGAATAAAATACAATATTTGGGACACGTAATGTACGAGGAGGGGATATCAATGGACCTGGATAAAATAAAAGATATTATTGATTGGCATGTTCCTAAGGATGTAATTGATGTACAATCCTTCATGCGAATAACAGGGTACTACAAAAAATTTATTGAATGGTTTTCAAGAATTGCAAACCCTATAACTTCATTACAGAACAAGGGTAAGAAATTTATGTTGGATTAGAAGTGTGAAGACAGTTTTAATAAAATAAAAACATTATTAACTACTGCACCCATCCTGAAAATAACAAATCCAAAAAAGGACTTCGTCGTATGTACTGATGCATGCAACGAAGGCTTGGGCGGGGTGCTAACTCGGGAAGGTGATGCAATTGCATATGAATCAAGAAAAATAAAAATTCATGAAAATAACTTTGCAAATTATGATTTAGAGTTGACTACAATAATTCACGCTTTAAAAATGTGGCGTCATCACTTAATAAGTAAAAAAATTCTGCTAATGTCTGATAACATAAATCTAAAGTATTTGTTTTATTAGAAAAATCTAAACGCAAGGAAAGCTAGAAGGCTAGCTTTCCTTAGCGAATCTGATTTTGAGATCAAGCATATTAAAGGGAAGGAAAACAAGGTGGCTGATGCCATGACCAGAAATGTTGTAACAAGTTTTGTGGTTTCCATTAGCAGCTATAAAACTGAGTTGGAAGATAAATTAAAGGTAGGAACAAGGCAGGATCCAGAATATCAGAAATTAACAGAAAACATAAACCATAATACATATGAAAATGTAATTACAGATTACAGTTTTAAAGAATAAGACTCAATACTATTTAAAAACATACTGTATGTAGCAAATATATCTGAAGTTAAGTTACTGATTTTAAATGAATTTCATAAAAGTCCTGATTCTGGACATCCAGGGTATCAAAAAATGATAACTATGTTAAGAAAAGAATACTTTTGTCCTAACATGAAAAACGAGGTTGTTGAATTCTTAGCTAGGTGTATTGAGTGTCAGCATGTTAAGGCTGAACATCAACACCCAACAGGCCTACTACAACCATTACCCATACCAAGTTGGAAGCAGGAAGTCATTAGTCTTGACTTTGTAACTGGTTTACCTAAAAACAAGAAATAGAATGATTCCATAATGGTAGTGGTGGATAAATTAAGTAAAGCAACACACTTTATTCCTGTTAAAACAACTCATTCAACTGCTAATATTGCTGATATTTTTATGAAATAAATATTTCATCTACATGGAATACCAAAGGTGATTATTTCCAACCGAGATCCTAAATTTACAGGAAATTTTTGGAAAACATTGTTTAAAGGATTAGACACTAAACTCGATTTCAATACTGCTTATCATTCACAAACGGATGGACAAATGGAAAGAGTTAATCAGGTACTAGAAGATATGCTGCAAATGTTTGTTAGTGATTATCCTAAGAAGTGGGAAGACTATTTGCATTTAGTTGAATTTTCTTACAATAACCATTATCGGGCCTCAACAAAGCTTAGTCCTTTTGAAATTTTATATGGTAGAAAGTGTAACACTCCAATTACATGGAGTAATACAACAGATCAATTGATGTTAGGACCTAACATGTTAAAAGCATTAGAACTAACAGTGAAACAGGTAGAAGGAAATTTTGAAACTGCTCAAGACAGACAAAAGAGCCATGCTGATCTTAAAAGAACCCCGAAGGAGTTCCAAGTCAGTGAGCATGTGTTTGTTAAGGTTAAACAAAGAAAAATATCTTTTAAATTAGGGAGTTGTTCTAAATTGGAACCCAAGTATTGTGGACCATTCGAGATATTGGCAAGAGTGGGTCTGGTAGCATTTAATTAGTGTTACCACCAAATCTTAAAATACATAATGTTTTTCAGATATCTATTTTGAAAAAGTATATACATGATGCTACTCATGTGATTGAATGGAATTTGATTCAGGTAGAACTAGAAGGATATTTTCTGGAGGAACCGGATTGTATTCTCGACAGGAGGGAATTTTTTTTCTAGAATAGCACCATTGGATAGGTAAAGGTGTAGTGGAAACACCTTAGTCTAGATGAAGCAACTTGGGAACTGGAGAGAGATATGTAGGTGGCATATCCAGATCTATTCAAAGAAGACACATAATAACTTAAGAAACATCGATGTCAATGTTGAGCTTAATGGGGGGTGTTTTTAACATACCCAAAACTGGAAAAGCAAATATTTATTATTTATTCAGCAAAACATTATGTTAAATTTTACTGTAAGATTTATGACCAAGTGGGTCAAGATGACTGTAATTGAAGAATTATTTATTTTATTAATTAATAAGAGGAGACACCTATTCAAGGGAGACTATTAAATGAGTGTTCACTACCACTAGGAGAAAGGAGCAACTGTAAAAAGCTGATTGACATGTGGCAGCACCAGTAATTCACTTTCTAGCTGTTGGAAGAACATAATCCCTAAAAAAGTGGTCATGTTGCCTGAGAGGGGGGAACTGAGCTGGGTGGCTCATTAATTCCAAACTGACCCTAAGACCTAGGAAATCTTATATAAACCATCAAATTGAGCAGGAGGATCACCAATCATTCTGATTTTCAGAAAGAATGACTTTGTGATTGCTGCAAACTGAAAGGTCGGGCACATAAAGAATTTGATGAGGGGATAGCTAAAGTGATTGTTGAGTTAAGTCTATTGTTAAAGAATTGAGTTGGAAATGTCTGTTGTGTAGCAGAGATATCTGACCTAGTGGTGCAGTGAGCAAACTCAGGGGTCCTAAAAAAGCAGTTTGGATTCTTCAGGAAAGGTTGGGTAGAATAGTCTCCCTTGGGTATTGGTCGCACTCCTCTGTAAATTTCCAGGTTCTAACTCTTTTCTTTCTATATCATTTCTTATATATGTTTTAATGAATTGAGATCTGTTGAAGTTTTAGTAATGATAAGACGCTGATTTATTTAGAATACAAGAAATAATCATCGTCTTTATTTTTCCCCTCACCAAAGTATTGGTGACGTACTCTGGTATAGAGGGATGCAAAATTAGGTTGAATAAGTAGAAGCAGATTAAATGATTATACATGTATTATTTAGATTTTAGAGGATGGGCATAATATTCTAGTCTCAAATAGTCTTCTCTCTAAATTAGGGAAACCTACATTTATTTTAATTATTGAAATGCATTTATAAACCCTTATTTAAGACTTTGATATGTCTTAAGCAAAGATAAAATAAATTCTAGAGTATTTTGACAATGTAGACATTTTATAACAAAAATCCATAGTAGATGCTATGAATTTTACAGGCTCAGATCTTAAACTATCCAAATAATATCAAGTTGATATAATCGAATAAATTTAGCACTCATTGAAGGTTGTGAGAATTGCATCTCAAGTTATATCTAGTAGGTAGAACAATTTCACCATCAAAGTGTTTGACAAAACATGCAAGAGAAAACAAAGAGACATAAATAGCTGGAATAGCACATATGAAAGGTGCTAATTACTGATCATATTATTATCATACATCATTTGTAATACATTGGAAAAATATGAGTGGCTCTGGAAGCCATTTGGAGTTGTGCATGTGCCAAGGTGAGAAATGACCTCAATCCCCCCTAGGTGGACCAATGGAGACCCAACTCATCCCAAACAGTCATGAATCCTCATGTGAACATTAGTGAGTTATTTTGGGTCATTAATGAGTCTTGAAAAGGTGTGGTTGAGAATGTTGAGGTGAGTAGGAGGCTCTAGGTGGCAATAAATGCTATTGGGAGAGCTAAAATAGGCCAAATAAACCACTAGCGCACTTGGTCAAACCTGGATCCCCCAAATCAAGGAGGTGGCACCCAAATACATCAATGAAAGTGCACATGGTCTAGGTTGACCAAACTAGGTCATCGTTGTAGGTGTGAACAAGCCAAAATAACCAGATATATTGTTGAATTAACTCTCCTAAGTCTAAACCATAGGATATCATTGCAATTTAGGAAAATGAAGTTAGCCTAAATTCTAAACTATGTACTAAGGATGTATTACTTCTGCAACCCCCCCCCCCCCCCAATCCATACTCAGTACTTCTCATGATTTTGAGGCCTTGGAAACTAAGGCACAAGTCACCTTTTACAAATTTTATTGATTCATGTAATAGAGGTAAGGAGGAAAACCTCATGAGACAAAACCTCCCCTAAAAAATGGATTATGAAACAAAAACGAAATATGCATATAATTCAAACTAAAAAATTTATGGAGGATTCTTCTTCTTGGGAAGAAGTGGAATGTGCTGAACCAAGTCAGGAACAACTATATGATGAATCCTTAGACCATGTAGAACAACTGAAATGCACTGATGGGAGAGAAAATGGTTCTCTTCAAACTTGAACTTCAAACCAAACATGATTCCATTCCTGAAAGAGACTGAAAATGCTTGAGAATAGGTGACCCCAAGCGAGTCATAAGGATCTTGAAGCATAAACTTCGAATGAAGGTTGTAATCAACTGCAAGAATGTGGAACAAGAGTCCCAAATGTGCCATTGTGATGGCAAAGGATTCTCCATCTTCATATGAACTTAAAGGAACTCTACTAGTGATGGTGGAGTAATACATGGGAAAAATAGTGTGAACCAATCAGAGATCTTCAATTGACATCCAAACCTCTCCATTATTCGAAGAAAACCCATATTCTAGAGAAGGCTCACTATGAACATCAACTAGCAATACATCTTGCCCATTCGTGGGTGAAAACACGAAGTTGGGAAACAATTTTATGAAAACGGAGTGAAAAAAAAGAGGGCGAGCGGATGAACAAGCGAAAAAATTCAACCTCAAACTTTAGGGCGAGAGTTTGTGAGAGTTTGAACCAATCACCGCATTGTATTTAAAAAAAAATATCAAACTAGAGTTTGAACTAAAATCTCGACCGAGAGTTTGGAAGATATTTTTTTTGTCAAGAGTTAATGGTCAACAAAACCTACAAAAATATCTGGCATCTTTCTGGAACCTGCAACTTCAGCAAGTCCAAACCCCTGCAAATTTTAAATATTATTTATCGAACTTGGTAGCAATGGATTCATCTCTGAATCTAGTTTCCAATGATATAATAATTGTTTCATTTCAATTTGAATTTCTATTTATTAATAAAAAAATTTCTAAACCTTATTTCTTAAGAATTTTATTACTCTGAAAATCACATGAAATGAAAATTCAATATCATAACAAAGACAACACCAAAAAAATTGAAATCTTCATAGAGATCATAATTGCCTTGTCCTCTTCAAAATGGTACTTTCATTTTTTTCAATAAGAGTCACACTAAAAATAAAATTAAAGCTCACCAACATGTGTCGATAATGCACCATTTTCTGAACTTTTGTTGTTTCGATAAATAATAAAAAATAGTTCTCAAGTCCAAAAAACCTCAAAATATAGTCCATGCACAAATTCAGTCTTTGTATATTATGAGTATAAATTTTGTTTCCCTAAAATGAATAATTATCTCTAAGAAAAATGTGGTGCACACAGGTCACTCATTATTCATACTTGAAATTTTAAAGTATATGTCATTGGTGGACGTCAAATTTTCCCCACTATATGTCGATGATTATTTTTTAAAATATGAGTATGTAGCTAGTTCAATTCTCTAAAACTTGTGTGTTTACATCAAGGTGAAATTCCTAAGGGAGATGTCGGTTTGAAGGGGTTGAAGTTGAAAAACATAAAATTTTGCAGTTTGTTTTGTCAAAAAACAAAAAAAAGTGTTTCCCAACTTCATGTTTTCACACTCGTAACAAAAGACATATAGGAGAAGGGTGTAGAATGGATAGATAAATCTTCAACAGTAGTGATGGCAGCAACTCGTATGCTCTCTTCATGAAACATAACTTCTTGACAAGGAGAGGAAGCCATAGAGGAAGAAACTTGAGTTGGATCATTTGCTAAATCTTTGGCTACTTCTTCTTCTTCATTTCAAACAAATTCTTGATAAATGCATGAGGCCGAGATCATAGGAGAAAGAGAACACAAGGAGGTGCCCATTTTCTTTCTCTCCATATAGCTCACATCTTCTTGCTATATGCCAAGAGCTTCATCTAGATTTCTCCAAAGCTCGAATGGGTAATTAGCAGAATCAAGGAGGTAGTGCATTGTAGGAGGTATAGCTAGACACATAGTTTCATATGCTCTATCATTTCCACTAAGCCAAGCATCCTTCTCTTGACAGGACTCTGGTTCTCTCATAGCACTAATGGACACATCATAGAGACATTGAATATTGATATATGCACACATCTTCAACTTCCATCCATAATAGTTGAATGAGGAAAGGAGAGGAACAACTTTCAAATCCATGAAGCTATTGTAAAAACCTGGAATGAAAAACACTCACATAAACTGGAAATATGCCCTATACAGCAACTCAACCTCACAAGTTTTCTTGTAGATCCAACAAGCTCTGATACCATGTGAGAATTACATCTCAATTTAGATCTAGGAGCTAGAAAAATTTCTCCATCAAAGTGTTTGAGAAAACATGCAAAAGAAAACAAAGAGACATAAATAGCTGGAATATCACACATCAAAGGTCACTAATTACTGATCATATTATTATCATACATAATTCATAATACATTGGATAAATTCGAGTGGTTGTGGAAGCCATTTGGAGTTGTACATGTGTCAAGGTGATAAATGACCTCAATCCCCCCTAGGTGGACCAATGGATACCCAACTTGGCCCAAACAGTCATTAATCCTGACGTGAACATTGGTGAGGTGTGTTGGGTCATTAATGAGTCCTAGATAGGTGTGGGTGAGAATATTGAGGTGAGTGGGAGGCTCTAGGTGGAAATAAATTCTCATGGGAGAGCTAAAATAGGCCAAATACACTACTAGCACACTTGGTCAAACCTGGATCCCCCAAATCGAGGTAGCACTCCAATCCATTAATGATGGTGCACATGGGATAGGTTGACCAAACTAGGGCATTGTTGTAGGTGTGAACAAGCCAAAATAACCAAATATATTGCTGAATTAACTCTCCTAAGTCTAAACCATAGGATATCATTGCAATTTAGGAAAATGAAGTTAGCTTAAGGTATAAACTATGTACTAAGGATGTATTACTTCTCCAACAAGGCTTCCAGTTTATGTTGATATTTATCTTTTAACTCTCCTAAACTTTTAAAGTACAGATCGAGGCTTATCCCTTTTTCTTTCAAATATTTTTTTCTAAACAAGGGTCACGTAAATATATGAATTTTAAGGAAATCATTATGTCTGTAAACAACTAAGCACAACAAAAATATCTAGCTCAAAACTTCATAATAATAATAATTTACTGAAAGTTGAAGAATCTTTAGGGTCTGAACTATGCATTCTACTTAACAGTTAATATTATTTAAACTATCGATTAAAAGAAATAAAAATACTTTGTAATTAAATCTGTAAAAATATACTATATCTACTAAATTTGCATCATACTCTTTAGTTCTTACATCTTTGGTTATTTCCAAAACAAAATTGAATTTAACAGTTAAAAAAAAACCTAGCAATAAACTCTAAATCTATAACTTTTTTCAACAATTTATTTTTATTAGAGAGTTTTTCATGGTCATAACTCACCCAAGTCTTCTTTTTAAACAAAAGGACCCTTTGGGACAGATCGTGATATCTTAAACATAGCTGTAACAAAAACTCAAAATAGAACTATCGATTCAAACAAAAATTGCACGACTTTCTTAGTAAAGAGCTAGAATAGTATTTTTTTTATTAAGTTTGAAACCCTAATAGTATTACACTAAAAAACAAATTTTAAACATCTACAACAAGGGAAAAAGTTACAACATGAATGAGGGGGAGTAGGAGATGCTAGCGACGGGTTCTAGGGTTAGGTGATCAGGCTAGGCATAGTGTTGCTTGGCTGTGTAGGCTGCTTGGAAGGTGGGTCTGCAGGCCCCCTATGGTGGATCATGGCCGACCTGGGCCCTCGGGGTCTCGATTTGGAGGAGGGGGAAGATGGAAAAGGAAGTGAGAAGTAGGAAGGAGTAGGAACTTGTAAGAAATACATCCTAGGGGGATGTTTTCCAAAAGCCACATCTATTCTAGTGATCCAAATCATATCTGAGAAGGTGAGTGGAAAGATCGAGCTATGGAAGGAAAAGGCCCTTATCGGGAAGTTCGTGGGGATCTAGACCAAGGAGAAAGATCTAGTTAAATGGATAAAAAATGTGTTGGATCCTAAAGGTCATTATGATCTGCAGCTTGGATCTAAGGGTTTCTTCACTATCATCTTCTTCAATCAGGAAGATCGGGACTAAATCCTGAAAGGGGGCCCATACTTTTTCTTTTCAGTTGGCTTATACCTTTAGGCATGGAAAGAACGGTTTAACCCTGAAACGAAAGACATGACGGTTGCTCCAGTTTGGATTCGATTGTTCTCATTACCAAGACAATATTGGGATCTGGATACACTGAAGGACATAGGGAATTCCCTTGGGGAATTCATCAAAGTAGCAGAGCAAACAAGGTCCCAAAGATATACCTCCTTACCTTGGATATGTGTCTATCTGGATCTTTCCAAAAAACTCCCAGACACGATCAGTCTAAACTGGGAAGATAAGGAATGGATTTAGCCCATTGATTATGAGCAACTTCCCTTCTGGTGTAGGCACTATCACGAATACGGTCATCTGGGGAGGAATTGTCCCAAACTAATCCCTGTGGCAGGCACATCTGATTACCACCATGAAGGGGGAGTAGAGAAGGATGGGTTCATGCAAGTAAATAATCAACGAAGAGGCAAGGGCAGCCAGACATGCAAAGAAAAGAATGATCAAAAGACAAATACACATCGATCCAATAACCCCTTTTCAGTGTTGGGGAAGGAAATAACGGAAGGTGATGCATTTAAGGAAAGAAACATATCAGAACAACAAGAAGGAATGGCCTAGGTCTTAGAGGAGGAAGAGGTGCAGCAGATGGAAGTGATTGAAGAGGAAGAGGGGGACAAGATGGAATTGGGTGAGATGGACTTGAATGCACTTGAGGAAGAATGTGGAAAGAAGGGATAGGTCTATGTGTCATGCCGCTAGATTGAGCTTCTTCAGGAAGCAATCATTAGAACTAGTGCTCACCAGAGTTTGGGGGTTGACTCAGATCCGCAAAAAGGAATTAAGAGGAAATATATGGAAGAGGAGCTACGGAGGGGACGAAAGACAAATAAGAAACATATTTCCACAGTAGGTGTCAAACTCATTGAGTCGGGCCAACATCCAATGATTAGGCCGGCCTTCTCTGAAGTTAACGAGGTTTGTCAAAGAAGCTTATTTCTTGGAATATCAGGGGGTGTAGTAACCCCAGGAAGTGGAAGACACTAAATAGGAAAATTAAGCAGGAAAACCTTGATATCATGTTCCTTCAAGAATGTAGTTTTGAGGGTTTGGAGAAAATCAAAGACATGATGTGGAAAGGCAGTCGTAATGGCCCTGGACGCTGTTGGACAAGCGGGTTGGATTGCAATTCTTTGGAAACCAAGGGTGGTGGAAATATCTGACTGGTGAGCTAAAAAGTATGCTATCATGTCAGACTTTCACCTCGTGGACTCTAGAGTGAAGGGTACGCTAGGGAATGTTTCTGGTCCCAATAACTTCCCTGAGAAGCAGGATTTTATGGATTTCCTTAGTTGGATCAAGGTCCAAACTATGGTAGGAAATTGGGTAATAGGATCATGGTACTTCAACCTTATAGCCAACTTAGGAGGTAAGAAGGGTGGCAAAAGAACCCTGGATAAATATTAAGAGGCTTTCTGTGAATTTTTGGCACAGAGCCCCATAGTGGATCTAGAGACGGGAAATGGTTGGTATACCTGGAACAATAAGAGGGGAGGGGAGAACCTGGTGGCCTCTCTCTTGGATAGATTCCTGGTTTTAGAGAATGTTGTTTGTGGCATGGGGGAGATAATGGATGATGTTCTCCCTACATCAGGCTCAGACCACTGGCTTATTTGTCTAAATTGGGATTGGTCAAGTTCCACTTTGAGCAAACCGTTCAAATTTGAGCAGTTCTGGATGGAACATAAGGACTTTAAGGATCTTGTCAATCAGTGGTAGTAGGAGATGGTCCCCCCTCTAGGAACCGTTATGTACCACTTTCAGCAGAAACTTAAAGCCCTAAAAGCCAAAATCCGCATGTGGAACAAGGAAGAGTTTGGAAACATCTTTGAAGATAAAAAGGCTGATAAGTGAACTAGACCTCATCAATAGGAAAGGCATGGAAGAAGGATGGAATGAGGATATGAAGGTCAAAGAAAAAGACCTTTTGTACAAGTTAGAGGCAAGGGAAAGGAAGGAAGGAATATTTTGGAAGCAAAAGGCAAGGGTTAAATGGATGCAGGAGGATGAAAGGAATACCTAGTTTTTTCACAACTCGGTGATTCAAAACAGGAGCATTTCAGGAATCCAAAATTTCTAAAAGACTGATGGTAGTCAAGTGGAAACTAGAAAGGAGATAGAGGATGATCTCACCCAACATTTCTCTAATATCCTCAGTGAGGATGGGGCGGGTAGAGGGAGGGACATAGAAAACATCACTCATTTAATTCCCAGGGAAATCACAGGAGAAAACAATGAGATGCTGACTAAATCGATGGCCATGCAGGAGGTAGAGGAAGTGGTCAACTAGATGGCCTTAGGGAAATATTCTGGCCCGGATGGATTTACCTCTAATTTCTACCACCACTTCTGGGATCTTGTCAAAGGGGAGGTTCTTGAGATCAATGAAGAGTCCAGTAGAAAAAGGGGAGTTCTCAAAGTTTTCAATGCAACCTTATTGACCTTAATTCCCAAGGAGGTAGGAGCAGATAGCCCAGATAAAATTCAAACCAATATTTTTATGCAACGTGATCTACAAGATCATATCCAAAGTGATAGCTAATTGTCTAAAACATCTTATGCCCTAACTCATTTTCCTCAAGAAATCAGGGTTTGTGGAAGGAAGGAAGATCTTGGATGGTGTCATCCTTGTCCATGAGGTCATCCATTTGTTAAAAAGCACTCGGCAGCCAGGCATGTTGATTAAGCTAGACATAGCAAAGGCTTATGACAAGTTAAGTTGGCAGTTTATGGGAAAAATGCTGGAGGCCTATGGCTTCTACTAGGGATGGGTGGAATGGGTCATGAGCTTGGTCACGACCCCTTTTTTCAACATCCTCCTGAATGGAACTCCAACTCATGTATTCCAGCCTTCTCGTGGAATCAGACAAGGTGATGCTTTATCCCCTTTCCTCTTCATTCTTATGTTAGAGGGACTGAGCCGTCTTATTCATACCCAAGCAGAGAGTGGAGAGCTCAGGGGGCTAAGGGTCCATGATGGAATGGATCCTTAGACTCACTAGCAATTCATAGATGATACCATGCTCCTGGGGCACCCTTTATTCCAAGAAGCACAAAGCTTCAAAAAGAGCTTGACCCTTTTTGCTAAGGCTCCTGGCTTAGTAGTCAATCCGAATATATCCCAAGTATTTTTTATGAATACCACCCTAGCCAATTAGAGGAACATCATTTGGATCTTGGGATTCTTGAGAGGAACAATTCCCTTAAAGTATCTTGGAGTACCCCTTCGGGTGGTAAATTTGAAGAAATCATCTTGACAAGAACTCTTGGATAAAATGAAATAGAGGCTTTCAAGCTGGGTCCTATGACCCCTAAACCTTCCTAGCAAGTTGATCCTAGTAAAATTTCTATGGCAGGCTATGCCCATCTATCTCTTTTCAGTTCTCTTGGCTCCAAAGTTTGTTGTTCGGGAAATTCGAAGTATGCAAAGGAATTTCTTGTCGGGAAGTAGAGAGGCAAAGGATAATTTTTTTCTTGTCAGTTGGGAAGGAATGTATCGCCCAAAGGAGTAGGGGGGATTAGGGCTTAGGAATCCTAAAATCATGGCAGTGGTCCAGGGAGAAAATGTTTCTTGGAGATGGGCCAATCACTCTTTAGAGCCTTCGGCCAAACTATGGCACATTAAATATGCTTGTGACAGGCCCACCCATCAATTGGTAAGGTTCAGTGAGGAACTGCTTGGTTCACCCATATGGATGAAAGCGATGAGTGGAAGGCACATTGTGCAAGCTCATAGATTTTGGGAGATAAGGAATGGAGGGAATGTTAAGTTTTTGGATGACTCATGGAACCAGTTCCCCATTCTAGGGAGAGACCCAAGATGGAGACATATTTGGGAAAAGGCCCTCGAGGCAGGTAAGGTTATGGTGGGCCAATTCTGGATGAACCAGAACTTAGAAGGATAGTGAGAGTGGGATTTCCAAGAAAAATTGGACCTTACAAGTGACGAGGATTGAAGGGATTTCCAGGAGTAAATTCACAAGTGTTTTGTTAGGGACAGGGAAAGCCCATATATATTGAGGTGGGGGTACACATACATGGGTTCATTTAGCATAAAGGAATCCTACATCATGAGGATTGGAAACCAGTGGTATGATAAATGAATTTGTAGGAAGATATGGACCTCGAATATGTGGCCCAAGGTGGCCCTTTTCACTTGGCTGGTGGTCAAAGGAATAATTCTTACTAGCGAGAACCTTAGAAGATGAGGTGTTCAGGGACCTTCTTCGTGTTGTCTGTGTTATCAGGAATAGGAATCCACGGGACACCTCTTGGATAGCTTTCCCTTTGTAGCAACCATATGCGACAAAGGGGCTATGGGGTTTAGAAGATGCGACAGGAGGAGAGAATTCCCAACCCAAACTCTAAAATAATGGCATCCAAAATATTTTAAGAATCAAACTATCCAGACATTATGGGATGCTTTTTCGGCATGGCCATGTGGTGTATTTGGAAAGAGAAGAATGCAAGGATTTTCAGAGATAAACGCAACGAAACTGAAACGCTCTGGAAAATGGTGAAGGATAACCTGTTATCATATATCCAGAGTATGTAGTGGCATGATAAGGACAAGATAATCATAGTAGAAGAGATCCATATTGCTCATAGTTGGGGATTAAACAGATCATAGATGGCCAACCTGGGAAGATGCAACAAGATTTGCAAAACTTCCAGCCCAATCTTATGGTCCACCCCACCACCTCATGTGTTCAAGCTTAACTTTGATGGGGCTTCCAAGGGCAATCCTGGGTTTATGGGATATGGTGGGTTATGCCAAGATCACAATGGGAGGATCGTAATCATTTACCTAGGAGCAATAGGCACTAACACCAACAACTCAGCTGAACTAGAAGGTATGATCTGTGGTTTTGAATGTTTGATCAGAGGTGGCTGCTTTCCTATGATCATTGAAGGAGATACCAACATTTTGATCCAGATGGCCAAGTGACTGGCTAGTGGACAGGCTTGTGAGAAGGTATCCTCTACTTGACGCCTAGCCAGTAGAATAGACTACCTTCAATCCTTTCTCCTTGCTCACATGGTGGTCTCTTTCAGCCATGTCAGCCGCGATGCCAACAAGACAATTGACTTAGTTGCCAATGCTAGTGTGGAGGGTGACGCTAGTCTCAGAAGTGGTATGCTGGAGGATTTTGGGGCAGAGGCATGGGCCTAGCCATGAAGATAGGTGGCCTGTAGGGACTTTGATGGCATGCCACAAGTGGCTCGTCTGGATGATGATATTGCGGATGGTGATAGGGGGCGCGAGCACGCCCAGGCTAGATACCCTTAAATGCTATGTGGAGCCTTTAGGTTAACTGACCGAACCATATGGCATATGTCCTTTTCCATCATAATGGTTTGTGTCTCAGTGAATGACAGGACATGAAAGGTGAGGCAAGATCGATGAAAGGATTGGGTTTTAAATGCAAACAGGAGGTACACAACATGTGATGGTATGAGGGATGCCATTATCATGATCAGTATGATGCAAGAACTGTACTGGACCAAGATGGAAATCATGTCTCCTCCCTCCTTTTATTCTGGGATAGCCCTACCACCCCTCATCCCTCGGTTTCGTAAATATTTTATGGTTGTGATTTTCATTTTGTCTTTGGCTCTCCTAAGGGCAATTGTTGGTCAAGTTGAGTCTCTGCTACAAACTCTATGTCAGCTTCGACTTCCCTCCCCAGGAATATGGCTCCCAAACATTTGGTTAAAAATTTCAAGGGCTCTGGTGAAGCTTCTATTGGCCTAGGCCGAAAGGCGAAGGGAATTAAGAGGGGGACCCGTCCAACAACGAGGGTTCAATTTCAGGCACAAGAGGCAGTGGAATTTTACAAAGAGCATGTTTTGTTAGGAATTCGCTTGGAAGTGGAGAAGGTGGTTGGGGATATTAGGGAAGAATTCAATCTCATTCCTAAGGAGGACCTTCGCAAGGAGGTGGAGGACCGGGTCCTCGAATTTGGCACCACGACAGGAAGAGCCTTGGCATATGACTACCTTCTAATGATTTACTGAGTGCACATGAGTCTGGTAGGCCAGTCCTCAGTTGCAAAAGAATCCAAGTGTGAAGGGAACGAAGAGCCCATGAAGGCATGGAAGGACCATAAGAGTGAATGTCACTTAATGCACCAGAAGGTTGATGTCATCGTAGCTTATTGGGCATCCCCTTCTACCCAGCAGGAAGGGGTCCAAAGGAATATGCTCGAATAAGGGAGAAGGGAAGCAGCCATGAAAAAGCTTTCTATGGATACCAATCGAGAAACTTGGGCGGTGCGGCTCTCCAGAACACTACAACTGTTTTGGCTTCTACTGCTTGCCCCAAATTGGGATTTGCCTCTCAGGACCCGGTTTGAAAGTTGTTCATTTTCTGTGTTATGCTTACCTTTTTATCTATATCGACAAGTATAGGGGGTTCCATGGTTTCAAGCTGTAGTAGTTTTTGTTATGTTCAACTTGATTGTAAGTGGCTTTGGATACTTAAGGACAATGGTTGTGGGTTTATATCAGGGGGGTTGGGGACTCTATGTAATCTTTTGGGAAGGGAGAATAGGTATGGAGATGGAATGTGTCGGGGACACTTCAACATTTTGACTGGAAAGATGCTATCTATTATGTAATGACGATCCTTTAAAGTAATATACTGTTTTATTTACAAAAAAAGGGAAAAATTTGCAACATTGTTTTACTCTCTAGGAACTTTTCAGTTTACATTTTCAGAAAACTATATTTCCTTTTATTTAATAAGAACACCCATAAATTCTTCTTTTCAAGTTCTAAAACCATTTTCGTTCATTAACCCAAGTTACAGTTAGAGGCTACGACCATATCTCTGCAACGAAAGAATAGGAGTAGTTCTATTTACAAAACCCGTATAGTTCTTATTAAACAAAGATTTTATTTAAAATATTTTAGAACAACATCCTTAAAACACAAGTAGTGAACCTTTTAAACAAGAACTTGACCCAGTTCTTAACCATGAAGATTTAATGCTGGACAACGAATTTTTACATTCGACGGGTTTTCTTTAAGCCTTCAACCTAGGTTTTTAAAAGGATTTCTATGAAAATGTTCTACGAACAAAGGCTCATGACTTCACTACAAAAAAATCGTAAACCTAGAAGAAAACCTCTCACAGGTCAGTTTCTAGCAAAGTTTGCATATTCCAAATCAACACAAAAACATTTACATAGTTTATATCATCCAAAATATTGTTAACCAGAAGCCTTCCTTAAAACTGAAACATTACTCAGTAAATAGAACGACCACTTAAGGGTCTTACAGTTACAACCAACTTTGTTAAAAACAAATAAAAAGTTATAAGTAGCAAGTCAACCATGATAGTGAGATACGATTCTTCATAACAAGTTATACACAAAATTACAAAAGAAAAACCACTTCCAAGCTGTAAGGAAATAGAAGACAAGCCTCTTTCATTTTTGTTCTCATCCATTTTTTCCTTCTCAAGAGACGAGTAAGGAATAAATCGAAGTCTTACAGGTGATTTGGAAGACTGCGCATACTTTTGTTTTATCCCCACTTAGTCATAGGAGTATACATGTACACATTTTATTAGTTGAGATTAGTATATCTCTTAAAGAAAAGGAAACTAAGCACTAAAGAGAGAACATATTGAAAAGAAGTAAACTTAGCAGCACGAGAGTTTTAACAGACCAAGATTCCCAAGAACCACCACAGACCCAGTCATCCACAGATCCAATGCTTCTAAAGTTGAGAGCAATTTTGGTATAGAGGGAGGATCCAAAGAGTATCCCTAAGTGTGGGGTGATGCAACTGACAAAGCCAAATAAAGTCATAAAGGTTGTACAAACCATATCTTTCCAACAGCTGGAGGTCGTATTTAAATTGTAAGGACTGATATTATGGATAATTTGGAAATATTCCTGGCATGGGGATAGCAATTTAATATTTGATGTTAGACTTTTCAACCATTTAAAATCTTAAAAACTGCCACATTAGACTTTCTCTGTATGTCTCTCCACCAAATGATAAGGATGGATCCTTGCTACTATATGATATAGTTCGACTTTGTTTTATGCTTGGTGGTGGTAACGTTGAAGGTATTTAGTTTTAGAGGTTAAATCCCTTCCAAACCTTAGGAATTTATGAACTCAGACCATTTCTAGCAATCTGTCGAGGAGTTTGTGTGGTATTTTGTCATATTATTCCAACCTGCACACATTTAAACAAAGTATTGATGCTTTAGTAATAGTGACTAAGTAAGACTTCTGATTTATCACCCTGTACAACTCAAGCAAGACACAAACCACTCCAAAGGTATTTTACCTTGCGACGACAATCTATTTTCCTTGTTAACCTTAAAAGACTTGACATAAAAAAAACAACAGTTAAACAACTTTAGTAATGAAAATTATTAACCACAGTTTAATTATATATATAATGAAAGAGATATGGGGAGTAACAAATCTGTAAATCTTTTAGTGAAAACATAAAACCCCCTTGTAGTAAGTAAAACAATTTTTTTTACTTGTGTTTTTAGGGTTTGTTGCACTAGGCTAGAGGTCAATTCAACTGAAGACTATAAATAGGGAGGTGCTACCCTTCATTTGTACTCCCTTACTAAAGATGTCTTAGCGAGAGAAAGAAGGATTAGTGCAACAGAAAGGAGAGAGAAGCCATTTTCTAGGTTTTACACTGCACTGGTTGAGTTCTATACTGAGGACGTTTTGCGGGGTTTTCCCCCTTGTGGTTTCCCTCAGGAAAATATCTGTGTTCTCGTGTTCTTATGTTTATGTGCATGTTGTTATTTCAGTGATCTACTAGTGGCTAATTGTTTTAACATATCATCTAAGAAATTTAAGAAAAAACAACAGATATATGGTGGTAGGATATAAATTAAGTAAAAGAAATCGAAGAATGATACGCAACCTGGAAAACCTTTAAAAAAGAATTTCAAACAAAAGTACCTTTCAGAACAGTATTCTGAAGAGAAGGATAAGGAATTCTACAAGTTAAGGTTAGGAGCTATGACCATGAAAGAACTCTGTTGTAAATTCCTGAGACTGCTTCGTTACGTACCATATATAATAGATGAAAAACCAAAGATACATTGCTTTCTCAATTTTTTTCCTATCTTGTTTAAATAACAGATTGAGTATGACAATCTAAAGAGGCTGGAAGAAGCAATGAGGAAAGCAAATTTATGTTATGACCATAATAAAAATAAAAGAGAAAGTGTACCAATAGAAAACTGAAATACGAGATAACTTTGATCCAAGAGGGGTAGTTTTTTCAGGGAGGAGTGCTCTGCCAGGGTTTGTAGGAATTTTTTCTAAGTGGCCAACCTTCGTAGCCTGGCCATTGGGGCCCCTTGATCGCAGGAGCGGGCAGGCTCTCTGGGTGTCTAGGCCTCCCTGGGAGATTTGTGGATGGAAGCAGGATCTTCAAGGCCCGGTGGGCCCGAAGGAGTGGGTTCTGCCACAAAGGACTAGCGTGAGTGTCCGTCCGTTGGTCGTAATCCTGGAGTGGGGGCCTGTCTGCCAAAATCCCCCACCATCCCCATGGTTCATGTTCGATCTGAGAAGGTGACTGGCATTATTGAGCTCTAGAAAGAAAAATCATTGATCGATAAGTTTGTGGGGATGTGGCCCAAGGAAAAGGATCTAGTCAAATGGATCAGCAGCGTTTGGAACCCTAAGGGCCACTATGATCTGCAACTCGGCTCTAAGGGTTTTTTCACGATAATTTTTTTCAATCAGGAGGATCGAGATCGGATCCTGGAGGGAGGCCCTTATTTATTTTTCTCTGTTGGTCTTTACCTCCGTCGATGGAGGGAGCGATTCAATCCTGAAATAGAGGATATGGCTGTGGCCCCAGTTTGGATCCACCTCTTCTCCCTCCCAGGGGAGTACTGGGATCTGGATACCCTATGGGAAATTGGAAATTCCCTTGGTGAGTTTATTAAGGTATCCGAGTAGATGAGGGCCCAGAGGTATACCTCTTTTTCTAGGATTTGTGTTTACCTGGATCTCTCCAAGGAGCTACCAGAAGCCATAAACCTAGGTTGGGAGGATGAATAATAGCTCCAACCCATCGACTATGAGCAGATTCCCTTTAGATGTCGGCAATTCCATGAGTACGGTCACTTGGGATAGAACTTCCCATGGATGAAGGCCAAGCCAGCCCCAACAGACCCTAGCCAGGAAAAATCTAGGGTGGTGCCTGATGGCTTCACCTAGGTCAAGAACCGCAAGAGAAATAGGGCCATAGGGCCGTCAAAAGCCAAAAAAGTATCGACAACGAGGGAGATTTGGTCTAGGAATGCTTTTGAGACCCTAGGAGGCTTGGATGAGGAAGGCATGCCTAAGGAAAAAGAGAGTGTCGCTCAGCCCACCAAGGACCCTAACCCCCCGGAAGAGTTCGAATCCCAACAGATGGAGATAGTGGAGGAAGCTGAGGATGAAGAAATGGAATTAGGGGAACTAGATCTGAATGTGATCAAAGCAGAGTGTGGAAAGAAGGGGAAGGGTTATGTGCCCAGATGGAAAATCAAGCGCCTTCATGAGGCTATTATCAAGGCAGGGGCTCATCCGAACCTGGGAATTGACCCAGATCCCCTAACTGGGCATAAGCCAAAACCTCCAGAGGAGGAACAACGCAGAGGAATGAAATAAAACAAGCAACGCATTGCAGAGATTGGAGTCAAACTCATAGAATTAGGCCAATATCCTACGATTAGGGCGACCTTTTCTTAAGCGTCCAAAGTTTACCAATGAAGTTAATCTCCTAGAACATAAGGGGGTGTGGTAACCCCAGGAAATGGAAGACTCTTGACCAAAAAATTAAAAAGGAAAACCTTGATATCGTCTTTATTCAGGAAACGAAATGCAGTTCTGAAGGCATGGATAAAATTAGCAATAAAATTTGGAAAGGCTGCCAGGTGATGGCCTTGGATGCGGCTGGGAAGTCAGGGGGTATAGCAATCCTATGGACCCCCCAGGTGGTGGAGCTCATGAATTGGAGAGCTAATAAGTTTTCCCTCATAGCATATTTCCACCACCTTGTTTCAGGCATTAAGGGCACTCTGGTGAATACCTATGGCCCTAGCAGCTTCCCTGAAAAGCAGGCCTTCCTCGACTTCCTAGAATGGGCCAACAGTCGAGAGGAGGGAGCTCGATGGGTAATGGGAGGGGATTTTAACCTCATTACCAACCTTGATGAAAAAAAGGGAGGTCGAAGATCTTTGGATAGATTTCAAGAGGCTTTCGGGGCCTTCCAGGCTCGCAGCTCCTTCATGGACATGGAAACCAATAATGGCTGGTACACATGCAACAATAAGTAGGGGGGAGAACACCTAGTTGCATCTCGCTTAGACAGGTTTTTGGTCTCGGAGCCCCTTCTTCATGGCACATGAGAAATTATGACTCAGGTGCTCCCAGTGGTAGGATCTAACCACTGGCCCATTTTCCTTCGCTGGTATTGGTCATGCTCCACGATGGGGAAACCCTTTTGGTTTGAACAATTCTGGATGGAGCATAAAGACTTCAAAGATGTTGTGCAACAGTGGTGGCAGGAGTTGGTTCCACCATCAGGCACAACCATGTACTGTTTCCAATAGAAACTCAAATCTCTCAAATCCAGAATCTATACTTGGAACAAGGAGGAGTTTGGCAAAATTTTTGAGGATAAGAAAAGACTGATTGCTGACCTGGATCAACTTAGTCAGAAAGGAATGACAGAAGGATGGGACGAGGACATGCAAAAGAAAGAAAATGATTTATGGGGGCAGCTGGAGGCACAGGAAAAACAGGAAGGCATATACTGGAAACAAAAATCTAAAGTCAAATGGTTGTAGGATGGGGAAAAAAGCACTAAGTTCTTCCATAATTCAGTCATTCAGGATAGACACTCCTCACGGATTTTGAAACTTAAAAAGATGGAAGGGGGCCGAATAGAAACACGCCGTGAAATTGAGTAGGAGCTCAATCACTATTTTGCAGAGATCCTCAACGAATACCTCCAGGACAGGGAAAGAGATATAGCTCAAATTACATGGCTAATCCCCCCCTTGGTCACTAGGGAAGATAATGAGATGCTTGTCAAACCGATAACTTTACAAGAAGTTGAAGAGGCAGTCAATCAAATGGCCCTGGGAAAATCCCTTGGTTCGGATGGGTTTACCTCCAATTTCTTCCACTATTTCTGGGATATGGTTAAGGAGGAGGTGGTGGAAATCGTGGAGGAATCGAGGAAAAAAAGGGGGGTGCTAAGAGATTTCAATGCAAAGTTCCTTTCTCACATTCCTAAGGAGATGGGGGCAGATCATCCAGAAAAGTTCATGCCTATAGCCCTATGCAATGTGGTCTACAAAATCATCTCCAAAGTCATTGCCAACCGTCTGAAGCCTCTCCTCCCCTCTTTGATCTGCCCAGAGCAATCAGGTTTTGTTGAAGGGTGCCAAATCCTGGATGGGGTTATCCTGGTATGCTTCTCAAACTGGATATTTCTAAGGATTATGATAAACTAAACTGGGATTACATCCGCAGAATGCTGGTAGCCTATGGGTTCTGCTAGGACTGGGTGGACTGGGTCATGGGGCTCATATCCATCCCCTTCTTCAGCATCCTCCTGAACGAAATCCTGACTTGCCCCTTTCAATCATCTAGAGGCCTCAGGAAGGGAGACCCCCTCTCCCCTTTTCTCTTCATCCTAATGGCCGAAGGTCTAAGTCATCTCCTGCAGTCTAAGGTGGATGGTGGTGAGCTTTGGGGCATTCATCTGTCGGACTCCATGGAGGCCCAAACCCATCAACAATTCATAGATGATACTATGCTCATGGGGCACCCTTCATTCCAAGAATCGCGAAGCTTCAAATCATGTCTGAATCTATTTGCCAAAGCTTCTGGTCTCGTTGTTAACCAGGCCAAATCCCAAGTCTTTTTTCTCAATATTACCCCTGCCTCCCAAAGGAACATTCTTCGTATCCTGGGCTTCGCGAAAGGCTCTTTTCCTTCAAAATACTTAGGAGTCCCTCTGAGCCCGTGCAAATTGAAGAATATGTCCTGGTTGGAACTCCCTAACAAGATGAAACAGAAACTCACTAACTGGACTCTTAGACCCCTGAACTTACCCAGTAGGTTGGTCCTAATTAAATCAGTCTCACAAGCGATGCCTATATATTTGTTCTCTGTCCTTTTGGCTCTGAAGTCCATTCTTCACGAGATTCGGTGCATCCAGCACATCTTCCTATGGGGAGGTAGAGAGGATAAAGCTAAATTCACCTTGGTTAGCTAAGACAACATATGCCAACCAAAATTGAAGGGGGGGTTGGGTCTGAGGGATCCAGAAATTATGGCCGAAGTCCAGGGGGTGAAAGTCTGGTGGCGCTGGGTCTCCCATACTACTAAAGCTTGGGCTCACTTGTGGCACTCAAAATATGGCCATGAAAGGCCCCTGACTCAGTTAATTCACTTCAACGAAGAGCAACAGGGATCCCCTATATGGACAAAGGTGAAAGGTGGAAGGAAATTGGTGAAAAAGCATAGATTTTGGGAGATTCATGATGGAAGGAATGCTTGTTTTTGGGAGGATTCATGGAACCAACTCCCACGGCTAAGTGACAACCCAATATGGGCCCCAATTTAGGGATGGGCTAGGGTGGAGGGTCGCTATCTGGTCCACCACTTCTGGCAAGATCAACTCCCTAATGAGCGGCGACATTTGATTTTCATGAACAAACCCGATCAAATCGAAGAGGAAGACTGGGAGGCTTTCCAAGAGGAAATGTGAAGGCGGAGCATCAGACCCACGGAGGGACACAATGTGTTGAGATGGGGATATCTAGAAAAAGTAGTGTTTAATATTAATGAGGCGTACAGCATTCAAATTGGGAATCACGCCGAGGACGGGGAAACATGGAAGAAGCTTTGGACATTAAACTTATGGCCTAAGGTTGCCACCTTTCCCTGGCTAATTGTCAAAGGTCGCATTCTCACAAGTGAAAACCTCAAGAGGTGTGGAATCTAGGGCCCTTCTCAATGCTGGTTATGCTCTCAGGCGGAGGAAACCACAAACCATATTCTGGATAGTTGCCTATTTGCTGCAGCCATTTGGGATTAGGGGGTGATGGGTTTTAGAAAAAGTGACAGGAAAAGATCCCAACCGGCAAGAACTTTGGTGGAATGGAACCAAAAGACGTTCAAAAACAAAATTATCAGGACGATATGGAATACCTTACTTGGTATGATCATGTGGTGCATTTGGAAGGAAAGGAACGGTCATATCTTCCGAGACAAATGCCCCAGCCCAGACCAGGTCTAGCAAACGGTGCGGAAAAAACTTCTCTCCTCCATCAAGAGAATGCAATGGCATGATGAAGATAAGAAAATACCTACAGACGAGATCCATGTCGGTAAATTTTGGGGTCTGGACAAAAAATAGTTGGAAGGGCTCTGCATGCGTGACAGGATCCTTTAGCCGTCTAGCCCAAAGTCTTGGCCTCCTCCTCCTCCCATGGTTTTCAAGATTAATTTTGATGGGGCCTCCAGGGGGAACCCGGGTGCTGCCGGATTTGGCAGCCTTTGCAGAGATTCACTAGGCAAGGTTATTTTCATTTTTTTGGGGGCCATCGACTGAGATTCCAACAACTTCGTTGAGCTTAAGGAGATGATCCAAGGCTTGCACTATCTGGTGTGCAGCAACAGCTTCCCGACGATAATAGAAGGCGACTCCCGTATCTTGGTTCAAATGACTCGATGGTTAGCGTACGGCAGAATCAGCAACCAAGTGTACACCAACTGGAGGCTGGACAGCCATTTGGAAGAACTGTAGGGCCTGATCCATGCCCATTGCGCGGTCTCATCCAGCCACGTAAGACATGATGCCAACAAGGTGGCGGACCTTCTTGCGAACGCAGGGGTCGAGGGGGAGATGGAATTTCAATGCGGCCTGCTTGGGTCCTTTGATGCTAACGACTGGGCTCATAATTGTCGATAGTTGGCGACACAGGATCTCACGGGCTGTTCGCAGTTGACACGCTTGAACGATGCGGTGGATATAGGTGACAGATGGTGCGAGCACGCCATGAAGGACTGACACCATGATGAAGGTGAGTTTTAATGAGACAAGTGATCGATGGCAGAGGTGGTTGTCTTTGGCCATTATTTTTCTCATCGAAAACGCAGGTGAAAATATGGACAGGGTAAGGCGGGACGGGGGACTTGACAGGGCTATACTTTTCGTTAGAACTTCCTCCATGGAGATTAGTACGAGGGAGGTGGTCTGATCTAGTTCAATGATGTCGTCCTGGTACATGCCAGATGAAGTAATGATTCTTCCTCTTCCTTCTTATTTCTCGCCATGCTAGTCAAACCGTTATCATCGTTCAAACTTGCTCCTTGCCTTTCGACTCCTTTGGTTTCTTCCATGGCCCTCTGGTCTAGTCTGGGTGCAGCTCTCTGTGTTATTTTGTCCCTGTGCCCTTGTTCATAAGTCTCTCCTGCTGGACATGGCCCAGTATGGGCAGTTGGTTAAGGGCAAGGTCCATGGTGTTTCCTCATCTGTGTAGAGTGCTGCAAGACCAGTCCGCAGGGTGACGAGAGCTCAACTCCAGGCTCAAGAGGAGGCTGAATTTTTCAAAGGAAATATTCCTCTGAATATCCATTGGGAGGTGGAAGGTATGGTCAAGGACCTATGGACTATGGTGAAAAACATGCCCTAGGAAGCACTCCATCAAGAAGTGGCGGACTGGGTCTTGGATTTTGGCTCCACTACGGGACGTGCTGTGGCATATGACCGCCTTCTCATGCAGTACTGGGTGAACATGAAGTTAGTTGGGCATTCTTACATAGAGCGGGAAGCAAAGATGGTGGGGGAATGAGGAACCAGTGAGGGAATGGAAGCAACATAATGGAGAATGTCACCTCATCCACCAAAAGGTTGATGTTTTAGCCTCTCGCTTGGGTATCTCTTTCTACGCGGCAGGAAAGGGTGATGACGAGGTGGCTCACCCATTAGAGTGCTGCGGCTAGTGCAGTAAGAAGAAACAGAGGATCGTATCTCCCTCTTTGGCGGTGCTGAATCCTTCTGGTGTGCCCCCGACTCCAGCTCAGCCTTTTGGGTCTTGTTTTCCCTTGGCCTTTCAGAAGCAGGAGTGATGGTATGGGTATATTAGCTCTTTCAAAGCATGGTAATTTTTCCTACCCAGTTGTTTAAAGTTTTATCCAATGTTTGGTCTATAACTGGTTGTCTTCTGCAGCCCAGGCCTTTGTGTCTGTCATCCCTGGCTCAGGATTTAGTTTCTATGTTTTGGAAGGTCGGCTCAAGGTTCTTAGTAGCTATGTTTTGGAAGGTCGGGCCTGCGTGCCCATTTTGGGTCATAATTTTCAGTATGTCCAAGTCTTTTGGCCTCTATGGTGCATGCCCAGCTCTGAGTGGGGTGTTTCCTTGCTAGAGGACTGGTAGAATGGCCTTGTTTTTCTGCTCTGTAATGGTTTCCAGTTGATGTAATATAATGTTTTTATTTACAAAAAAAAAACTTTGATCCAAGAAAGAAAAATAATAAATTCCACAAAAATATGGGGAATAATTACAAAAGATATCAAGGAAGTAATTATAGAAGTTTTGAACCACAAAATCCTGCAGCAAAAGAAAAAGAACCTCCCACTAATTATAATAAAAACATTGCACAGAGGGAACCCTTAAAATGTTGGGAATGTGGCGAGCCCCACTATTTTGAAGACTGCCCTATAAGAAAGAAAAACTTTAATGTTCACTCTATTCATAAAGTTGTTGCAGTTGGAGACATGGCGAGGAGTATTCCCAGAGTCAACATTGTGTTGAAGAATAGTCAAGTAGACCATCAAACTTCAATGGTCGAGATGGAAGGTATGATAAAAATTCAACCCATTTCCATATCTCGAGGGTGGCCTATCAAAGTTATATATAACTTGATAGAGCCTATAGTTCGAAGGAACGTCCCTCATCTACACCTAATTGGATAATAAGTGCTTAAAAATATAAATCTCTAACACTCTATGAATATCATCATTAATTTTGTATTTGCATATTTTTTATTTTTTATTTAGTAATATCTAAATGTATGAAATTGCATGGATTCCTCTAAATTATAATGTGTGTACATTTAATAACTTGGGTGAGCCATGTATATGTGGGAGATTGGGTATGTAACATGTTTAATGAAATTTGATAAGCGTTTTGGGCATTTTTGGTTCGTTTATGCTCATCTCTACCAGACACTCAATTATATTATATTCTTCTTCTTGAATTTACTATATGGTTACGGAAGGTATATTATTCATCTAAAATTAGTTATATGTTTGAAGACGGTCATCTACGCAGTAGCAAATTGAGTGAAGAGGAGCTGCGTTCGAAAATTGGAGATCTCGACGTTTCGACCCCTACTCTAGGATCATCATCAGGAGACGATGATGATCCTAGAGTAGGGNTTAGTTATATGGTTAATAAAGTTCAATATTTCTATGATCTGAGACATGATTTATTGAAGCTATATCTGATATTTGGCTTTTATTAAACACATATGTAGGCACTCGGAGAGAGACGCGATATTAGCTAATATACTATGAAATTAACGGCCAAGAGAAATACATACCTTGCCTCCATTTCCTGGTTTATTTAATGTAAAGAATTATAACTTGAAACATGCTTGCATTTAAGGAGTAAAATATCATATGTTATTAAAATAACTTCAAATAATGCATCATTCGATTATTATTATTATCACTTTAATGTCAACTATTTCAGAGAGCAGGGATTGGCTATGTGCTCCGTACTCCCGGGAGGATTTGGCGGTGAACACCATGCAAGCTTGATCTTGAGTGACTGTATATGATAGACTTGCCATGATTCTGATCTTGATAATGGGTGAAGGGTCTATCCAAACTTGTTGATCATTTTTCTACACATTGTAAATCCATAAATTTACACATATATACATATATCAAAATTGAATTTTAATATATATTTTGAAGTTGTATTAACTTATACTTCAAATTATATAATAATTTTTACAATTCCTTCTTGAAATCATTTTTAATAAATTTATTTTATATTTTTAAAATTTACAAACTAATAAATATATAATAGACAAACCATTTTAATAAATTTATTTTATAATTTTAAAAATTTACAAACTAATAAATATATGATAGATACCAAGTAGGGTATAAGTGTTTCTATCAAATCCATTAGTATGCAAACAACATAGACTTTATGCCGTAGAAATTTGAAAAAAAAAACTTTAAAGAAATAAGTTAAATTAAAGCAAAATGTTTATATTTATTTTAAGAAATGGTTTAATCTAGTAATTTAGAAATGTTTTAATTTAATAGTTTTATATAACATAGGTTTAATTTAATAATTTAGAAATGTTTTAATTTAATAATTATCTATAATCCAAATTTAATTTAATAATTTAGAAATGTTTTAATTTAATAATTAAATACAGTGCAAAGTTAAAGTTAAAGTTTGACAGGAAAACAATTGGATAATAAATTAGAAGTGGATAAGAAAACGTCATTGTCAATTACAAATATCAAATTTATATTAAATATTTAATGTTGAAGATATTAACTTTATAATAATTTTTAGAGATTTTATAAAATTTGAATTTCTTTAATAACAAAATTTTACCAAAATAAAAACTAAATTTTCCTATTAACAATTAAAAGACTAAATAAATTATTAAAGTTTGGTAAATCTCTAGTGTAATGCTCAATCGTTAAAATATCATTCAAATCTCTCAATGTGCAAACCCTTCCCCCTCTATCCAATCCAATACTCACACATTTTGTGCTTAAAATCACATAATGTGTAGTTGAAAGACATGTTGTCATGTATTGTCATGCTAAAGGGTATCGGCGCTGTACATTATTGCACACCACCGTGGATGATACGGAGAGGGGTATCACTTCATTATTTGATTGTGCATGTAATATTTGTGGTAATTAATGTTATATTAATATGGAATCTATTAATACTCTTATTACCTATGCAAATCAATTTGTTACCTACCCAAATTGGTTCCATATCCCCACAAATTAATTGTTGCAGTGGATGGTGCATGAATTTATGCACATTCTTGTAGTCTCTAGAAGCATTAGAAATGATAATATTGTTGCAGTGAGTGGGAGGGAAGGTAATGTTTGTATTAGGCCATTAATTTTCTGTATCCCTGGGGTATAATCCATATTGTTGCAGTTTGTGTATCCACTGAAAATGATAATATTGTTGCAGTGAATTGACATGTAATATTTGTACCATATCATTAATGATCAATTATCTGGATAGCTCAAGTATTATTTTCATTACATAGTTGGTAGATATATTTTTCACTGGAACAAATAGAGAACTCATATATTATTTGTAGGTTTGCATTACATAGTTAGTTGATATATTTTTCACTGCAACAAATGGAGAACTGATATATTATTTGCAAATGGAGAATATTTTAAAAAAGTTTAAACAACCCTAACCCCAATTTCCACATGATAGTAATGTTTAAATATGATTATAATATTTGAATGTTTTAATATTTATGGTTTTAAATATTATGCCATTATTACAAAGGATTTAGACGAGATTTCATTATTTTTGTACATCATGGAAATGAGTGAATGATAAAAGTTTGAGTATTTAGTGTGATAGTGTCGTGAATTTTAGAACTCTAAGTGAAGCATATTAATTATTGCGCGTGATTTATAATAAAAAAGAATATTTTAAAATTATTTTTTTTTAAGTTTGAAAAAGCACCATCATACTACTACTGCTTGAATATATTTTGATAAGTTTGAAAAGATCCAAAACAATGATTAATGTGGTTTACTTAGAATCTGGTTATCAAATTTAACCTAAAGGAATTGATTTTTCTTTTTTATTATTTAGCTTTAAACTCATATTTTTAATGCCATGTTAGTTTTTTAAATGTTATAATGTGGAAATTATAAGAGCGTAACCTTATTAATGATATATAATGATGAGAAAAAAAGTGGTAACAACTATGTGGAAAACAAAAACTAGTTGGATTTATTGAAAGAGAAAACAAGATTGTCTTGAAACAACATTAAATTTTTTCAACCATAACTCATAGAATTAATAATAAATTAAAAAACAAATATTTTCTTCTTTAAAATCAAATATTATGAAACCATAGTTTGCTTACAGTCGAACCATTTGAAATCTTCTTAAACCACATTATTATTATTATTACATAACCATATTTGGTAAATGAATAATATGAAACTATATGAAGCTAATATTAAACTTAGATTTAAAAATTTGATTTAATATTGATTTTTTAAACTTAACACTCTAAGAGTTTTATGTTTTAAATGAAAGTTAAAACAAAGATTATGGTTGATGTAAATTTCTTTTTGCAAAATAATTAATAAGAACATCAATGAATAGATTGTAATTGTAATAATACACATTTTGTTGAGGCTAATATTTTATTTTTAATTTGGTTTAACTGAAATTATCACATTAATCATGAAGAAAAACATAATAGTGATTGTGTTTACTCCCGTGAGATTTGTTTATTTTTATTTGAGCAGAATATAATCCAGGAAGGAGTTACACATCCCCCAATGAAACCATATGAAGAGAATATTAAATTTAAAAAAGAATATTATATTTAAAATCTTAATTTAATATTAATTTTTTTAACTTAAAAATATAAGTCCTTTCTATTTCTAGGTTAATATTTCATTTTTAATTTAGGTTAACAAAAATTATCACATTAATCATTAGACAAATAATAATAGTAATTGTGTTTAATATCATGTGATTTCTTTATCAAAAATAAAGTTCATGCAATTTTTTTTTTTTTTTTAAGTTTATGTGATTTCATTAGTTTAAAATGAAAGCTTAAGCATGTTGAGGAGATGTGAACCTCAACACGCTTCATATATGAATTTATAATTGGCTTTATTTTTTTATTATGTTTTGATATTTATTTTATTTTTATCAAGCCCACTAATTTCTTGGCATATTCCAATTATTTTATTTTATTTTTAACTTTTATTTTAGGTGACTATAAGATGATTATAAGCACAGAAGGAGTTACACATCTCCCCCTACTGGGTTGTAGAATGCGCCTCTCGACGCAATTAATATGTTAGTGTATGAAATGTGAAAAATAAATTTTATTTTAAATGTCTTAATTTAGTTTAAAAATTAATGTGGAAATAACAATTGAATACCAAAATATTTTGGAATTTTAGTTTGAAAGTCTTAAAAAAATATTATAACATGTTAAAGTTCTTATATTTATTTAAAAAAAATATTATGTCTACATAAAAGTTTTATATAAGAACATAGCTATACTCAAAGGTAATTATGGTGACATGATTGTCCCATTTATCAAAATTACTAGTTATAACTATTTTAACAAGTGGAATAAGCAACAAAGTTGCTTAGTACTTGCCTCCTAAGAAGAGATTGAAAATATATAGCAATAGGATAATTTTGCTATAAAAATATATGATAAAACAAATTAAATTTCTTATTATCAAACATAATTATAACACACATTATTGTTTAGTTCATATTGGAAACAATTTCTTATAAAAACTTATACAAATAGCTTTCAAACGGAGGTGTAGTTTTGCCTAACATATCTTCAAATATCGTTTTAGTACTCGCCTTTTTAGGTTAAGAGGTCCAAGTCCTTTGAATTTTGACAGCTGGGCAACGGCGCCAACACAGAAAAATAGAATAAATGAAGCAGAGTGTGTAGCAAATACGTTTCTATTGAACATTCATTAGAGAAAGGAATACATGAACTTCTTTTAAAACTCCAATGTCCATCATCAGAAACGTGTAATTCTCAAATCCAGTGGCTTAAAAAAACGTGTGTTTTCTTCTCAGACACTAATTGGCGGCCGCGCGCATTAAGATTCTCCTATATGTCGTTATCCAAGCCTGTTGTCATGTGTATCCAGAGTGGCGAAATCACAGAAACCTTGCGCATTTTCTGCATGCCATATCTCCATCCTAATTTGCTCTCAGAATAAACTATACATAATGTTGTGATTCGCAGGATTCTAAAACTTGGATTGCTGTACAGTTAGCTTGAGGCCGGAATCTTCCCTCTAGCAGATTGCTGTATGTTGACCAAACAGGAGCGTCAATATAAACTATGCGCAACACATAGACAGTGTGGATGGTTAGCGCTTTCCATTTCTCCCCTGTCATTCTGAACTCTATTTATACAAATCATAGAATACCCTTCCTCATGTCATATTGTGTTATTTCACAAATTTAGATTATCGTTCTGGCCTTGTTCATCAGAGTGTTACAGCGTTTAATCATTAGCCATCTGTGATACATATCCAACTAATACCAATGGAAGGACTGATACCTTTCATTTACAGAGCTGTTGTTCGAGACAGGAGTCACCAAATATGTCGCAGAAAAAGCAGCAGAAAGAATCTATTATTTTCACCAGCTTCAAGTAGCGGAAGATCGTCTGGGAGTGATCATGTACTACCGAATGGTGAAAGCTGTGGCAGGTTTGATAATATTGCACCGCAGGGTTTTCAGCTCACTACCGCCGATCCTCATCAATATTCAAGTCAATCATTATTGCACAGGAGGGAGCTGTCTCGTCTTGTTTGTTCAAGAATGGAGATGAATGATCCCTGGCGGGGAAACAGGCAACAAGAGTAAACTTTCTAGCCAAGTTTCTTGTGCACCCTTGTCTGATGGCTCGAGGTCTTAAAAAAACCAGAACAGCTGGCTCTAATGGATATAATTTTTATTTTTTTATTTTTATTATTATGATATCATCTTGCCACATGTCAACTCAAATCCAGATACCAAATCCCAAATCTGACATCATCTTCTATCCACCAATCAGCTGTTTACAAAAATAGCTTTTTAACAAAAATAAAAAAAATATTTTACAAATCCCTAAGTCATACTTTGCAAAACAGATTTTGATTCTTTAAAACTCCCTCAAAAGACACCAACTAATAGCTAAGTCAAAGGAGTTTGACTTGTCATCAATTACAATATACCTGCTGAGGCAGGTATAATAAACAAGACACTTGGCATTATTAATTTTTATTTAATTTTTACTTTTTAAATTATTGAATTATATTATTCAATGATATTAATTTATAGGACGGTCAACATTATTATATGTTTTTAATTATTTATATGTTTTTAAATTATTTTTTTATTATTTCTAACTATTTAGTTTGCAAGCAACATGAAATTAATTAAAGCATTAAATTAAACTAATCATAAAATAAAAAATAGATTTAAAAAAAGAAAAATATATAATCTTGTTTTTAAAATATTAATTTAATATATAAATTCTATAAAACTTATAAACAACTTTTGAAAAAATTATAAATTAATAAAAGTCAAAATCTTAACTATAACTATATACCTCTCTTGGTCAATATAATAATTATATTATATGATATTTAAAAAAATTAACTTAATATTAAATCACAATTTCAGATTTATTAGGATGTCTCATTCAAAATATATTTGAAGAATAATCCTTAAAATATTCACAAATTTAACTATTATAGTGTAGGCTTCCGATTAGCCACGAAACCTAACTACTTCTTTGACATGGGGTTGCTATTAAGCAAACTTTTGAATTCAAACAATTTTAATAAAAAGCAAAAAAATATATATATTCTAATAAATATATAAATCACATAAAACAAAATGTTTTATAATTTTAACATATTTATAGAATCAATTAAAAGAAACCATATTTTTTTCAGTAGTGACTAATATCTCTCTGCTCTGCGCGCTCTGACCCTAGGCCTGCTGCTAGGGTTTTCCATGATGCGCTCTGCTGGAGGAGGATCGCCTCCTCCATCGCCCCTGCCGTCTTCTGAAGAAGCAGCCTTTGCGCGGCTGGTTGCTGCAAATGGGAAGAAGGTGGATGCGCCCCCGCCTTCGAAGTTTGTGAAGAAACTTGATGCCATTCCTGTGATTGCTCTTCCGCCTAAAAAAACCATCCATCTGGCTGTCTCTCTGGAGGAACGCACGCTTATTGGTCAGTTCACAGGCCTTTGGCCCTCTCCAAAATCAACCGAAACCTGGGTGCAAAATAACTAGCGCCCACTGATCTCCCATGGAGTCACGAACTATGCGATCGAAAGAGGGTACTTCCTTTTTGATCTTGCTTCCAAAGCTGATAGGGACCTAATATTTAGAAGCGGACCTTATTTTATGGGTCCTCAGGGTTTGTACCTGAATCGGTGGACTCCTGACTTTGATCCGGCTCTGGATGTCCCCAAAGCGGTTCCGGTCTGGGTTCGTTTACCCAACCTTCCAATGCACTGCTGGAGTGAAGAATCTCTTAGATATATTGGAAATGGCCTGGGCAAATATATTGATAAAGCTGAACCAAAGGGCGTGTATTCCTTTGCCAGAATTTGTGTGGAAGTCGATCTGGAAGCTGGTCTCCCTGAAGCAGTGAAGCTTTCAGTCAATGGGTGGGAACACTTCCAACAACTTGACTATGAACAGTTGCCTTTCAAGTGTAGGCGATGCCATGAATATGGACATTTCCAAAGGAACTGCCCAAAAATCCAGGATCCCGAATCAGAGAAGACCCCTGAAGAAGGATGGCAGCAAGTCAAAAAGAATAAAACAAACCCTAGAAAAAAGGGAGAAAAAGGTTCCCAGGCCCCTCCGCTGAAGAATCCCCCCTCTGTAGCCCCAGAATCCTCCAAATCCCAGGAAATTCCTCGTGTGGGTAATAGCTTTGAATCCCTAGAAGAGCAAGAAACCAATGTCATTCCATCCGGAGAAGGAGAAATCTTCCTGACCTCTCCATCCCCGGCTAAGTCAGCAGAAGTCATAGCAAAGGGAACCAATAATGTCGAAAATGCAGCTAAGACAGGACAAGAAGACATGATTCAGGAATTTGCTAGAGATGGAGGCACAGAGGAAGAAGGAACGGAGGGGGAGGGTACCGATGCATCGATACCTTCCAAAAAGGAGCAGAGAGGAAGGAAAACGGATAGGGAAATAAGGGAAGTTTCTACTTACCGGGATAAGGTAGCTAGAGTTCAGCCTTCTCTGGAAAAAATTATCTCTACAAGAAATACCAGACAACAAGGTTCTGCCCCCAAAGGGGAAACCCCCATGACAAAAAGTAAATAATGCAGATTGTCTCCTGGAACTGTAGGGGGCTAGGGAGTAAATAGAAATTGTTTTCAATGAAAGATCTAATAAGAATCTCGAGGCCCTTCATCCTCCTTATCCAAGAGACTAAAATGGAAGAGCAGGCCCTCCTCCAGGCAGCTCCTTCATTCTGGTATAAATCGCAGTGCATAGCAGTCAGTTCTAGAGGAGCGTCAGGAGGCATAGCAATGCTCTGGGACCCCTCCAAAGTTGAAATTGTAAGTTATGTCACTTCTCCTCATTGGATTTTCACTAAAATCCTTTTCAAAGAGTCAAATCTTCGCTTAAGTCTCTTCAATGTTTATGCGCCCATGGCTCCCGCTGAGAAACTCCTTTGCTGGAACAATCTGAATGAACATATGCATTCATCCCAATTGGACAATTTTGTTATTGCTGGGGATCTAAATCTATCTCTCTCATCCGAAGAAAAGAGAGGAGGAAATATCGTCAGAGACCCTGCTAGGGAATGGGTAGAGGACATTATTTCTGATTGGGATTTGGAAGATATTAAACCGATCAAAGGAAAGTACACTTGGAACAACAAAAGGTTAGGGCGAGGGCACATAGCAGCAAGGTTGGACAGGTTCTTGGTCCAGCAATCTATTCATGTTCTTGGTTATGACCTGTCTTTGGCCATCCTTTCTTTCAGTGCCTCAGACCATAAGCCGATTACTCTTTCTTTTATGAAAGATCAAAACTTGGGCCCCATTCCTTTCAGGTTTAATCCTGCTTGGATTTCAATGGAAGGATTTCAGGACATTGTAGAAGCAGCCTGGAAAACCAACTTCAGAGGTTCTGCTTTCTTCGTATGGGAAGAAAAGCTTAGGACTGTGAAAAAGTCCTTGAAAGATTGGGCGAAACTCCAATTATCCCCCATAAAGCAAAGGTTGGAAGCGGAGAAAGCCTTGGAAGACCATCACTTTAGGAACGAAGGGAGACTTGATAAAGTCTCTCTAACTACTAAAATATCTCTGCATAATAAGCTACATGAAGCTTGTAGGCTGGAAGAAAACTACTGGAAAATTAAATCAAGGATCCCGTGGCTCAAAGAAGGAGATAAAAACACAAAGTTTTTTCATAAACAAGCGAAGGTTAGAAAACATTTCAAGAATGTTACAAAGATTGATCATATGGGGAACCATCTCTCTTCTTTCGAAGAAATTAAACAGGTTGCTCATGATCACTCCCAAGGTATTTATTCAGAAAACTCCCCAGGGATGGGTTTCAGCCAATCAGATATTTTGGCCAACATCCCATCCCTTGTCTCTGGTCATATTAACAGCTCGCTGCTTTGACCAATGACTCTAGAAGAAGTTAAATTGGTGGTTGATAGCATGAGCCCAGATAAAGCTCCTGGGCCGGATGGGTTTACTGCTAGATTTATCTCCTCTTGTTGGCATCTCATTCACTCTGATTTGCTCCGGATGGTTAAGAAATCCCAAACTTGTTTCAAGTTAGGAGGAGGAACCAATTCTTCCTTCCTATCCCTCATTCCCAAAGAAAAAGGTGCCACTTCTTTCTCCCGGTTCCGTCCTATTTCCCTCTGCAATATTGGATATAAGGTTATCACCAAAGTTCTTGCCAATAGATTGAAAGTTGTCCTTCCTTCAATTATCCCAGAAAATCAAGGAGGGTTCATTAAGGGCAGGCAAATTTCTGATAACATTATCTTAGTCCAAGAAGCTATCCACTCAAGTGTTAAAAGGAAAGAAAAAGGTATGGTTATTAAACTAGACCTAGCCAATGATTTTGATAGAGTTCGCCATGAATTTTTGTATCAAGTTATGTCCAGGTTTGGGTTTGCTCCTGGTCTGATTTCCTGGGTCAAAGCCTGCATTAGCACGCCTTGGATTGCCCCTCTTGTGAATGGAAGAGAAGCTCCTTTCTTCCAAGCCTCTCGCGGTCTTCGCCAAGGATGCCCCCTCTCTCCTCTGCTCTATGCTATTCAAGTAGCCTCTCTTAGCTTTCATCTGGACCACTATAGAATCCAAGAAGATCTGCTAGGTCTAAGCATAGTCTGGGGGCTCAAAGCTGTTAATCATACCCAATTTGCTAATGACACCCTCCTTCTGGGTGGAGCAAACCCTTCTTCAGCAAGGAAGTTCAAAGAAGTGCTAGATAACTATCAAGTTATCTCCGGAAGTCAGATTAATCACTCCAAAAGCCAAATATTCAATTGGAACTGCTCCCCTTTAGTCTTGCAATATCTATCTCGCATTTTATTGATAGATGGAAAGCCTCAATGGATGGAGTTTAAATATTTAGGAGTCCCAATCTTTAAGGTTAAACCTAAAGTCTCCAGCTGGGATCCGCTGGTGGAAAAATTAAATGCGAAAATCAAGGCTTGGGGCGCTTCTTGGTTAAACCTGGCAGGGAAATCTGTTCTTATCAAATCAGTTCTAGCAAGCATGCCAGTTTTTCAATGTTCTCTGCTTTCATCCCCTTTAACTGTTCTCCAAAAGATAGAAGCCCTTCTGCGGAGATTCCTCTGGAAAGGAGGGAAACAAAATGAAAATAAGCTCCCTTTGGTTAAATGGGAAAAATTTACTGCTCCTTACCGGGAGGGGGGACTTCACTTGCGAGATCTTAAAGCTCAAAATTTGGCTCTGGGTGCCAAACTCCTATGGAATGTGATTTCAGGGAACTCCTCCTGGAGTAAGCAAGTTCTATGGAATAAATATTTCTCAGGACCCAGGATTAGGTGCTTGGACCAAGGCCCAAAGGTGTCCAAAGGCTCCCCCTTGTTTGCACTCTGCTCTAAGGCTTATCCCATCATCTCCAGAGACCTCACTTGGATTCCAGGAAATGGGAGAAAAATCAGAATTTGGGAAGATTCCATCTTAGGTAGTCCCCCAATTGGAAGCATGGAAGGAGTGGAGGGTATCAAAAGGTTCCTAACAAACCTTGGGATATCTACGCTTATGGATATCTCAAAATGGCATCCGGAAGGTAGGAACAAATGGATAGGCTGGGACATCCTGGAATGCCCTCCTAATTTGGAAGAGGAAAAAGTTTGTCTCCTTCATTACCTGAATGGAAAGGCCCCTCTTTCCAAACGCCTCAAAGATTTCCGTGGGTGGGGTCCTAATTCCGAGCAGTATTCTGTTGCAGATGGTTACAAAAGTATCAAAGCTGTTCCCAATGTGCCCAGGAATCCAGCAATCTGGAATTATATCTGGACAACTAAATCTCTTCCTAAAGTTGATCACTTCACCTAGATTCTTTCTCACAACAGTTCTCTTACTACTGAAGCCTTGCGAAAGAGAGGCTGGGAAGGACCCTCCCGGTGCTCCCTTTGTCTGGCAGCAGAGGAATCTTCTCATCATCTTTTTATTTCTTGTCCCTTTGCTGCAGAAGTTTGGAACTTAGCGACTGCCCCTTGGCATCTTCCCCGGCTCTTTGAAGATGTCTCCTCCCTCCTTTTCCAATGGTCTCTGTCTTCCCAGTAAAGCATCATGCGAAGGATCCCCTAGCCATCGCCTGGTTGACTCTTCCTAAATTTATCTATTGGAAACTCTGGCTTGAACGTAATAATCGATTTTTTAGAGGAACTAGTTCCACTCCTATCCAAGTTGTGGCCAGAATAAAAGCCCTACTCGGGGATTTTATTCAGTCTCGTCCTCCTCTTTGTCTCCATTCCCCCTTATCTAGGGAAGAAGAATCCTGGCTCCAAAGCTTGAATCCCGGTTCCTTTGTGGATCTCCCTCAGCGAGCTCCCGCTTTGCAACAATGGGAAATCAGAAAAGATAAGCCAGCGTTTGATCTCTGGTGCAAAGAGTTAGGAAGAAGCCTCCTGTTCTTTGATGGAGCATCAAAAGGTAATCCAGGGGCGGCAGGAGGGGGAGGGGTGCTTTATGACCCCGAGGGAAATCTGAAGCTCACTTACACATGGAATTTTGGAATAGACTCCAATAATATGGCGGAAGCTCTTGCTCTTTGGCAAGGCCTAAGTCAGGATATTCGCCTCGGTATACAAGACTTAATGGTGGTAGGGGACTCCAGGCCGATCCTTCATCATCTCATTTGTCGGATTTTTCCCTCCTCCTCTCGCCTTAGACAAGTGATTCAAAGAATATTTCTTCTCATGCCTCTTTTCAGCTCTATAGAATTCTTCCAAGTCTTAAGAGTTCATAATGAACAGGCTGACAATGCTGCAAATGAGGCAATATCCTTAGGTTTAGGGGTTCTTAGTATCAATGGGGTCCAAAGTTTGGATCCTATCCCCTAGATATTGGAAGTTGTCGACATTCATGAGATGGTTGGCTTTGTGGAATGGGGGCCCAAGGAATTTGTATCATCTGTCGGCTGCCTTGTGGTTCCTCCCCCCTGGTATTCTATGGACACACGCCTCTTTTTAGCGCCTCCCTTCATGCGAAATGCCATGCATAAATTTGTTTGCCCAACCCTTCCTCTGATGCATTCTTGCCCAGTCCCTCTGATGATGGGCAGTAATTCTCAGGTTATGTGGATCATGTCCCGTACCCCCTGGTGTACGTCATTGCAGGCTGGATTTATCAGCGTGATTCTCCCAAATCCGATGAGTGATGTGAAGGATTTATTGCGCAATTATAGTTCTTCATGGGGGTGTTTGGATCCTCTCTCTTCAGATCAAGTCAAGAGGGATTTCATGGTGGATAAGAAATGTGGGTTAGTTGGAACCCTGCTACGTAATGATCTTCAGATGAGCTCTGGTCTTCAGAAAGTTATTCTCTATCATTTCTCGTTCAGTTACTCATTCAATCAATCGTGCCATCGGTCGTGGCTGATTTCCTTGTGGGTTTTTAAACTCATGGATGAGAACGCAATTGATAGAGGGCATGACTCCTGGATTCTTCTGTGTCCTGTTGTTAGCTTTCAAAATTATGTTCGATTGAATGTGAAGATATTCCTGGTTGGAAGGCGAAGCTCTCAGTGCTTCGGGGTAGTGATTTTGGTTTTATTCCTGCCAGCTTCAGTGGATATGTCGAATTCTAGTGGTTCCTTTGTCTCCTCTCCAAATCCTGTGGAGGAACTGGCCACAGATGTCAAGGTTCTAAGGCGTAAAGTTCAACGGCAAGGTAATTGTCTTCAACAAATTGATGTGCTGGGTGGTCGTCGTTTGGATCGAGTGGAAGAGGATATTGGCCGAATTCGCACTGAATTTCAGGAATCTATGAGGATGCTGGAAGCCAAGGTAAAGCTTTCTCTGGATCATTTGGACAATAGGTTGCAAAGCTTGGAGCAGAAATGGTCAAAGCGTCAGGAAATTGGAAATGCAGGGATTGGGTTCTGCCCTCACGCATCCAATCCGACTTCTTGAGCAGAGGTTATTCGGCGTTAGATTTACTCTTGGTTTAGTCTTTCCTGTTTCCTTTTGCCTTTAAAAGCCCTGATTTTGCATAGTATCAGGCATTTGTAGTCTCTGTTATGTAGTTCAGCTGTTATAGGTCTGGATGTCTAACTTTCCTGTTTTGGAGATGTATCTTTTGATGGATCAGCCACCTTTTTTAATATAATTTCTAACCGTTTCTGTCAAAAAGAAAAAAATTAAAAGAAACCATTAAATATTAATAATGTATAAAATTAGTAACTTAATCTTGTATCATAATTTTAAATTTATTATCATTTTTAATTTGAAATTTAAATATATATTTTAAACATAATTAATATATTTTTAATAGCTTTAAAAGTATTGTAATATATTATATAATAAATAAATAAAATTTGGTAAGTGTTTACTTATTTTTGATTGTCCAGGGTTTAAAAAGGCAATAAAGAACCAACTTATCTTTGATCTGGTTGATAAAGAACCAACTTGGTTTGAAGAGGCAATAAAATAGAAAGAGTGGGCTAATGAAATGGTTAAGGAATACCAATCCATTATAAAGAATGATGTGTGGGAAGTAGTACCAAGACCAAAGGACACGTCAGTGGCATCCTCGAAGTGGATATTCAAAACTAAACACTCAGAATATTGAAAGTATAGAAAAACACAAGGCAAGATTTGTAGCCCGAGGATTCTCTCAGAAAGAGGGAATCGATTATGAAGAGAACTTTGCACCAGTTGCTAGATACACCTCAATAAGAACTATCCTTGCCTTGCAACCCAACATGAAGTGGACGCTACATCAAATGGACATGAAGACGACATTTCTAAATGGTTTGATTGAAGAAGAAGTATATATCGAACAACCACAAGGGTTCGATATTAATGATAAGAAGAATCAAGTATGTAGACTAAAGAAGGAATTGTATGGACTAAAGCAAGCACCCAGAGCATGGTATGGAAGGATCAATGGATTTCTTATGATCTTAGGATTTACTAAAAGTAAATCAAACTCCAACGTCTACTATAAGGTCGATGATGATGGAATTATGATTTTGTTACTATATGTAGAGGATCTCTTCTTGACAAGAGAAGATAAGTCGATTATTGCATTTTAGAAGAAGCTTGCTGCAGAATTTGAAATGAAAGAACTTGGAATGATGCATTACTTTCTAGGTCTTGAAGTATGGCAGTATCCAAATGAAATTTTCCTAATCCAAGGAAAATATATTGTAGAAATCTTAACGATATTTGGAATGTTAGATTACAAAGCTATGACTACCCCTATGACCACAATTTTGAAGCTATTGAATGATGGTACTTCAGAAGATGTTGATGCCACTATATATAGACAAATTACTGGTTCAGCAATGTACCTAACCAATACAAGACTAGATATATGTTTGGTCATCAACACCTTAAGTCAGTATATGGTGAATCCTAAACACATTCACCTTATTGGGGAAAAGCTTGTCATCATGTATATAAAGGTAACTTTAGATTATGGGCTCAGATATGCATCAGGTGGTGAGATCAAATTACATGGATATGCAGATTCAGATTGGGGTGGAAGTGCTAAAGATAGAAAGAGCACATCGGGATTCTATTTTAGTCTGGGATCATGCATGATCTCTTGGTTCAGTATAAAGAAAACGAGTATTGCACTTAGTACATCGGAGGCAGAATACATTGCAGGATGTTCAGCATGTAGCGAAGCAGTATGGATTTGAAATATGTTAGTAGGACTATTCAATGTAGAGATAGATGTCACTGATATCCTTTGTGATAATTAGAGTTGTATTAAGATGAAGGATAATCATGTGTTTCATGATAAGACAAAGCACATTGAGATCAGATATCATTTCATCCGGGATATGGTTTAGAAGGAAGCTGCAAAGCTCAAGTATGTTCGTACAAAAAAACAAGTAGTAGATGTATTAACTAAGCCTCTAGCTCATGTAAAGTTTGAATATTTTCGAGACAATATTGGTGTACTCCGAAAGGACCTCTCTCGAAAGAGGGAGTGATAGTAGTTGTATGATGGATGCAGTGTTGAGTATCTCAATCTAGAGGAGGGCATGTCTAACTAGGCGTTTTTGGACCGAAAGGGTTAGTAATCCAGACAAGGCCTATTGATTACAAAGGGGTTGGTATGCCTGGATAGGCTTGTTTGGACCAGAAGGGTTAGTAATCCATATAAGGCTTGTTTGTTCCCCAAGGAGATCCATTTGTATAACTAGGCTTGTTTTGCTTGAAAGAGTTAGTAAGTTAGACAAAATGCCCGGATGGATCTTGTAGAGGGGGCCACTTACCTCCTAAATGTCATCATGTAATTATATAGTTTAAAGGATAAATGGATATTAACAAATGAGTAGTTGGAGTGGGTAGAACCTCTCCAACCTATCTCTTAATGTATAAATAATCACCAAAGATAATACAATAGTGGATTGGATGTCCCTTCCCAAAGTACTTGTCTTTGGATGGCTATGTATGAGCGTGTAAAGTACGCTTGAATGTGATGTGAAAGTCTAGATTTCAACATCTGGCATCGATGCCTCTTTCATGTGGTCTAGGTGACAACAGAAGCACATGGAAGCTGGTTTGAAACTGAAGGAGATCATGAGGATGTGAAGAAAACCTGCAAAGAAAATTTTAACGATGCTCATGTGCTCTTGGATCTAAAAAAAAAAATTGTTAATAAGCACGCCCATGCTCGTGGAATATCAAGAGTCTAGTCGACATAATGTGCAGCAATATTATTTCTGTGCCTACCGATATTATTGTGGTCAACTTCATCAGTATGAAGAAACCGACTATTCCAAGATCAAAGGAGTGGTCAAATCCAACTATGGAGGCTCCTCTTTGGGCACAACTTCAAGCTGCAATTGCTGAGGAGGAAAAGAATTTTGGAAGTTTCACCATATCTACTGCTAGCCATGGAATTCAGTCGACCAATTTTGGTAGATGGAGAGCCAGACCCCTGTATTATTTATATATACACATAGATGGTGCCATTCTCGCCTCTCCTAAACTACGCATTGGTGAGCCAATTATATTACAATATAGTCATGATGTAAGTCCAATGTGTACCAAGGCACTCTTTATGGAAATTGTTGGTTACTTCTATAGTTCTCGGTGTTAATTGAAAGAATGCATATCTAGATTACGGTTTAGGTGAAAGAAGAGGAGAATCTTTGGTAAAATATTGGTAGAGAGACAACCTCCAAAGGAAATGATGAAGCTACATGTAGTCGACTTCACAATGTGTCCACTTGATATCTCTGTAGTATTGATCATCTAGACAATCAGTCTGTCGACCAGCGTTGTCATGCGCAAATGTTCGAGCATCAATTCAATTTTTTGAACATAACAATCGACACGAATAAGTCTGGTAAATTCTGCCCTTTATATAGCACACAAAAAGAGAGCCAACTATCCAAGGAGAGTTGAACAGAACTAGCATTGGTTGAATCTTGAAGACTGGGCCGACTGAAACCTGTTGTGTGCTTCTCCTTGAATGTTAGTTATGTTCATCGCTTCCATCGACTGCATACAATTAATTAAGTTTGTCTATTGATTATTGTGGTCGACTAAGAAGTTTTTGGATGGCCTCCAGTGTGTAAATTAATCGAGTATGAATGCTCCATTATATATTCCCGGTAAAACCACGTGATACCTAGAGGCCACCGACTAGAAGATTGGCGACACGGTGGAAGAGATGATCACCATCTGCTTAGTCGATTGAGCAAGTGACTTTGAATCCCAGTGATATTAGCAATCAAAATGCAACGATCATCCCATGAAGATGATCGGCCATGTATAATTTGATACCATTCTGCTACAAATGAATACGATCGGTCAGTTTGCACCTGTACAACACAACTGACTGCCATTATACTCGTTGACTATTTGACGCTGGAGAAACTAAATATTTTCGACTGAACAGACAATCGAGTGCTTAACATATGCAGCCGTCGAGCAGCCACTGCCTAGCTCACTTGGTGATCGACCCAGACACCCTTGTCAACAAAGACTCACCTATGCAACAATGCTATGGTCGACCAGTCACCATCAACCAGAGTAGCCTCAACAACGTGCACTAGCCGACCAGAGATCATTTATCAAATATGGTTATGTACCCTCGACTTGTTTCTTTTGGCACTTTTCATTCGAAGTATGAGCCATTTAAAATAATATATGGTGTTTTTGAGTCATAAACATTGAACATATATGAGGTCGAGTGTTGATTGTTTAATAAATCTGATGTAGAAATATAGTTGATGATATATTTTCGAGGCTATCAAATGGTCGAGTCTATAAAATTTGGTCGATTGGTCGATGTCCATTCTAGTCGAGATCGGCTAAATGTCAACTGTGTAAAATGAAAATCATGTCGGGTCGGTCCTCAGTCATCATGTTATGGTCGATATTTTAATTGAGTTAGAGGGGGTTAAACGTGAGTCTCAATAGAGGCAGGTGATCTCCTCCAGTGTATGTAAATTAAGTTGGTCTTTTGCCAACCACTGTGAGTTGATTTTAATGTTTATTCATTAAATGTTTTGTGTTGATCGAGTCGAGGAGGTTAAACTTGGGTCTTTCTTAAAGGCAGGTGATATCATCACTTATGTAATGAAGTTAGTATCTAGTCGACTATTATAAGATAAGTCCGAGTCATTCTAAAGTAGTCGATCACAACCAAGACTGTGCACATGAGCATAAAACATACAATTTTGGAGGAAACTCAAAATCTCACGATAGAAGAAGATGACGACGATGGCATTCAAGAAAATAACATTCACCTACACAGCAAAAAGATTCAACGAGACATGATGACAATGTACCCCTCATTGACAAAATGTTGAAACTGTTCCTAGTTTGTGACCTCGAAAAGCCAGAAGATAGAGAAATGACATAGAAAGTCGAAGAGCCAAAAGGCCCCGCATGCCTGAACCGATGGAGATGCTGGTCAGATGAGCCAGGGTGAGGCTTTAAACCAAAAGACCTCATTGCAGAAGAAGATGGTTTCCCACCATTGTGAGAGGATGATACTTCGATGGACTACTGTCAGATTGAAGATGGAGGTTGAAGAGTAACAGTCACAGTAGAAACTTGTACATGTGTGTTTTTCTATCAAGTTGGTGGCTATTGTGATTGAGTTATCTATGCAGACCGGTATGCATGGTTGATGCACAGTAAGGACTACTTCAACAGTAGCAGAGACCCGAGATGTTGATGCATATTTCTTTGTTCTCTTTTGGGATGAAGAAAAATTTTGATTGTGGGGGATATGTAGAGGGGGACACTTACCTCCTAAATGTCATCATGTAATTATATAGTTTAAAGGATAAATGGATATTAACAAATGAGTAGTTGGAGCGGGTAAAACCGCTCCAACTTATCTCTCAATGTATAAATAATTACCAAAGATAATACAACAGTGAATTGGACATCCCTTCTCAAAGTACTTGTCTTTGGATGGCTATGTATGAGCATGTAAAGTATGCTTGAATGTGATGTGAAATTCTAGCTTTCAACAGATCTATAAGATAACTCACCGTGATGCTGCTCTGAGACATTGAAGGGAAATATGTATCCTTAGTATTGCTATACTGTTGGTTGTTGATGATGATGACTTTTGAGATGTTTAATGATTGCTGCACTATTGGTATACTATTGATTGTCGATGGTTGTTGATGATGATTGCTGAGATGTTTAGATGATTGTCACGGTATTATTATAATGTTGATTATCGATGATTGTTGATGATGATTGATCAGATGTTTAGGTGATTGTTGTAGTATTGTTATGCTATTTGTTGATGATGATTGTTGAGATTTTTAGATGATTGTTGCATTATTGTTATACTGATGATTGTTGATATGTTGTTGTGATGTATGTTTTCTTTAGTATTGATGTTCGATCAGTTGATTGATTGATTTTGTATCAGTGATGGTACACTGATGACTGTCGATATATGTTACTTCAATATTCCTATACTAATGATGGTTTCGATGTTCCAACATCTCTATGCCGGTAATGCAGAGGATTATCTAGCATTAGTTAAGGTTTGAGTTTTTAGCACTAACATGAAAATGATGTTGTTGGTGCTATTAGTATCCATACACAGATGTTGCAGATAATGAAGTTACAGATGATGTCTCAGTATTCACATACTAATCCTAAAAAAGATGATCCAGTACTCATACAGTGACGAGACAAACAATGATTCAACACTTATGCTCTAACAAGATAGATGATGATTCAATATTAACATACTGATGCTTCAAGAAGAAGGTCCAAGAATATGATTCAATATTCACATACCAATAGAAGATGATTCAGTAGAGGACAATAGAAGATGTCCAAGAGCGCATGAAAGGAAAAGATTACAGAAGATGTTTCAACTAAGATCGATGATGAAGATGTTAGACGATGTTCCAAAACATCCTGTGACATATAGAGTCTCACCAGACAGTTGTACAATTGTAGTCGCAGTTGTTGCTATGGTTGAATACCTTCCTAGTTAAGAGGGAGTGTTAAATTATTGTAACTTCAGAAGATATTCCAGATGTATTGTATTCTTGCTTCAGGAGATGAATTTGGTCTTGTTAGTGTCATTGCAAGAAGAAGTGTAAACCTATGAATGTAATTTAGGTCAATAGTACCCAAGTGTCAATATGATAAATTTTATTTGTGGTGTCAAGTTGGACAAGTGGGCCCAGTCAGTTAGAGAAGTTAGCCCTTCTAGGTTAGAGGTAAAGTCAACTGAATAATATAAATAGGGAGGTGCTCCCCTTCATTTGTACTCACTCACTCAAGATGTTTTAGCAAGAGAGAGAAGGATTAGTGTGACGAAAAGGAGAGAGAAGCCATTTTTTGGGTTTTACACTACATTGGTTGAGTTCTATACTAAGGAAGTTTTGCAGGGTTTTCTCCCTTATGGTTTCCCCAAGGAAAATATTGATGTACTTGTGTTCTTATGTTTCTACGCATGTTGTTCTTTCAATGATCTACTAGTGGATAATTTTTTTAAGATATCATCTAAGAAATTTAAGAAAAAACAACAGATATATGGTGGTAGGATATAAAGAAAGTAAAGGAATCAAAGAATGATACACAACCTGGAAATCCTTTAAAAATCATTTTAAACGAAAGTACCTTTCAGAACAGTATTCTAAAGAGAAGGCTAAGGAATTCTACAAGTTAAGGTTAGGAGCTATGACCATGAAAGAACTCTGTTGTAAATTCCTGAGACTTCTTTGTTACATACCATATATATAATAGATGAAAAACCAAATATACAGTGCTTTCTCAGTTGTTTTCCTATCTTGTTTAAATAACGGATTGAGTATGACAATCTGAAGATAATGGAAGAAGCAATGAGGAAAGAAAATTTATGTTAAGACCATAATAAAAATAAAAGAGAAAGTGTACCAAATTGAAAAACTAAAAGACGAGATAACTTTGATCCAAGAAAGAAGAATAATAAATTCCACTAAAATACGAGGAATAATTATAGAATGTATCAAGGTAGTAATTATGAAAGTTTTAAACCACAAAATCCTGCAGCAAAAGAAAAAGAACCTCCCACTACTTTTAATAAAAACAATGCACAGAGGGAACCCTTAAAATGTTGGGAATGTGGTGAGCCACATTATTTTAAAGACTGTCCTATAAGAAAGAAAAAATTTAATGTTCACTCCATTCAAGAAGCTATTACAGTTGGAGACATGGTGAGGAGTATGCCCAGAATCAACGTTGTGTTGAAGAATCGACAAGTAGACCATCAAACTTCAATGGTGAAGATCGAAGGTATGGTAAAAAGTCAACCCATTTCCATAGCTCAAGGGTGGCCTATCAAAGTAATATATAAATAGAGCCTATAGTTCGAAGGAGCGTCCCTCATATACACCTAATTGTAGAATAATCTTTTAAAAATATAAGTCTCTAACACTCTATAAATATCATCATTAATTTTGTATTTGCATATTTTTTATTTTTTATTTAATAAAAATATCTAAATGTATGAAATTGCATGGCTTAATGTGTGTTCAAGCTTCAAATGCATTTCATCTAAATTATAATGTATGTACATTTAATAACTTGGGCAAGCCATGTATATGTGGGCGATTGGGTATGTTACATGTTAATGAAATTTGATAAGCATTTTTGGCAGTTCTAGCCTGTTTATGCTCAGCTCTACCATACACTCAATTACAATATATTCTTCTTGAATTTACTATATGCTTACGGAAGGTATATTATTCATCTGGAATTAGTTATATGGTTAAGAAAGGTCAATCTTTCTATGATCTGAGACATGATTTAGAGAAGCTATATCTGATATTTGGCTTTTATTAAACAAATATGTAGCCACTTGGAGAGAGACGTGATATTAGCTAATATCTATGAAATTAACGGTCAAGAGAAATACATACTCTGCCTCCATTTCTTGGTTTATTTAATTTAAAGAATTATAACTTGAAACATTCCTACATTTAAGGAGTAAAATAACATATGTTATTAAAATAACTTCTTCAAATAATGCATCATTCGATTATTACAACTGTTGACATTATTATCATTATAATGTCAATTGTTTCAGAGAATAGGGATTGGCTATGTGCTCTGTACTCCCAAGAGGATTTAGTTTTGAACACCTTGCAGGCTTGATCTTGAGTGACTATATATGATAGACTTGCCGTGATTCTGATCTTGATAATGGGTGAAGGGTCTATCCAAACATGTTGATCACTTTTCTACACAATGTAAATCCATAAATTTATATATAATATACGTGTGTTCATCAAAATTGAATTTTAATATATGTTTTGAAGTTGCATTGACTTATGCTTTGAATTATATAATGATTATTACAATTCTTCCTTAAACAAATCATTTTTAATAAATTTATTTTATATTTTTAGTGATGCTTCAATCCTTCATCCACTTGAGTAAGAATGGATGGATATCCATAAGAAGAAAAAGGAAATAAAGGTAATTGATCATGGCAAGTTCACTAAAAAAAATCCTTTTGTGGCTAATCATTCATTGAGGAAAATTCAAAATATAAACATAAAGGAAGAAAAGAAGATAATAATGACTTGGTCCCAGGCCTCTCTCATTGTACCCACAATGATCAATCACTAATAAATATAATAACAAATCATTTTAATAAATTTATTTTATATTTTTTTAAATTTACAAACGAAAAAATATATAATAGATACCAAGTAGGGTATAAGCGTTTCTATCAAATCCATTAGTATACAAACAACATAGACTTTCTGTAGTAGAACTTTGAATCATTAAAAAAAAAACTTTAAGTTAAATTACAGTAAAGATGTTTATACTTGTTTTAATAGTTATATATAGTCCAAAGTTAAAGTTAAAGCTTGACATCAAAACAATTGGATAATAGATTAGAAGTGGATAAGAAAATGACATTGCCATTTAAAAATATCAAATTTATATTAAATGTTTCAGATATTAACTCTAATAATTTTTAGAGATTTTATAAAAATTGCATTTCTTTATTAACAAAATTTTACTAAAATAATTTTTTTTTCTTATTAACAATTAAAATACTAAATAAATTAATAAAACTTTGGTAAATCTCTACTGTAATGTCCAATACTTAAAATATAATTGATCAAATTTGTTTAAATAAACCTTTAAATTGATTTTTAGAAGAAAAAAAAGTCATTTAGTGTATGAAATGTGAAAAAAAAGAAATCTTTTATTTCAAAAGTCTTATTTTACTTTAAAAGTTTATGTGGAAAAAAATAATTGAATAATAAATATTTTGAAATTTTAGTTTGAAAGTTTTAGAAAAATGTTATAACATGTTAAAGTTCTTATATATTAAAAAAAATTATTATGTCTACATAAAAGTTTTAAATAAAGATATAGCTATAGTTAAAGGTAATTATGATGATGTAATTGTCCCATTTATCAATATTACTAATTATGACTATTTCAATAAACAATATATTTGGTATTATTAGATTTTATTTAATTTTTACTTTTCAAATTATTTAGTTAATGATATTAATTAATAGGAAAGTTAGCATTGTTACTTATTTTTAATTATTTATATTCTTTAAATATTATATCTAACCATTTAATTTGCACATCACATGAAATTAGTCAAATCATTAAATTAAACCATTTATAAAATAAATAAATAAAATTTAAAACAATAAAAATATATGATTTTATTTTTACAATATTAATTTAATATATAAATTTTATCAAATTTATAAAAAATAAAAAAAATAAAAAATAATTAATGTCAAAATCTAAACGATAACTATATACATTTGACAAGTATAATAAATTAAATACTAATATTTATATGATATTTAAACAATAATAATTTAATATTAAATCACAATTTTAAATTTAATAAGATGTGTCATTCAAATATATATTTTAAGATCCTTAAATATTCACAAATTTAATTATTATATTGTAAGCTGCAGATTTTTAGCTACTTTTTTGACATGTGGTTGCTATTAAGCAAATCTCGAATTCAAACAATTTTAATAAAAGTATATATATACTTCCCTAAATTCTAATAAATATATAAATTATATAAACATTTTGTTTTAAAATTTTAATATATTTATAGAATCTAGTAACTTAATCTCATATCCGAATTTAAAATTTATTATTATTTTTAATTTGAAATTTAAATATATGTTTTAAAGATAGCTAATCTATTTTTAATATCTTTAAAAGTAATATAACATTTTGTATAGTAAATAAAATTTAGATTTAAAAAATAAAAATATATAAGTTTATTTTTAAAATATTAATATTATATATAAATTTTATAAAACTTATACAAAATAAATATATATATATAAATTAATTAAATATATATATATATATATATATATATATATATAAATTAATTAAATATATATATATATATATATATATATATATATAAATTAATTAAAGTCAAAATCTAAAAGATAGCTATATACCTGAAAAGTATAATAAATTAAATGCTTACATTGGTATGATATTTAAAAAAAATTAACTTAATATTAAATCACCATTTCAAATTTGATAAGATGTAAAATATATATTTTAAGAATAATCCTTAAATATTCACAAATTTAATTATTATATTGTAAGCTACACGAAACCTAGCTACTTCTTTGACATGTGGTTGCTATTAAGCAAATATGGAATTCAAACCATTTTAATAAAAGAATATATGAAATTGAATATATACACTTCCCTAAATTCTAATAAATATATAAATTACATAAACATTTTGTTTTAGAATTTTAATATATTTATTGAATCCATTAAAATTTAATAATATATAATAAAAATAGTAACTTAATTTCATATAAAAATTTAAAACTTATTATCATTTTTAATTTGAAATTTAAATATATATTTTAAAGATATCTAATTTTTAATATATTTTAAAGTAATGTAACATATTATATAGTAAATAAATAAAATTTGGTAATTATTGTCTTATTTTCGATTGTCTTAGGTTCAACATCGGTTTTGACCAACAAAACCTAATGGTATCAACTTGACAATGCTTAACCCTATTGGAAACACCTGCGAAGCAAGTGAAGTCTCACGCGAGATACCTATAGAAGATACAGGAATCAGGTTTCTGCATCTATAAAGGGTATCTTCTCATACTAAACATCAAAAGACATGTCATCAATACATAACTATCACAACAAAGTATTGCAACCCATGCATAAACTCAAAACATATTCATAAAATCCATTAAAACCATGTTGATTTAATTGCTTATTTCGAAGTTAAAATATTATCATAAGTCACAGCAATACACAAAACAAAAAATTCACACAGTTATCATGCACCATTCAACATAGAAGGTTTAACGTGGAAACACATTTAGGAAAAACCACAAAAGCATTTGTTCATTAGGAAGAGTCAAATCTTGAATACTTTGGTCTGCACACAAATCTCGTAGACATTTCTCCACAGTATCCATTACATTCAGTCCGCACACAAATTTCTGATTAACAATACAACCTCGACTCTTATTCATCTTTTTCATACAATACACAATATTCTAATGACATTAGAGACTATTTATCTCACCAAAAACCTACTTTTCTCCCAACAAAAACCAAACTTAATAGAAAAAAAAAACCCAACTCTACTCAACTGAACATAACATAACCCAAATCAACTGAACTAAACTAAAAAGAACCCAACTCAACTCAACTTAAATAAACATAACCCAACTCAACTCAATTGAACCCCGAAAAATCCCAAAACTAGCCACATTTACACCTCATGTGCACTACTCGAAAGTGGACAACCCTACTAGCCACATTTACATCTCAGGATCTACTAGCCACATTTACACCTCATGCACACTACTCGAAAGTGGACAACCCTTCTAACTGAATAACTGAATTTACCATCGAACTTTGTCAGCATAATTATTTCTCCCCAAAAACTGCCAAAGCTTTCGGAGTTAATCATTTCAACACTTGCTCTGTCGCAAACCTGTTCACTCTAAGACCAAGTTTCCCATTTTAGAAACAAAACGTAATCAACTTACCTAGGGCCAATGAGCCCCCAACACTCACTTGTGGCTCGTCGCGATCCACTTTAGACGTAAACCTCTGTCGTGTTCATATTAGCTTGAAAATCCTAAAATATTTTTGTCACATCCTCGTTATATTAGAATTTAAAATTTAATATCATCTTTAATTTGAAATTTATAAATATATATATTTTAAAAATAGGTAACATATTTTCCATATCTTTAAAGTAACCTAACAAATTATACAATAAATAAATAAAACTTTGTGACCACATAAGGGAATCTAATAATCAATTATAAAATGTATTTAGAAACAAATCGATAAATTAAACTAGTTGATTTCACTAATTAATTATTTTATATGTATTTCTCTAAATTATTTTTGTAAAGAAAAAAAAGAAATGATAAAGTTAATATGGAATATCTTCTCTGGGAAGAAAGCACTCAAACAAATGAAGTGTCTTTATATTATCATTTTTTTTATAAGGAAAAAATCAAAACTTTATTATTAGAAAAATGTTACATTTTTTTAGGTCTCAATATGTTTAAACATCACCACCAATTCATCTTGACAGTTTTATTTCTAAGAAAACCTGCTTTGAAAAAAAGCCAAAAATCTCAAAACAAAGTTACCATAATACTTATAGGAACATAATACATGTATATTTCAATAACACTTTAGGAATCAACATTCTAGAAATGCCTCTGGTAAACATAAACTTAAAAGATGATCTCACCTTGTCTACGGTTTATCTTGATATTTTTGTCTATGTGCAAAGAAACTGCTCTAAGAACTAGCTACAAAAACTCAAAACAATGTTACCATAATAATTCCAACATATATATTTCATTAACACTTTAGGAATTAACATTATAGAAATGCTTCTTAGAAACATATACTTAAAAGATGATCTGCAGAACCATTCCTCAAATTTGAAAATTTCTATAAAACGTTCATAAAAATGGAGCATGGCAATAATAACATGTTGCTCCTACTTGCTCTTCAATAATATGCCATTTCCCCAGAACAATATTCACTCCAACCATTGACAAAGAATAAACCTTGCAATTGATAGGATTTGTATTCAAAATGTGCTCATGGTCTCTAAGAACAAGCTCTGTGCGTAGTGTGTTTGTGGTTTCCTAATTGCTACCCTACACTAGCATGAGTCGATTACTCCTCTCTGCAGCCTAAAAAGGCCTAATATCTCACCCATTTGATCGATTAAGACTTATTTCTAGGTGTTTTCTCCAATGTTGACTTCTACGGGCGCTTGAAGCTTTAGCATATGTGGATGCTCGATTTTGCAGTTTATGGCTACGAATTGTGTTTGTTCCTTGTGGTATCTCATAGAGCGTGGAGATGGGTTCATACCTAACATCAATGAAGCCAATATTCAATTGGAAATTTGTGAAACTCCTAGAGGAAATTCCTCTCTTGGAACTATCATCTTAGGAAGCAAGAAGGAAAATCCTCTTATTGAAGGAGAGAGCTTTGATCAAGAAAATTTATGGTCCCTACCCTAGTCTCAAAGATGTAGAATCTTGGATCTTAGAACATTGGTATTCTAAAACTCATAGCCAAATTTCTAATTTTCTTACATATCATGGATTTTGTGTCTTTTTGTTCTCTTCTAAGGACGCAAGACACTTTATTTTTTCATTCTAGCCCATTTTTCATGGGCTCAAAGGGTTTTCATTTAGGCCCTTGGTACCTAGATTTCAACCTGAAAGAGGAGATATTGTTTGGCCCTATGTGGGTCATATTTCCTCACTTACCCTTAATTTTTTGGGATGAATCCACTCTTAAGGATATTGGAAATAAGCTAGGAAGATTCATTTACATACATGAACCCAAAGGAAATTTGTTTTCTTGTGCTAGAATTTGTGTGAATGTGGATTTGGGGACATGGTTTCCTGAAACTATGATGATCAATATTGAGGGTTGGTATCATAAACAACCCCTCGATTATGAACAAATCCCATTTAAATGCAAAAATTGTCACTTTTATGGGCATTTTGACAGAAAATGTTATTTTCTCAACAAGAAGTATTCCCATATTCTTTAGGTAGATGACCCTCTCTGGACTGATTTCAAGCAGGTTCAAAGGGAAAAAAGTTAAACTCTTAGTGTAGGGACTCTTAAGTCCAAAGAAGGAAGAAGAGTTATAATTATTTTTCTCCCTCTCGTGATGTTGCTCCTAACCAATCCCAAAATATGTTTTAATATTTGGAGAATTTAGAGGAAGAGGTAAAAGGAAATAATAAGTAAAAACAAGAAGTCGTTCTTTTTGGATATGAGTAAAAAACTCTTCATGACGAAGAAATCAAGGAAGAGGCCTCATATGAATAATATTATGAATAAATTGATGAAACTAATGATGAGGATGAAGATCAATCTAAGGAAGAGGATGAGCAACAAAGTGAGACAAAGAATGATTCAAAATAAGTCGAAGATGAAGGACTGAAGGAGTTCAAGAAAGTGTAATCTACAATTACAGATCCTCCATGTTTTGCTAATGTGTTGAGGGAGAAAAAACAATAAAAAATAAAGTGGAAACTTGAATATAAATCTCCTTGGAGCATAAAAGAGATTAACGTAGTCTTTTCCAAATTAGTGAAGGATGCAACTAAAAAATACTCTCCTCCTATAATGCGAAGAAAAAATCGAGGTTCTAAAAAGGAGAAAAAATATCCTTAGAAGTCTCTCAAATCACATTTGGTAACTTATGTATTGTTTATTCAGATCTACTCCATAACTGAGAATATTTTAAGGAAAAGTATGCAAAAAGGGAAATGGCATATTCTCTTCTTTCATATTCTCAAAGGGAGGATTTCATAATTTCTAGTCATTCCACTCTTTAAATATTTTGTACTTCTCTGTTGTTCCATATTTTTAATACATAAATTTTATTTTATTTTGTTCAAAAAATACCAAAAAAAACCAGCATCATGGTTTGTTTCCCTATAAACATGCCAAAATGATACTGCATCCAACTAAAACTTTAACCTATTAATCTCCTCTGGAAAGGACCCAAGAAAAATGTTGTGACATCTCTTTCCTTAGGCAAGCCAATCTATTACAAGATTTGAATCCATAAATATATGAACTGTCTTTAAATTCTTTTCCACAACTAATATTAGTAAGAGATTAAGGGAAAACAACTCTGCAAAGTTATTCTTACCTTTCCCCAAGCCTGCCTTGAATTGAAATTTCTAGTTTCTAGACATGTATAATGTCCCACCTACACTAGTATGACTTTGATCACTCTTTGCAACTGCATGAAAATATGACCATAGGATGTTTTAATTTATGTGTTCTTCTTTCAATTGATGAATACTAATAGATTTGTTGATCTTAGGGAAACTATGAAGGATCATTAGCTAGAGTCCATCTTGCACAAATAAATGTAGACATCAATGAATATTCAAACATACAATTCCTATCTATCCATAGTTGTTGATCAATGATAAGAGGAAACCTCTAATCTCACGAATATTAAGATTACTACACTAGTTCCTAAGGAAAACATTGACTGGAGCACCTACCCAAGAACATATTACTTGTAATAAAGATTCAAGTTCCTTCAACACCATTAAGACATACTTCACTCCAAAATAAAATGATGATTTGTCTTCCTCACATTTCTACATAGATAACATCTTCTATTCCATGCTCTATTCCTTCTTTGTATATGATCCCATTTAAATGCTTTATTCTAAAGGAAAAACTAAAGAATATTATTTTCCTTTGATGGAGAGTTGTATTTTCAAAGTGCTTACAACCACCATGCTTATTCATCCATTTGATTCACCATTAGAGTGCCATAACCCAATTTGGGAGAGTAATTACCATGAAGAGCATTCACCCATACCAATGAGTCCTTTCTCTTATGTAATCTCACATGAAATCACAATAATTGATATGTATACGTATTCCATCTGCATGCATATTAATCCCTAAATCCAAGAAAGTCTACATTCAATCAACCTTGACCCAATAATGAGTTTTTCTCATGATCAACAAATTAGTTCAGAGTATACAGTTCTCTAAATATGAGTTGCATCACCATATTAAATGGCATAATATGCATTGAGTCACTCCCTGTCCAAGGACCCCCCGCCCCACCAAACACACTTCCCATCACCCACCTTCCATGTTATACCATTGTCAATTACTTTAAATGATAATACTATCAATTTCGACATGACCATGACATTATTTATAGATTTTGAGGGCCTACGAGTCCATTCTATTAAGGAAGTTGGTTCAATATATTTATGTATAAATTCATATTTCCAAATACTCAAGCCATTAATTACTCTCCAATCACTCTTTACTGCCAGATCCTTTGAAAATGAAAAGAGGATTTTAATGCCCCAACCTCCCTGATATTTTGGAATCACTAATTATTACCATTTTAATCATATTCTTCCCTTTTATTTTAGTCTATAGGACCAAAAAAATGAAAGATCATTTTTTTGATAAAATCTAAAGCTCCACACAGGATCTAAGAAATGGTCAAGCAATAAACAAAAAATATTGCCTCCAATACTTCTTTCTCAACTACCAATCTCCCTACCTTAGATATCCGTCAAAAGATCTACTTTGAGATACATTTTTCACACTTTCCTAACAACCACTCCTAATATTTGTTGACTTACTATACTTCCTCAATACGAAACCTGAGATAGTTTAGTCCACTATCTATGTCAGAATTCTATAGCCTTGACGGGAGAAATAATTCTAAGGCTAAGGATCTAAGCTAGCAATTGAATCCTCATAGTGCTGAACAACAAAGATTATGCAGAAAATTATTAAGAAGAATAAAAATGAACACACATGAAATGAAATTCAATTATGTAAATCTCATCTTATTCAATTAAAGTCAATTGAATGTACATAAATAATACATCTCCAATGCATTAATTCGAATGAGCTCACATTGGGAAAGCATAGAAGTTACTAAATTTCCATCTATGACAAAAGTGTCAACCCAACTCTAGGCTAGAGATCACAAATGGGAAAGTTAGGACTTGGTGAACCATGAGTGACTCAAAATAGGAAACCGAGTGGATTTTAGGAGAAAAGTAGGGAAGTGGTGTAAGGAAAAAAGCTCCAACATTTCCAAAGCAATCCTAATGCACTTGATTTCTTTCTAATCCATGAGAAAAACTGTAAAAGTTGTATTATTTCATACAAGCAGTAATAAAAGAAAAATATGTACCTTAACTCAGAAAAGTGAAGTAAAATCAGGATGTTGGGTGCACTAGTGGATAAACTATGTTAAGTGGATGTAAAGTGGTCAAAATAATCACTAGGATGACAATTAACACTTGGAACATGGTACTAAACACCTAGGAACTTAATTAAAAGTATTTAACCTATGTTATAAATGGGATTATATTCCAACACCCCTCCCCTCCCTTACACTTGACTTGTGTGAGTGATATGAAGGAAAATTTAGGGCCCAAGAAACATCTAAGGACATGGCCACCCTTTACATTATTCATCCATGTAAACTAAGGAAACTGGGAAAAACTCATGGGACCAAAACCCTCCCTAAAAAATGGACAATAAAGGATTAAAAAACAAGAAACGTTTCTCCAAACTAAATGTTGATGTATGTAGGAATCTTCTTCTTAGAATCAAGAAGATGAATCTACTCAACTGGATCATGAACATAAACACTTACAGGATGGATACTGAGATCCACTAATGAGAGGGCATGTAAAGGTTCTCTTCAGACTTTAACTGTGAACCAACTAGGGTGCTAGGTCCAAAAGAGGATTGAGGTGCTTGAGTTTTCAAACCAAAAGTGATGATATCATGTCCCAAGCAAAATTTATTTATTTTAAAGCATCAAATTCGAATCAAAAGAGTTGTAATAAGATCTAAGAGGGTGATACTAGAGTCCAAGCAAATGAAATAGGTCTCCATTGTTATTAACACATGGAGGAAATGAGTTTGGAATCATGTAGCAGTCTATAGGAAGTGTTATAGCCTAATTTTGTTTTCTATTTTTGAACCATTTGCTTCTCTTAAAAATATGATTTTTCTTATTGTTTTTAAGTTTTGACCTTGGTTTTTTTTTAAATATTTTGATTTTAGCCTTAGGTTTATAGTTGATTTTATAGCTTTTCTTTTTAATTTTTGCTTGATTTAATTAATTTCATGGTTTTTATGGGCTTATTGGATGCATATATTTCTAAAAGGTTCTAAAGAAATAGCATAATACATTACTTAAAGTTATTTACTAAAAAACCAACACTTAGTTTGGATTTTTGGTTTAAAAATCACAAAACGGGGATTCGTGTAGCGTTAGCCAGAAAAAGTTACACTACGGCGCTACAAGAAAATCATTTTTGCCAAAATAGTCATTTTTCAGTCCGTTTTTTTGGGGGGTTTCATCCCTAAGGCGTTAACTACATCATTTAGCGCATTTGATATGTGTTTTTCCAAGTTTATCATGTAAACAGGTGTTGGCTCGTTGAACTTTGTAATTGGAAATAAGATTGCTGTACCGGATGGCGATTTCTTGCTTTCAAGAGCATCTGTGGCACTTGCCTCATTGAAAAATACAGAGGTAGTAGAATTATTGTCGAAGGTTTTGGAGAATCTTATCACTGGTGAGATAATGCAAATGACAAATACAACTGAACAGCACTGTAGCATGGAATAGTATATGTAGAATACTTTTTACAAAACGACATCATTGATGGCTAACAGTTGCAAGGCTATAGCTATTATTGTTGGTCAGCCAGCAGAAGTTTGCATGCTTGCATATGATTATGGATGGAATTTGGGATTAGCATATCAGCTAGTTGATGATGTTCTTGACTTTACTGGCACAACAACTTCACTTGGCAAGGAGTCTCTTTTTGACATGCGCCAGGGGATTGTTACCGCTCCAATATTGTTTTCTTTGGAGGAGTTTCCACAATTGCAAGATGTAATCAATCGAAAGTTCAAAAACCCTGGAGATATTGAGCTTGCCCTTGAATTTCTTGGAAAAAGTGATGAAATAAGGAAGGAAAAACAACTTGCAACTAAGCATGCTGGTTTTGTTGTATTTTCTGTTGAATCTTTCCCACCATATGAGTCAGAATATGTTAAATTATGTAGGAAAGCATTAATTGACCTCTCTGAGAAAGTGATCACCCTGGACCAAAGTAATGCAGGCTTCATATTAATCAAGGGAAAATACAGTAAAGAAATATCCATCTTATTTTGATAAAGGGCCTTTGCTATCTCTGCCCCTGTTCCAGTAAAAAATTTAGGGCATTATTTGGATAATTTTTGTAGTTTGCTTGGTCTAGGAAAGCTTCCTCATCATTCTTTTGATTTAATTCATTGAAGCTTTTTATTCCTGCATTGGAGACTAAAGTGGTCGATGAAACAAAAAATCATATGGAAGGTGGTCATTTTCCGAGTGAAAGTGTGCATGAAGATTGACCAAGGAGGCCCCAAAGCAAACATAGCAAATTTTAAGAATAATAGTCTGTTAAAGAAGTATCATTCAAATGAACTGCAATCTGATGACAAAAGGTTGCCAAATAATGGTTCAGTAAAGATAGTCACCAAGAGCATGTTCATTTGATAAGACTATGATTGCAGATGAAACCGTTGAGAGATCAGTCTGAAAGGTCTAAATGAACAACTTTGATGTTAGTAAAGTTCAACAATAGCTCTGTTAAAATTTTTGGTACTCTGTTTGACCTAAATTACCCAAGCTCGGTACAAAATATTCCCTGCATTGATAATAGAACTGACTGTTAAAAAATCGAGGAAAAATAACCAGGGAGAATCTAAAGGAGAACTGACTGTCAAAAATCTGAAAACTTGAGGGAAAAAAGGCTGTTAAGTCACTAACAGGTTCTAAAAATCACTCAGGATCATCATCAAGCCCTGGGAAAAGCATGGAAGAAACCACCAAGATTCAATTTTCTTGTTGTGTTGGAGGTGCAACAACAAAGGCAACACTTGTTGTAACTCTAAACTTCATCAATCTTCAAAATTATCAGGACCCACTTGAACCAGTTCAAAAGTTTTTAGCACCCCTGTCATGCATAAGACCTTTTGTGTCAGAAAAGGATACTCCCAAGGTTTCTGATAAATATTCTTCAGATGAGGATGGACTTTAGTGCAAACAATCTCCAGTTAGCGAAGAATATGAATCTGCTGATTTATTTGATTCTAAGTTAACTGAGGAAGGTGAAGTGGATGAAGCAGTGGATGGGGATGTTTCCATCTTTGATATTTATGACACTTTGGCTGCAGACAATCTTTCTACTGGCGCTATTTATCTGGAATGCAAAGATTACTGAGAATTATGCTCTGTTTTTCCTGTTTTGGGTTATTGAAATTAAATGCATACCAAGAGTTATTGAAATTAAATGCATACCAAGAGCTGATGGAGAAAAAATTTAGAAAACAAAAAGATTTTTTTGTTCATAAGATACCCATTCACAAAAACCTCTCTCAGTTTTGCAACATCTGTCAAGGTTTGAAAGATTCAGTTTAATCTTTACAGCCTATTTTTCAGGGTCTTACAAATATTTAATATTTTCCTGTTTTAGTGTTCATCTTGCGGGGCATATTATTATTGATTGGAGATGAATTTTTAAAAACAAAGAAAGCTGTTTGTCCATAATGGACCCATTCACAAAAACCTCTCTCAAGTTTTACACAGGTGTCAGGGATTGAGAGATATAGAAGCTTATTTGACACCTAGTTTTCAGAAATTCGCCATATTTACCAGGAATCCGATTTTGCTATTTTTAGTAAATTAGTTGAAAGTTAGTTAATGTAACTGCTAGGTAGTTTCAATTTTGACCTAATGAAGGGAATATAGAACTACTTATTTGTAATTATAAAAGAGGGACAAGGGTACAGAAGAGGGGTTCTACTTTCTGGCTGGCTAGAGGAGGTCTCTTGACTTGTTGATGAGCTAAGTACTTAACTCTTATGTGTATTTGATGAACAGAATTATGAAATATATGATCCATTTTACCCTTCAGTCTGTGTTTTGGCTTCATTTCTAGCTTGTTTAGCTACACAATTGGTAAATTCATTGCTGGTTTATGGTTTCTTTGCTTGTAGTGCTTGCTTGTTGTGGATGAAATTCAATGATATGTTCTGTTGGATACATGGTTATTATATTATGCATCTATGTTCTTATTTACATGTGATTTAGTTCCTATTTGTCTTATGAATGTATTCCCTTTGGTCACCAAACTTTACAACCAGAAAAACCTTTCTAAAACCCTAAAAACCTAGTTTTGTTTGATTGAATATTTGAGATTGTGTTGGCTTGTTTCTTTGTAGTCTGGAAACAATTTATGGCACAAGCAGGAAGCAAAACATTAAGAGTGTAATAATATTCAAACCAATTCATAGTCTCCAAAACACCAGTTCACACACCAAAACACAAACCAATAACCTCATGAGAAGAAGAAAGTGCATCTTCAAGAGAAGGCTAAGGGTGTGATTGATCTTCCACAACAAACGTTACATCCTCACAATCTGAAGAATCATAGGAGAGCATTGGAGTGAGATGAATATTGATCAGTTCTTATTCAAAAACTGTATTTCTTGTTGATGTATTTGTAACTTCGGAATGTATTCACTTGTATATCTTATATTGTACCCTGATGTTCCTATTGGGAGAATAATTTGTGTTTCATTATACCACGATGTTCCTATCGGGAGAGTCATTAATATAATAAATTCATGTAAATTCATTGAGGCTAACCCTCTGTTGTAAGTCGGGGAAATAGTCCCCACAATTGAGTTAAGGTTAACCCTCCTTGTTGATCGGAGGGCAAAGTCCCCATAGTTGAGGGGCACTAGGGTTATTAGACTCTCCTAGAGATGTCGGCCCTGGTAATTAATTGTAAAAGTCAGAAACTAGTATAAATAGAGAGTGAGACTCTCTATTTGTAACATGCACTCACTCAACTGGGGCGCATGAGTGAGAGAGGAAATGCTCACACAAGTGAGAGAGAGAACAACTATTGGAGATCATCTTTTTTATCTTTACATTTTATTGCTGCCATTGGTGCTCATTCTATCTCTGAGGAAGTTACGAGGTTTTCTCCTTTATGGTTTCCCCAAGGGAAATTCTTTGTGTCTCTTGTCTCTTGTGATTTTTGTTGTGCATGTTATTCTCTCAGATAAGATCCTAGGTCATATTGCTTAAATGATAAAACTCTAACATGGTATCTGAGCTAACCTGAGAAGAAGACACCGTGCAGGAGTAGAAGCTAGGGATTCTTATCTTTTGGGTCTCTCTCCACAATCCATCAGCAAAAGGAGGCTAGGCTAACTCTCCATTAAAGGGTGCATCTTTCTATCGAAGCAGAATTTGATTTCGGGCATTTTCAGTTTTTGTTGCAGGAAATTAGGGATTTTTACAGAAGAGGAATTTTTTAGTGAGAATGGCATAGGATTTATATCCTCATCAAAATCAAATTTTAGAGACCAAGTTTGATATTTTTGGTTGGGTAAAACTATGGGAAAGTCAAACCCTAGTTTGACCCCAGGCCTGAAAAACCCTAAAATACTAAAATGGGTAGTTTTGGTACAATCACTATATCTTTGGATTGAAAACGTTTCAAGGGCCAAAATTTTCACAGGATGAATATAAACTCTTGATGTACCCTATGTAAAAAATTTAGCCTAATTTTCGCTATATTATAGGAGATATGATTCCTCCAAATTAGGTTTCCAACCTCTTCCAGGATTCATCCCTAAACAAGACACATAGGGAGAATTTCTATATCTCGGGATACAAATGTCCAAATGAAATTTTGCAAGATGTTCCAAATAGGGCACAGACTCTAATTTCTATGGTAAATGTTTCAAACCCCAATGATGAAATAGTGACATGTGGAATTCTGTACAAGTTTGCTATGATGAATAGTACGGAAAATTTTCACCTTTGGAAAAATATCATAAGTCCCAATTGGAGAAACCAATTCTGCTCAACCCTATGGTGTTGGAAAGAGGACAGACTAGGTTACCTTAGTACAAAATTTTATACACATAGGAGAAACAGTATGACGCATTTATATAAAAGAAATTGGAAAACTAGGGCTTGTTGTTATGGGAGATTCCCTCCACTATTTTCAGAAAAGGAGTACATTGGATAGCTCGCCTTGAAGAGGCCCATATTTCTATCCAATCAGATATGAAAGATTCTAAGTTTTGAAAATTAGGGTTTCTCTAACAAACCCTATATCAGCCAGTTCTGGAACGTGGACGGACACCTCAAATTGGTAAGATCTAATCTTTTGTTATTTACATTTGGGGTCCTCATTTCAAAATGACCTATCACACTAGCTTGATGACAAGCTTGGTGAAGCTGAAAACTTATAAGCATGGAAGTATTATTTTTCACTGACTCTTAAAGAAAATGAATTGGACACCTACATAAGTGGAGAGGTTCCAGTTCCAGAGGGAGATGAAGCTAAAAGACTTACACAAGAAGAGCTTGGTCAAGGCCAAGAAGATCATTGTTGATTCAATCAAGGATCACCTTATACCACAAGTGTCTTCCCTAAAGACACCTAATGATAAGAGAAGATAGGAGCAATTGAAGATCAAGTTCTCACCATCCAAAGAAGATCCCTCAAGCGATGAGGAATACGAAGGACTCAAATCTTGAAGAACCTCTTATACATCTTAAGAATTTGGATAAAAAATGATTCTATTATGAATGAAGAAGATGATGAAGCTAAAAGAAGGAGTCTACCCACGAAACAATTAAAGATAAGTATTCAATTCTCATTTCATGATATTATCTTGTTATGCATTTTTTTATATCCAGTTGATGTATTATGCATTGTAGAATGTTTGCATTAATGAAAGTATACTACTAATGTGCATGTGATGGGTAAGTAGTTCATGGTTATATACAACTCTCCATTACTACTTATCTAGAATGAAACCTCTTTGCCGACAGATTGGATTAGTGCACAATCTCAATGATGTCATGGTACAGATGGAAGGCATCTAGAAAGTTTTCATGAGATATCGATGAATGTTGTATTGGCTAAAATAATTGCATGATTATATCTTTATGCATAATAATCTACCATTATGAATATGCATTATGAAATGTTTCTAATCATACAACTGGTGCATTTGACTTGTAGGAAAGATCACATACAATCGCCTATAAGAGAAGAAGGATGAGACTTTTTCTGAAGAACAAGTGATGAAAATTCAAGAAAGAATCCAAGATAAAGAATAATATGACGATACTTTCAAATAAAGAAAGAGGCCTCAGAGACACTCCAGTCATGTGACATTGTTGAGCGACATCATTGATGCAGAGCCTTCCAGCTATGAAGAAGTATCCAAGAAGAAAGGGAAGGAGAATACCAGTTCAAGAAGAATGATGTCTAGGATGCAGTATCAAGACCTGAAGGGAAGTTCGTAATTTCTTCCATATGGATATACATGATCCAACATGCAGTAGATGGAAACATCGTGGTATCCAAGGAAATATTCGTAGCATGAGGCTTCTCATGGAAAGAAGGCATAGACTACGAAGAGACATTTCTAGCCACTAGAAATAAAGACACATGACAAGAAGAATCGTGTGTGAAAATTAAATAAGGCATTGTATGTTCTCAAGAAGACACCCATAGGATAACACATACATGAGAAGCTTGAAGATCACCTAGAGTGATGAAGATCTTAACCTTTTCTACAAGGTTGAAGATGAAATCCTATAGAAGATGACAAGTTTACAGATGGGTGCGAGAAGAACCTTTGAAAAGGTTCAAGATAGAGGATCTTGGTATCTAGTGACCCTATATGGATACATAGAATATTAGTAGCAGAGGAAGCTACTTGTCACTCCAGTACAAAATGTTTCAATGCATAGAGTACAAAATGAAGAGGGAGAATGATGATCCACTTCAGAAGGAGTGACTGCAGAAGATCTTGAGGTTCAACATGATACAACAAGATGGACGACTTACTGATGAATCTAGGATTTATTGAGATTAAAGAGGATTCCAACCTTTGCTTCAAGGTTGAAGGCAGAATACCAATGATGCTCCTGTTATATGTCAATGACTTGTTCTTGACAGAAAAGAGGAACTCATTAAATTTTCAAGAAGGAGACTTGCTACCAAGTTCGAGATGAAGGACTTGGATATGATGTACTACTTTATAGGCATGGAGGTGTGGAAGAATGCGGATGGAATATCCTTGGGACAAGGGAAGTATGTAGTAGAGATCCTGAAGAGGTTTAGGATGATGGACTACAAGGCCATGACCACACCTATGGCATTGAACCTAAAGCTATTGAGTGATGCTTCATCAGAGTTGGTTGATACTATGATGAATCATCAGATGATTGGGTCCTTGATGTACCTAATGAATACGAGACCAGCTATTTGCTTTTCTATTGAGACATGTTCACCAGATGGTTGCAAAGCATGCAGTGAGGTACCTAAAGGGTACAATTGATTATGGGCTTAAGAATGAAGCGAATCAGAAGACTAACCTGGAGGGTCATGTAGATTTTAATTGGTCAGGCAGTACCATTGATAGGAAGAGAAATTCAGGGTGTTGCTTTAGTATGGGGTTAGGTGTGATCTCTTGGTTTAGCAAGAAGAAGTCCTATGTGGCACTGAGTATAGCCAAAGCAGAGTATATAGCAGCTTGTTCGGCTAGTTGTGAGGCAGTGTGGCTGAGGATGCTACTATCTGATTTATTTGATATTAAGTTAGATGCTACTTGTATATATTGTGACAAATAGAGTTGTGTGAAGTTGTCAGAGAGCCTGGTGTTCCATGACAAGTCGAAGCACATCGAGATCAAATATCACTATATCAGGGATATGGTGCAGAGAGGAGAAGTGAATCTCCAATATGTTGCGACAGATGAGTAGATAGCTGATGTGTTGACCAAGCCATTAGCCAGAGTGAAGTTTGAGTACTTCAGGGAGAAGCTTGGTGTTCTCCAAATCAAGGTTCCTTCCAAGGGGAAGTGATGATTCTGTGAGCCCTTCTGACATGGTGATAGGATTGGTTCCTTCCATGGTCAGATATCAGTGCATAGCCATTCTGATATGACTGTCGGATTGGATCCCACATGATTAGATATAAGTGCAGAGCCATTATGATATGACTATGGGATTGGCTCCCACATGATCCTATATAAGTGCAGATCCATTCTGATATTACTGTGGGATTGGCTCCCACATGATCACATATAAGTGTAGAGCCATTCTGATATGACTGTGGGATTGGCTCCCACATGATCAGATATAAGTGCAGAGCCTTTCTGACTGGGTCAGATGTAAGTGCGGAGCCATTCTGACATAGTGGTAGAAGGGTCCTCCCATGGTCGGATATAAGTGCAGAGCCTTTCCCTGGATGATAGATGGTGTGACCTATCATGCCGATGGATGTAAGTGCAGAGCCTTTCTCTGGATGGTAGATGGTGTGTCCTACCATGTCAGTATATATAAGTGATGAGCCCTTCCTTGGATAATATATGGTGTGTCCTACTATGCCAGAGGATGTAAGTGTTGATCCTTTCTGACTGGGTCAGATATAAGTGTTGTGCCTTTCTTTGGATAATAGATGGCGTGTCCTGCTATGATAGTAGATGTAAGTGCTGATCCTTTCCTTGGATGATAGATGGTGTGTTCTATCATGCCAGTGGATGTGAGTGCTAGGCCTTTCTGACATGGTGGTGGATGTGTTCCTCCCATGGTCAGATGTGAGTGATGTGTGTTCCTTTCTGACATGATGGTGGATGTGTTCCTCTCATGGTCAGATGTAAGTGTTGGGCAGTCCTTTTTGACTGGGTCAGATATAAGTGTTGAAGAAGATGAAGACCTACCTAGAGGCTAGGCCTACAACCAGCATGAAAAATGGTTTCCTATGTAGAACTTCCTATGACGAGAAGAATTGATAGATAGCACTAGTTGTTTGAGATGGAGGAAGCAGTGATGATCCATCTTTGATGATGATCCAGTCATGATCCATCTTTGATGATGATCCAGTGATCATCTAGTATTGATAATGATCCAGATTTGATGTTCATCCAGTGATGATCCAGTTTTGATCATGATCCGGTGATGATCCAATTTCGATGATGATCCATTTTTGATGATGATCCAGTGACGAAGACTTGTACTAATGTATTGTGTCAAGATAATACATTCCTAGTTAAGAGGGAGTGTTGATGTATTTGTAACTTTGAAATGTATTCACTTATATATCTTATATTGTACCCTGATGTTCCTATCGGTAGAATCATTTGTATTTCATTATACCCTGATGTTCATATCGAGAGAGTCATTTATATAATAAAGTCATTGAGGTTAACCCTCCATTGTAAGTCAGGGAAATAGTCCCCACAATTGAGTTAAGGTTAACCCTCCTTGTTGATCAAAGGGAAAAGTCCCCATAGTTGAGGGGCACTAGGGTTATTAGACTCTCCTAGAGATGTCGACCCTGGTAAGTAATTGTAAAAGTCCGAAACTAGTATAAATAGAGAGTGAGACTCTCTATTTGTAACACACACTCAATCAAATGGGGTGCATGAGTGAGAGAAGAAGTGCCCACACAAGTGAGAGAGAGAAAAACTGTTGGAGATCATCTTTTCTATCTTTGGGTTTTACTACTGCCATTGGTGCTCATTCTATCTCTGAGGAAGTTGTGGGGTTTTCTCCTTTATGGTTTCCCCAAGGAAAATTCTTTGTGTCTCTTGTCTCTTCTAATTTTTGCTGTGTATGTTATTCTCTCAGATAAGATCCTAGATCATATTGCTTAAATGATAAAAAAACTAACATTTCCATTAATTGAATCTTCTTCAATTTGAACAACTTTAGAAGAGATGCTTGAGGATAATACATCGGGAGGGAGAACACTTGATGTGACTATGCTCCCTCTCCAAACTTCTTGCATCTTTCCCATCTTTTTTAATTCAAATCCTCTATCCAAATTTGTCCAAAGATCACTTGGAGTATAAACAATATCAATGAGGTAGCACACACTGGGAGATATGGCCAAACAGATTGCTCCATATGCTCTATCACAATCATTCACCAAATCATATTTTTCTTTATTAGATTAAGGAACTACCACAACTCCAATAGACATATCAAATAGATCATGGCTCTCGAGGTATGAAACCATATTTTATTTCCACTCTAAATAGAATGAGAATGGAAAGATGATAAGAACTACATTCGAATCCATAGAATTTGTTCAAATTGTATTTGCAAAACAAACACTCTAAATATATGAACAGAAGATTAACTGCATATACTGAGCTCCCTGATCTCTGATACCATGTCATAATTCTATATCCTTGAATTCTAAGGATAAGGATATAAGCTAATAGTTAAATCCACGTAGTGATGAAAAACAAAGATTATGCAGAAAATTGTGAAGAACAATAAAATTGAAGACACATGAAATGAAAATAAATTTTGTAAACCTCATATTATTCAATTAATTAATTGATTTACATAAATAACACATCTCCAAAGGATCAATTTGAATGATATCACATTAGGAAAGCTTAGAAGTTATTAAATCTATGTCTATGACAAAAGTGTCAACCCAACTCTAGGATAGAGGCCACGAATGGGAAATTTAGGACTTAGTAGACCATAAGTGACTCAAAATAGGAAACTGAGTGGATTTTAGGAGAAAAGTAGGGAAGTGGTGTAAGGAAAAAAGATCCAACCTTTCCAAAGAAATCCTAGGGCCCTTGGTTGCTTTCTAATCCATGAGAAAAGATGTAAAAGTTGTCTTATCTCATAAAACCATGAAAAAAAGCAGAATATGTGCCTTATCTCATAAAAATATAGTAAAATAAGGATGTGGGGTACACTAGTGGATAAATTGTGCCATGTGGATGTCAAAAGATCAAAATAATCACTAGGATGACAACTAACACTTGGATTAATTAATTAAACAATATTTAACCTACAAAATTAATTAAAAATATTTAACCTATGGTATATATTGGATTAATATTCCAACAATATAAATCCAATGAATTATACTAGAATACATTCTTATACCTTAACAACTCCTCCTTTAATCCTTCTCGAGCAATATAACATTTCCCTTCATTAACCTTCATTCCCATAGTTGCATAGAATGATGTTAGAATAGAAGGTATTTTTTCCATATCCCATATTGGTCCATTAAAAACAATTAATCTATCATGAACAAAGAGTATATGTGAGAGCCAAAACCAACCCTCATTGTTGATACCTTTATAACTGCTAGACCTCTTTGTTGAAATAATCTCCCTACTAACACCATTTGCAATTAGAACGAAAAGCAAAAACACTATTGGAAAACCTTTCCTAATACCTCGTTTAGGTCTAAAAAAATACAAAGCAACTCCATTATCCAAAAAAAAGAGACATATGTAATACAACACATAATCCATTTGATAAATATAACACAAAACACCAACAAGTTAATTGCCATCCTTAAATAGATCCGACTAACGCAACCTTCAAAAGGTCAAGGTCACAACCATTGACTTTAAGTTTTTGTATCTAAAATATTGTAATCCCTCCTATGCTAAACCAATAGCATTATGGATATGTCTACCAAAAATAAAACCAAATTGTTCCTCAGAAATACATGTAGAAAGAGAAGGTTTGATTCTTCTTCCAATTATTTTAGCAACAAGTTTGCAGATAGTATTACATAAAGAAATAGGTCAAAATTGATCAGAAGTTCCTAGATTATATGTCACTTAGAACCATTACTATATAGGTAGAATTGAATGTCGCTAACATATTCCCAATCCTTCTAGAATCCTCTACCACTCTTAATATATCCTGCCCTAGAAAATCATACAACCTTATGTAAAATTGGTTTCAAAACCATTAAAACCAGGACTTTTGTCCTTCCTAAAATTATGTCGAACCTCCTTTATCTCATTGCTAGAATCCCCCTTAATCAAATTAAAATTATCCTCATCTTCAGTAATTTTAGGAAATATTTGAGAAATTCTTACCACATCAACAATGTTATTAGACCCCTCTAATTTGAAAAGACTATGAAAATGTATGTTCATTGCTTCTGCTATAAGTTTAAAATTATTTAATTCATTACCAAAATCATTTTTTATCTTCCAAATGGCATTGCAATTATTTCTATGATTATCATAATAATGAAAACTTGAATATTCTCATACCCCTTAATAACCATAATGATCTACTTCTTAGTCTCTATTCATCTTCCCAAAAAGATAGATTCTCCCTCCACTTCTTCTGAAGATCTAAGACTACTAAGTCTTATATTAAGAAACATTCCCTTTCCCTATCATTCCATTCAGCCAAACATTCCTCAAGTCCAATTAGATCTTGATATTTATGTTAGAAAATAGGACCACATAGCAATAATAGATATACATTTAAATCATTAAACAAGATTCAAAACACATTAAACACATTACAAAGAGACACAAATATAACGTGGTTCACCCAAATGATGGGCTACGTCCACAAAGCAATTGCCAGTCCTTTTATTACAATCCAAAAAGATGAAGGGATACAACCTGCAGCAAAACTGTTGCACTTCCTCTTCACACTCTCACAGTCTCTCTCACACAATCACATAGATTGTTTACAATGCTATAATACCATACACAACTGTGTTACAATGCTTTCTTTTATAAGGGAAAATACCATGGGAAAATACTAAGATTAACCTAGTACCATGGGTCCGCATAAATGTTGGCCAACACACATCCCCCATTTCTCGGGGATGCTTCCCCCGAACCCCAAAGCAGGGGAAACAAGTGTACAATACTCATGGGGTACAAACACAACTGAATAATATCTCTAGATCTGGAATATCAGTCTCCACAACCAACAATTTCTACATCTTGATATTGTAGGAACATTCGAAGGAGACCTCTTTTAATCATTTGAGACTTTTTAAAAACTATATGGCCACCTATTCTCGACTATAGATATCATAAGGAACTCATGCATTCTTGAGATTACTAACAAATTCCTTATCTCCCAACCAAGCATAACTAAATTTGAAAGATATTGGAGGCTTGGAGCCTACAACAACTATTTCCATTATTATTAGAAGGTGATTATAATCACCTTTGACTACTACCCATTTCTGGAACCTAAAAGGAAGCTTTGTCAAACCCTTTATTACTAAGAAACTATCCAAATGTTTCACAATTCTGGCCTCCATCACTTATCTATTGCAACAATTAAGTTTAATTTTATTAGGATCAATGTCTAGAAGTCCAACAATCACCAATTTCCTGAGAAAATATTCCAATAAACAATCCTTCTACGCGGTAAGACCCCATATTTATAGCTACCCAGTGAAAAGTTAAGTTCACCCCCAAAGACTAAATTTTTATGTTTCAATAGGTCCTTTAACGACAAAATATCCTAGAAAGTTACTCTTTCCGAGTAGGGACCATGTATATTTATAAATATAAATTTCTTCCCTAGCTATGAAGAATACAAAACCATACCCAAAATAGGAGCCATGGAAATATAATTAATTAGTAACGTACCTTGACTTCCCCATCTTTTTATCATACCCACAGAATGACCTTTTGCATCACTTGAACAAAACTCTCAACCTTTGATAATATTATTTAACTCCTTTACAATACCCCCTTCACTCATAATATCCTTGATAAATAACATAAATGGCTTCAATTTTTCAATCAAATGTTCGATGGCTACTTTTTTTAGGGATTAACTAACCCTAATTCATTAAGCACAAAATCATAACAATACCTAGACTAAGACCTTTTCTACTTTAAGCATCCATTGATATATTTTTGTGAACCTGTTGCAACCTACCAAGAATCCTTTTCTTGAGCCTTATCGAAAATATATTTCTGACCTTTACCCCCTGATTTAAATACTACAAGATTCAAGCCTAACCCCCCAAAAGAAAATGAAATTTTAGCCACTAATAAACCCTTACAACACCTGAGTTTAAGCTTATAATCATGTCCAATCAAATACTTCAAAGAATACGATAAATTTCCAAAAGAATCACTAAAAGGCCTATACTTTGAACATAAACTTAAAGATACCCTAAACCAGGAGAAACTAAGAAATCCTTGAATTTCTCAAAAAATTGGTTTACAAAAGCATCATAATGAAGAATACTCTTTCTCTATAATTGCTTACCCGAGTTATTCTCATAAGTTCCATAATTAATCACCAATGTATATTTAACAATATTATCTTCTTAAGCAAATTCAAATTCAGTCACATGTTTCAAATAATCTAAAGACACTAACACTTCGTTTAAACAATTCATCTCTGAATCTCGAGTCTTGTTCTTTGTTTCCATAACTTGGATTTGCATAGCTATGTTTTCATTTTTCTCATAAACCTTGTATAATGGAGAAGCCCATATGTTCTAGTTCTTTGAATTCTCAAAATCCTTTGTAACCGACACTCTTCATTTGAATTATCAAAATCCTTTGTAACAAACACTCTTCATTTGAATTCTCAAAATCCTTTGTTCCACAAGATTTCCATGTCCATAGGAGTAAAATACTGAACCGACCATTTGCACCGATCGAACGACCTGGCTCGCGTGAGCTGTCACATCCGACGTTGCTGATCGTCGGATCAGTGCAAATGGTCGGGCAAATAGGTCAATCTTATGTCCATGTGTATGACACACGATGCATTTTAAAATAATTCCTCGATACTCCAAGGCCTAGATAAACGCAAGAACAATATTCTTGGTAAGCCCCTCCCTCATGTAATATCCCTTAAGTTACATTTAATAATGTATTATTGCATTTTTTATTTATTTATTTGTTGAAAACTAAAAAAAAATGTAATGATGAGACATGGACACCAAATTATTTTAGTGGAGAATATTTCTTTGATTTTGAATGGAGAATATTTTTTTTGATTTTGAGAAAGTAACTTATGTAGTTGCAAATTTGATTAATATAAAGTTTTGGGAAAGACAATGGACCAATCACCAAGAGTAATATATCCACACAAATGAAGAAAGAAACCAAAAAAAGGATTTATTCTCATTATTCCACATGTTGAGCTCAGCAAAATAAATTATCTTAAAAATTAAATCAAGAAAATCCAAAGAAAAGCTAATTGCTTTCCTCTTCAGGGGGAGGCATGAGAGAGGTTAAAAAAGATGAAGGGACACCTTGAAGGGGTTAAAATCCGAGAAGAAATAAGAGAAAAGTGTGAGGCCTAAGTTAGAAAGAAGGGGAGCTGCTAAAGGTAGTAAGTCCTTCTCTTTAGAATTTGAAAATTTATTGAAAAAAACAAAAGTTTGTACGCAATTAAAACCTTAAGCTTGGTAGAGTCGGTACTTTCTCATCCTTGACATCCTTCTCTGCGAGGATTTCTAACACACAGCGGTCAGAGGATTTCTAACGCACAGCGGTCAGAACTCTACGTTGAAAAGCATAACAACAACTTAGACAAGTTAATCAATCAGAGACAACTTATTCCTTTTTCTCCAGTTTCTTTTGCAGAGACTCCATTTTTTAAATTTGTTTGTAGTTGTTTTATAATATATATTTTTAAATAAATTTTAGACAACCGAATCTTTTTCATTTATTCAAATTCTAACTTAAATGTGATACTATGTTTTAAAGTGTTTCTTTTTCTTGTATTTTGCAGATGTATCCATATAAATTCTAGAAAGTGGTGGATTGTGGTTAAAGGTACTGTATATGAAAGTAAGTAAAACCAGAAAAATGACGTTCGTGCATGATTCCATCTCAATATCTAAGAATCGTTTATTTGGAAAAGGAGTCGTGGAAGGAACCACTTTCACAATAAGAGAGGTTGTTATAATTTTATTATTTTTAACAATAAATGATGGTGTCTAGATAGGAGGGAACGATTCCTTCCTCGAGTCCACGTAGTGAAAAAGTCGAAGAGGTGCTGAAAAGAGGACAGGTAGGGTGTCTCTTCTCAACGTTTTTCTCACCGTCTCCTTTGGTGCAATTTTTCATCTTCTGAGATTTGCTTTGGATTTTTTGGTAAATACTGCATTGGATTTCAATTTCGAAAATTTATGGGAAGGATATGTTCAAATGAGAAGAGATTTTCCTCTTTTAATGAATTTTCAAGTTTTTCTGCAGAGAAATTTAGCTCAGCTTTGATTAAAGGGATGTCATTTGGATCAAATATGCAGTGTGCAAGGCATAAAAGCTGGTAGCTGCTAAGGCGAGGTAGGGGCACGTGAAAGCTGGGATGGCAAGACTGCGAGTGTCTTTTCTCCGCAACAAGAATTCTCATTTCCGTCGGACTCTAGAATTGGTGAAAGGACTGTGTAAGATTCAACTTTCTGCGTCTGCTTTGGTGCAATTTTTCATCTTCTAAGATTTGCTTTGGATTTTTTGGTAAATACTACATTGGATTTCAATTTAGAAAATATGTGTGAAAGATATGGTCAAATGAGAAGATTTTTTGCCCTTCTAATGAATTTTCAAGTTTTTATGCAAAGAAGTTTAGCTCAGCTTTAATTAAAAGGGTGTCATTTGGTTCAAATGTTCACTATGCTTGTTTTCTGGATTTTTCCTTCATTTGATTTGTCAACATTGTGTCAATACCCGAAATTTCAAACTATGCTAGGTTTTATTAGGCAAGATTGTCACTAACAAATTGACCAAGCCGGTAATGAAATAAATAGTATAAAAATACCCCGTAAGTAGCACTTGAAAAAGAGTTGATCCAGGATTCTATCGAACGATCGAGGCGCAGAGAACGGGAAGGGATGGACAAAGATAAAGAGTTACTTAAAAAATCCTTCCTTGTTCTGCCCACCTCCCGAAAGATCGAGATATTTTCACTACGATATCACCATATTTACTAGGCCATAAGCAACCGGATGAGAGGTCTTTTTAGAACATTAGAGCAATTGTATTTAAGTGTAAGGTTCAAGATCTGAATTGTGCGGTAAATATCCATAAAACAATAGATCTCTGAGTTTAAATTTAGGCAGATGTCGCTAGGCTAAATATTAAAAGTCTAAAGAACATGAAATATTATCTGTTCAGTATGAGCAAACTTGTTTGAACGAACTAATAAATTTGTTTAATGCAAAAAGTATTAACTTATCATTTTGTAAAACTTGCTTTCAATCACAGAACACCAGATAATGAATGCAGAAATGAAGAATGGTAAGACAGTTCTTGCGGAAGATAACGAACAAGCTTCCTTAGCGAAGGAGGTGAACAACGAAAAGCAAATAGTTCAATTTTCCCCTCCTGCTTGGCTACTTGAAGGGTGGATAACAAAAGAAAGAGTCCAACAAATGAAAATGAAACACACAAATGCACTTCCAGTGTCCTTTTCAAAATTATGACATTGTGTAGTGGGATCGTAGAGAAGTTTCAAACCTCAGTCGGCTTCATGGTTTGCTGCAATTGAAATTCAGATTGTGTTAAGAAAGCTCCAAAATTGCAATTGGATGTTTTATTCAAAGGTGGATGCCTTCAACAAGGAATAATGCCTAAACCGACTTGACTCGTTGTCATTCCATTATAGGTAAGAAGTATTTTTTTCATTGTTACTCGATTTTGTTCCCTTATGCTATATTTATTCTACCATAAAGATTATATAGGGTTTTTTCTTTGTATGTTAGGTTGCTTTTTCTCAGAAAAAAGAAATGACGCCTCCATCGACTTGATGTCTATCTTATTGGATTTGCAAACTCTGATATCTTTGATACTGGGATTTTGATACTTCTACTCTTTTTTTCATTATATCTTTCTATAAATATTTTCTTGTTAGTTTCCTAGACTATCATGCCACATAATGTACTGTATAATTTTGTTAAAGAATGAAAATGAAGAAAAGAATACCTTTTTGGAAAAGGCATATGTGACATGGATGAAAATTCTCCATCCAGGGCCACCAGAGTGAGCGTGCGATCCAAATCAAAGTTGTCATGCAGACAAATCCATGAAGATTACAGTCTACGTGAACAAATCGGTGAACATTCCAAGTGCAACAAACAGCTTCTACTTGCATCTCTTGTTGAACATTCCAAGTGCAACAAACTTCTTCCTGCATCATTTGCTTTAGATGGTTTGGAGTTGTTCAAGCTAATGAAGACAATTTCTCTAAGGTGGATCAAAGAAGACTGGTAACTATTAGCAGCAACCAGTCCGTGAAGTGGGACCTGAATGGTGGGGAAAGGTGGTTTTCACCCAGCCCACCCGAGGTCAATTCCCACCGAGACATGGCCCGCGGTGATAAGGCTCAAAGGGTAGGTGCCCCTTGGATAGGCTACCGCCCCTTGTCGAGATTGGAGTCGGGACGTATCGTCCCTTGCTGAGTCACAATTTTCTGGTATATCCTGGCTTGCGGGCTGCCGTTTTATACTACGGAGGTTATAGTGGCAGCCGGCAGATTTGATCCTGGGTCTGGCCCAGACAATTCCGATGAGTTACCGATTCCTCTAGTGTAAAAAAAAAACTATTAGCAGCAATCAAGCTTGGTAGGACCAGGACCGCGACACTTGCATTGCATACAAATGGTGAACCACACCACTTGGCATCTGCAAAGGAATGAGCTAGTTTCGTGGCAACAAGAACGAGGCCGTGGTAGTGAACTAAGTTTGGCCCATGGCGCATAATATGAAGTAAACATTAAATGTTTGAAACTAATGTCAAACAATCTCATAGCATTAGTTTAATTGTAGAAAAACAACCAAAAATCTTAGGAGATGTTGCTTGTGAAAACAAGCCTCCCTCGGAAAAAGGCCAAATAAGAAGTTCATTCTATTCATTGGTTGATAACACGGTTGTTATTGTATAATTGGTTTTTCAAAAGTATTGGTTTTAGTTTTGAATAAAAACTTTGCATAATTGTTTCGATTTAAGTGCCTAGTTAATAGAACCGGCGGCAAGCCGATTACAAGAGTCCCTACTAGCCGACGACAAGGACTAATAAGAGAAAAGAAAAGTGTAATGAGATAACATTGTTGAAAGTGTTGGTACATCGAGGGGAGAATTATTTTACAGATATTAATCGTAGCTCAGGGGTCACCATAGCTAGAAGAATGTGCTTATGGTTGGATGGTGCTTTCGTGGTGTTATTGAATTCTAACTTATTTAATACAAATTTTATTTATTTATTAATCTGGTAAATGTGACACTCTCCACATATCTACAATTTGTGAAGTCTATTGGAAATATCATTTAATGTTATAGTTTCAATACTAAATGCCATTAGAGTAATTCCAGTGATTATCATTGATGATAATTTACTTATAAGAATTATCTTTATTTTAGTTAGATACTTAATATTTCTAACTAAAAGGGTTGGCAGAAGTATTATTTTATTTTATAAAATTTGAATACCTTATGAATGAGATGCTTGTGTGTATTATAAGAAAATGAGATTTTACCTTTGTGAGTTGGTGTTTTCATCTTATGAATTAAAATGTGGGGTTACTTATAGATAACATATTTTTCTATTTAAAATTATTGTTCATATATATTTGCTAGAAGGACGTCTACATGAATTAAATAGGAGTAAGATAGTAAATTCCTTATAAAGAGCTGTGGACATATCTTATGAGGATAATAAATAAAATGCATGTATCCATTTGAAAATTATAAATACATAACTGTAGTTCCAAATATTTTCAAAAAAAAACTATATGAAACTATGTTAACGATAGGCATGTTCCGTGCAATTTTATATCATAATGCATATTATTTCTACAAAAACAAATCTAGTATTCTTTTTTCTAAATAGGGAACTAGCCATAAAAATATTTAAAAAACAATCATTTTAATCATGGAAGACTTAATAAATTATTGCTATATGATATCAATAAGTACATGAAAAAATAAAATTGAGTAACACTTTTGCTTGTTTTTTGCCAAACAAAATGGAAAAATTTAATGTTTTTCAACTTAAACCCCTCTAAACTGATATATCCTTTAAGAAATTCACCTCAAAGTAAACACAAGACTTCTATATATATATATGTGTGTGTGTGTGTGTGTGTGTGTGTGTGTGTGTGTGTGTGTGTGTGTGTGTGGACATATAGTGTGATAAATTTTAAGGATAATGACATATATTTTAAAAATTTTGGTATGGATAATGAGTGACCTACGTGCCCCTTGTATTTTTTAAAGATGTTTATTCATTTCAGGGGAAAATTGTATAATCATAATCTACAAAAATTTATCTTGGGAATGGACTATATTTTTAGGTTTTTTAGATTTAAGCACTAGGTTTCATTATTTATCAAAATAACATATGTTAAACAAGAGCCATGAGGTGGCAATGTCTCTGCACCTTATGTTTTGATAGATATCTTGTAAATAGATATACAAGTATATTTATGGCAATGTCTTTATTGCGTTCTTCTTACAAGTCAAAGTTGCATTTAATTGATAGGAATTTTAAACATGATATACATTTGACTGATAGGAATTTTGAACAACCTCAACTCTACACTCAAATTTATTTTAGTTATTTGATTAAAGTATTAAAAACAATTATATTACTACACAATTCTCAACAACGCTTCTCCAAAACCTTTAGTTATTTGATTAAGGTATTAAAAAAATTTATTGGCTACACAATTTCCATAAGTTCTTATCCAAAACCTAAGCTATTTGACTAAGGTATTACTAGCACACCCACATAGTTTGTGACTGGATCAAATGGTTGAGAGGTAGTTATGGAATGGAAGACACTTTGGGTTCATATTATTTTATTCCTCGTTCTCTCTCTCTCTTCTTCTTCTTCTTCTTCTTCTTCTATGTTTTCAACTTATCCCTTCTCCTCAATGCCCTACCTCATTATGACCCCTATTATTTGTTTTATCGCATCTCATTCTCATCTCTTCAATTTCCCCCTCCTTCACCTCTCTCCTCCAACACCTCTTATTCCTCCTCTAATACTCCATATCCACTTTTCCATTCACCAATCCTCTCTCTCATCAAACCATCACCCACTTCCTCCCCTCCACCTTATCCCTTTTCGTCACTCGAGTATTGTGTACTGGTTCTAAACCTATACGTCTTCAACAACTCTTCTCCTCCTAATAATTCTCTCAATCCCCACTCCCCTTCACCCTTGTAACCCATAATGTTCCCATTCCATTCATCTTTCTCCACTCGAATATACAGCATCCTCCTAGGACCTTGACCATTCTCCACCCCCTCTCAACTATTAACCATCCCCACTTGAACCTCCAACATCTTCCTAGGCCCTTGACCCTTTCCCACCCCCTCTCAACTATTAACCATCACCACTTGAACTTCCTAGGCCCTTGACGCTTCCACACCCCCTCTAAACTATTATCCATACATTTGATATATTACATATAGTGCTATATTTTTAGCTCTACAACACGCATTGGTATGTCGATAGGAGAATTATTTTACATATATTTATCAATATAAATAGCTCGGGGGTCACCATTGCTAGAAGAATGTTCCTATGGTTGGATGGATGGTGATTATGTACCACTGCTTTCCTAGTGTTATTGAATTTAATAGATATTCTAACTTACTTATCTTATACAAATTCTTATTATTTATTAATCTTGTAAATGTGATTCTCTATTTTAGACACTCTCCACATATTTACAATTCGTGAAGTTTATTGGAAATATCATTTATTAATATAATTTTAATACTAAATGCCATTAAAGTAATTCCCGTGATTATCATTGATGATAATTTAGTTATAAGAATTATCTTTATTTCAGTTAGATACTTAATATTTCTAACTAAAAGGGTTTCCAGAAGTATTATTATGTCCCCGAAAAGGGGATATATATGAATTGCTCATAGCGATTATTTGGACCAATTTGCAATAATTTTTAAAAAACCATGGAAGTTAGTCTAATGTTGTGTATTATTTTTTTTATTTTTAATTTTTAGTTTCTTAAATGTCTATTTTTTAAGCTTATTATTGGATGGAGGAGATGACGTTTCCTTGGTTTAGTGTGCCCCAAGACCCGACAGCATTGCTGATATCAACAATGCTATAATGCTCCTCGTAAAAATACCTCCTTTAATATATATTCCAGATTTTGGATCCCACTGATTAGACAACCATGGTGCACATAGGAGGCAATTAATAATCTGATATAAGATAAAAGAAAATATATTAAGACATTTTGGCCAAGCATATCAAATTGCCTGTCGAGATATTAAACTGAGTGTGGCACGAAAACCTATATTTCTCGGTATGTGAAGTGGCATTGAGGGAGCTATGCTATCATTGTTATCAATGTTGCTGCTGCTTGCGATATAAGTGTTGCTGCCTGGATTATAAAATTTTCAATGAACTATTCCACAATTAAATTTATACATTTCCCACAATCACAATTAAGACAATCAGGTCACAAACTACTTATTCAATCCCTATTTATTTTGTTCCAAACCCAAATGAAATAGGCATTCAATTAGACTAGTCTTCTCTTGCTGCATTCCCAATACTTGTCAAATAATATTTCACCCATGGACGCTCTTAATCCATCAGGTTATATTCATCTAATTCTTATGGTTATGATCATATGCAGTACAGCTACAATTCCCATGCCCTTCTTCTTGTTTTTTGCTTACACTCTAACAACCTGCAAACCCTGCAACATACAATCAATATCCTGCAATTAATGTCTCTCATGCACACTGAGTGGCAAGCAGCATGGACTTGCATGAATCGTCCTGCCATGTCTACATCCTCTTCACCCGTGATCTATCCAAACAAATGGAGCTTTGAGGTGTATAAGTAGAATGAGGCGGTCTACAAAGAGTTAGAGGGCTTGCATAGGTGTTGGTGCTGTTTGCTTCAAGTATCCATAGAGTTCGAGGGCTTGCATTCAGGTCTGCATAAAGTACATAGAGTTACAGGTTATGTTATTAATTTAATTGGTAGAAATTGCAATGCACATTTGTGTTTAGACCATGTATTGAAGCTATTATGTAAATTATGTAGTTATGTTCAATGTTTTTCAGATGGCATGTATTGATGCTATTATGTAAATTATGTAGTTATGTTCAATGTTTTTCACACAGAAATAGTAATGGTAATGCATACAACATTATTGTATGATGTAAATGATGTATTTTATTTTAATTGTACATACAAAATAGTTTATAATAGTTTTATGTGAATTTTGTCCCGGAATGGCTACACGCAAAGTTGATTAGTGTTAGTGGTAGCTCTGTCAACGTACTCCGGTCTCGTCCATGGTAGGTGGACTGTGGACACATAATCATGAAAACATATAATCATTTTACAGCTTGCTTATTTTGGTCATTGAATTAGTGGCCCGACTCAGAAACCGCGTCTTATGACCTCTGAAACACGGCATCCAGCTGAAAAGAAAAAAGATATCATGCTTTGGGCGTCCATTCTACCCAATTACAGAAACTGGTGAAGAAAGAAGACACAGTGGAAGATAGTCAGATACTGGGAACACAGATTCTATCACATCACTTTCATTTAATTAGCATTAACCACCATTAATTCTTTTTGCGTCTATATAAATTTGTAAAGTCCCCTCTGTATGAGACCTCGATATCAATCAATCTACCCCTGCAATTAGTTAGTCACATCCTCGACAGATAAACTCATTTTCTCTATCGTCTTTTTGCTGATCAATCTGTTGCCTTTCTCTATCATATTTTTCCTGATCAATCTGCTACCGATATCTATGGTTATGTCTGAATCTTATGGGTATGTCTGAATCTCATTTGTGCAAAAATATGTAGCAGGAATTGCTTAGCTTGATTCTTTTATGCAGATGGCGGCTCATTAGATTCTGTTCTGTATTAGAAACAACCAGAGAATTACTCTGGCATTTTTCTATGAGATGTTATTCCAAAATTCATGATAGGTGGCTGCGACACAACTGCAATTGCCCTTTTTTGTTTTTTTCATTTGCTTTGCAAGAATCGGGATGTTGAAAAAAGACTCGTTCAAGAAATTCAAGACCTGGTCAAGGGCAATGAATGTGTGACCATTGAAGAATGGATGAGTATGTTTTCTCAAAGTCTGACGCATACCGTATTGGATAAGATGCACTATCTTCATGCAACTTTGTTATCATTCTTTTGACTGATTATTGTCCATTATCTTCATGCAGCACAATTGTGTATTTTTCTTCAGGCATTTAGTTAACCCAGGTCCCAAACAATCTTTTGACTGATTATTGTCCATCCGTATTTGTATCTTGTTGGTTTTGTTCCTCATTTTGGTGCATGGAAAAATACCATAACTTATTTTCGCTTGCCCTTATTTTCTTAATTTTTGTTTGAAATCGAACATATTTACAATCTCGTACAAGATGCACACTCTGCTAGGCTAGAGATATTTGCCTCTAATTTTGCCAATGATGAATTTGGCATGAGCTATAATCACAGCTATGACCCAGTAAGGGAATATCTACAATTTGTGGACAACAGGGATTTTGCAGTTGATGGCGTCCTAACAAATTTCCCTATAACACCATCGGAGGCAATAGGTACAATTTTCTTGCTAAATAGTAAAAAACATTAGTGTAAAGAATGCTAAGGAACCTAATCAAACTTATGAGAAATTTACAATAGTGAATGATGCTAAACCAACTAATCAATCTCATAAAAAAATGTGTGGAATTTGGATACAAAAGCTTGCGTGTCTGTGTGTATCAATTCTTTGTTGCATTGAAAATATTATTACCATAAACTAATTGGGTTTCTGGGATTAATGACAATACATCTTGCTATGCTTTGAACAACGTTAATTAATTCTCCAATACAGGTTACTTCTTTGCTACTTATTCATTGCATACCTCTGATTTTTTAACCTCTGTCATAAAGTTTCTATCGATAATTGGGAGTACTCTACATTGGCAGTTAAAATTCAATGTGTTGAAACTCGTGGTTCGAGGAAACCCATTAATCATTTCTCACAACGGAGCTAGTGGTTGTCTTGAATGAAGAGCATGCATCTAAAGCCAATGGTTATATAGATGAAGGTTCCAGAACCATTGAAGGAGTGAGTTCGAACCGTAGACCTGCAAGAAATAAAAAAGCATGATGTGTCCATAATATACACATATACAAAATATATCATGGGCTAATGCTACGTCCCACCGGAGGATGGCGTCCCACTGGATGGTGGTTTGAATGAGATATTGAGTTGTAGCTGCATCTACCTGATTTTGAGAGTTGTACGTCTTTCATCAACACCGTAACAAGTTAGGTGGATCATTAAGGTTGATAGTGAATCAATGATGATCTCAACACAACTTTAAAACCATTCTCTTTTTGAAGTCAAACATAGCTTACTAAGCTATGGAAATGAAATTTGTTCCATGCATGATAGATATTTCTGATAAGAATCTCTTCAGTTTCAGTCAAGCTAACAGTCTTCAGATTTATAGATATTTGTAATCATCTTTATCTTTGTATATGTGGGATATGTTTATATCAATGATTATTTTGATAAAGCAAGGAATCATTACAGATTGTGTCAACTTTTATCTTTGTATTTGTGTGATATGTTTATATCAATGATTATTTTGATAAAGCAAGGAAGCATTACAGAAGGCAAGGAATCATTGCAGATTGTGTTAATAATCTTTTTAGATTCATCCAATCTCGAGTTTTAAATTTTCCAGGAAAATCTCCAGCAAAGCGTTCTAATTCTGCAAAAAATATGAAAGTATGTTATTAAAAGTTTAGGCTTTAGTCAAATTGATATTAATTGCAATTTCTACATTTAAATTTTGCACTGACTTAAATGCATTTAATGTTCTCTGTAATTGTGCATAACTATTGTGTTAATAATCTTCTTAGATTCATTCAATCTTGAGTTTTAAATTTTCCAGGAAAATCTCCAGCAAAGCGTTCTAATTCTACAAAAAATATGAAACTATGTTATTAAAAGTTTAGGCTTTAGTCAAATTGATATTAATTTCAGTTTCTACATTTAAATTTTGCAATGACTTAATTACAATTAATGTTCTCTATATTTTTGCATAACTATTGTATGTAAAACAAATATTGGGTAGAAAGTGTAAACCGATTTAGTAGGTAAAAACTTATCTATGATTATTGTATTTTTGTTCAAATTTCATAAAAATAAAAAATGATATAAAGCATAACTCTTTTTAACTATTTAAAAAAAACAAAAAAAACATCTAGTTTTCACCAATGTAAACATCAATTAGGCTGGAAACATTGCAAACATTGCCCAAGTTCGTCCTTCATAAAAAGTCAACTTGATAAGGAGACCATTCTTTTGGTATGATTTTCTAAAACTCCTTCTATTTTTATACATTCAATCGCCTCTATCACTAGCTTTAAAACTCTTTCTAATTTTATACATTCAATCGCCTCTGTCACTAGCTTTAGAAAATTCAGACTTGCCTTATGATATTTAGATTGTAACTACTCCTTTGCACCAAGCTTCTAATTACAAAATTAGAATAATCCCTATTATTATTACCTATGAATGAGCCTTCCTTTAGGAACCTTGAAATCAATGGATCAATATAAAGATAAGCCACCTCGCTTCAAATACTTGCATTATACAATTACTTTTTTTCTCACGTTCATAAAAATTCAAGTTGATAAGGAGACCATTCTTTGGGTATGCTTTATTGAAACTCTGTCCTGAAGAGGCCAATTTGTTTGGTAGACCATTTTTTTGGGAAAACTTCAGTGAAATTTGACACATGATAACCTTGATAACCTTAATTTAAAGTGAAATTTAACACATGATAACCTTAATTTATACAAGGATATTTGTATTATTATTATTTATATTTTTAAAATAATTATAAAATTTTAAAAATACATTATAAGCATGCAATTATAAATTCAATGGGAGGTAATATGTATTTCTGTTGCTCATCCATCTTGTTTATATCATTGGATTTAGATCTTTAGACACTATCACGCCATGGGATCTATGTTAAGTGTGTAGGATGTTTCTAAGGGATACATTAATCTCAACAAAAAAGATTTAAGTAAGTGAAATTCATTATAAAATTATTCTCATTGAAGATATTAAAATGGAGTGAGAAGTCCTTAAATGAATCGATTTTGGCTAAAAAATGGAGCTTTAATGTGAAATATTCACTTATGTGATTTCATTCACAGTATGAATGGTCATGTACACATCAATTTAATGAAGGTTCAAATGATATGGGTGTCCCTTTTACAAAAGTAGCTCTTGAAGTGACCATTTCATTGAATGAGCCATGCAATGGGATGAGTTTTCATTACAACACCAAGCACATAGTTATCAAAAAATACATATTACATAGATGCACACCAAATAGAAGGGAGAGGAACACAATTCTCCAAAATGGTCAATATACATGTGGACTTATGATATCCATGATTAATTATTATGTTGTTCAAGTGTTTGATCTTATAATATGCCTCATGGACTGATTTTTATTATACATTTAGTTTAAATCACTTAAGTTTCACAAGTACATAAAGGTGGAATAATAATAGATGCCCCACGATGTGTGAGGTTAAGAGAGAAATATACAACAAAAAATCATGTGTTATCTAAAAGCATATAAGAGAGTATCGACAAAGGAAAACCCATGCTAGACAAAAAATAAAGAGGTCACTTGTAAACCAAAAAAGGAAGGGGGAATATATATAGTCTCTTCAAAATGAGGCATGCATACCCATGCTCATGTAATAGAAAATCAAGTACAATATTGTACCATGGATTTGTAATATTGTACATACAAATCAAGTTCATGAAACTTATAAAAATTCATGTTGTTTATGTCTAAATCATGTGATGGATCAAATCCACCTAATGTGGGTACATAATTGAAGTAGATGAGGCCCAAAAGGGTGGGAGTTTGGAACAAGAGGATATATCACTAATGGTAAGGGCCTATATGGATTATCATAATAATTTTGAAGAGGATTTGTTCATGTCGTTTCCTTAAAACTTGCCTGGAACACTAATGTCACAAGGTATAGATCTCCATGATGGAACAATTAGTTGTATTAGAGCATGAGAAAAACCCTTTGAATTAGTAATAAATACTGGAAATCATTTCTAGATGTGAAATAACCCACCAATAATGAAATAGGTACCAAGGTACTACTATGAACAAACATGGTGTGAATAGATGTTTGAATTCAAACACTAGAAGGAACTATGCCATCAAGGATCACTCATGGAAGTCCACTGCTATAAGTGAGGTAAACTAGCAATGATGAAAATAATAACTAAAGCACCAAGTCTTTAAATCAAACCCCTTGAGAAAATGAAGTGTGGTTTATAGAGGTAGATTCAATAGAGAAAGGTAATGATGAGGTCTTCAATACAACATGAGGTGTATCACATGTCCCTAGTTTCTACAATTGACAAATTATGCAACTATTCAATCAATGCACATATTTAATCAATCCACATATTACAATTCTTACAGTCTCATATTTATGGAAACTTTTACAATGATTTTGAAGTGAGGTGGAAACTGCATTGATGTTTTTTAAGGTTCACTTCAAACTAATCACTACATATAGTTATATTTTCACTTTTACAATGATGCCGATGGGGTTATATATCATATCAACAGATTCAACAATGGCTAGGATATGCAACTTTTTGTCAATAATGTTTTTGGTATTCTTATTTTAATGATTTTTGTCATCGGTTTTGGGATTTTTTTTTAATTGCAATTTTGTAATTCTTATCTTTAAAGAATTACAAAGAATTCTCCTTTACACTTCATTTGTCTTTAAAGAATTTTGACTTCAAATCACAGAAAAAAATTGCTTTATGTTTTTGATTTCGTGATAATATACTACGAAGAATGGATAATAATTTGGTACGGTCTAATTAGGTTCAATATTTCAATCCAAGAAGGAGTTTTTGTTTGGAAGTATCATATGTTTATGAAACTGGTGCCTGGGAATTCAGTGGAATAGTTGCAACATTCTATGTGAGGAAAAATTGTATAACTAAGAACAAATAATATTAGGAAAAATTGTATGCTTCAGAACAAATAATATTATTCATAGGATCCTTCATTTAATTCCAGTCATGATTGTCCCCTAACAAGGAAGGAAAATATTGAAATACTCTGCGGTTATCTTCGGCAGATGACAGGCACAATGAAGTTGATGGAATTTTTGAGGAAATGTTTCTGTTCAGCCCTACATTCTGCATACAAACATATATATACGAGGTTCAGGTAACAGGGATCGATCCCACTCAATTTTTTTGGAACTCAACAAATTCTGTAAGATTTTTTTTTTAATCTGGTTTAATCATATTTGTTTATATTTTAAAATTTAAGGTAGATTAATATCAATGTCTTACTTAGAATACATAAGAATATAGAAACAAATGTATTATTCAAATTATTTTTATAGTATACAACTAGTTTAAATAAAAGTAAGGTAAAACAAGTAACCAAATAACTTATTTGTGGCATTTTTTTTCACTAACCACTAGTGACTATGCTAATTAAATATGATGTTTCTGTTTGTACATGGGATACCAATCATAATATTTGAAAACAATGAAGACATAGGTGTGAGATACTTTAACCAACAAGCTATGAGAGTGTACTCGAGCATATGGAACGGAGATAGTTGAGCAACCGAAGGCGAGAAGGTGAAAATCAATTGGTCTTACGCACCATTTGTGGCTTCCTACACAAATTTCACAGGGGAGGTATGCGAATGGAACGACAGTGGAAGCTCTTCCCAGTGTTGGGCCAATATTCCCAGTAACTCTTGGAATCAACCATCTTATGAGAGCTTGTCATATGCTCAACAGGGTCAATTACAGTGGGTTCGCAATAATAATTATCTGGTTTAGGGTTAGTAATTGAAATGAAAAGTATAATAACTTCAAATCAAAATGGATATTTAACTATTCTATCAGATAAAATAAATAAATAAAATTGAATTCTTAAAAAAAATTGTCATTTTCTATAACTTTAATTTATAAAATATTTAAAAGTATCAACTAATTCATTGCATCATTTAAAATAGATTTATATTTGAAATAAAA
>LPNX010828292.1:0-10432 GCA_001517045.1 Pseudotsuga menziesii
TTTCGAAAAATAATAAATAATTGTATAATGCGAAAAAAATTAACAAAAAAATATGCACATCACACTGCATTTTATGTAGATCATGCTCATATATTTATATTTTTAGAATTATTAATGCAAGATTAAATTACTCTACGTGGACACGAGCCACTTATTAGCTTCTTCAAATTTTTAAGGTCACATAGTTCATTAAATGAAAAAATTCAGACATTAAATGACATCGGAATATTTTAAAAAAAATATCACTATGAAGCCAACATAATATTCTACAATTTGTTTTCTTACTGCAAGTCAAAATTCACATGGAATATATGCGTTTTGAGGGCTTCTATCTAGCACATGAGTAAAAAATCAGGTTTTCATCGCCAAATTTGGCCAAAAAGTGTTACCCATCTTCATGGAATCACCCTCAAGAATGATTTTTCCAGAGTGTGGGTATGCAACACAATTATTCCTCCTCCTCCCCATGGGGAATGAGCCAATATTTAAAGTCATGGGAGGATAGGTATGGTTGAGGATCTCATGGGTGAGGTAGAGATAGGATCCTAAAAGGGAGGATCTCGAGCTCCAGCTGGTTCCTAAACCATAGGGATGAGGCTCCACGAAGTTAAGCTTCTAGAATCCTCTCGAAGATTCTCTTTTTTCCTTGAAAACTTGAGCACCGCTCCTTCAATGAAGAAGACAGGCGGTGTTAAGAGGGTAACGCTTCTTGCAATAAAGGAAAGAGTGGTGGCACCACCCTTTGCTCATGTATCAGGAGCGTTTCTGACTTGGGTAACGCTTCTTTTCAATGGGGCAGGAGTGTTACTTGCTCAAGACAAGGAAAATTTCCAAAGGGATAATTTGAACCTTCATTTCTCTAGGGAAAAATATGAGGGATTGGAGCAGACAAGGGAGTACATATCTCATAACATGAGGGTGACGATATTTCAGAGTGACAACAACTATGACAACTATAGAGTTGGATGGTTGTTTGGAAAAGAACGTCAACAACAACCCCTCACCCAAAAAAAAACATAAGCTATAATAATAATAAAAAACTGGATCTCGACAACAATTGTTGATAAGCAACCCATGTACAAATTCTCATATGCAGAGAAAAAGAGAAAAAACCCATCAGAGAAGAAACTACTTCCTAAAAAAGAGTGAACAACATAAAAAATGTATGAAGGAAGGAGGACTCAGATAAAACCCCAAGGATAATTTCCTTCACCCCAAGCATCGATTGCAACTATAGAAAATGAGGCAAAGTAAAAGGCTTAATGAAGATGTATGCAAATTTCTCTTCAGTAGGAAAATACTTTGAACTTATAAGGTAAACATCCTATATGAGTTGTTGAATGAATTGCATGTGAATCCCTATGCATTTTTTCCTCTGACGCTCCATTGGGTTGCGAGAAAAAGGTATGGTACTATGATTATCACACTAAAGAGTAGTGGGGTTATATTTATTAATTCCAAACTCTATCATCAGTTGTATAAGCCAAAGGACCTCTTGAATAACAAAGAATTGCAGCATGATACTCATGTTCTACATAAGATAATGCAATCGTTGATTGCTTCTTGCAAGACTAGGCAATAGGATAAAATCCAAGGCTATAGACAAAACCAGATGTGGACGTTCAATCATCAAATGAACCAAGCCAATCAGAATCAATGAAACCCACAAGCTAAGAAGCACCTAAGGTATATTGAATGAAAAAATTGATAGAACCAATGTACCTCAAAAATTTCTTAGCTACTTTCTAGTGACTCTCATGAGGAAATTGAGAGAACACGAGACACACTAGCAAACAAGATGGTAGGTCATAATTGGGTCAAATATGCTAGAATCCAAACCAATTTCCTATATAGAAAAGGATTAACACATGGTGAAGTATGACTCATAGACAGTTGAGTGCCTTAACCAAAATGGAGTGGGTGAGGCTTGCAATCAGCCATGCCAAACCAATGAAGTAAATTGAGGGTGTACTTTTACAAAAAAATGGAAAATCTCTTATAAATATTGAAGTACCTATAAGCCGATAAATAATGCAAAGGACCAATGTATGTCATATTAATATGCTCCATTAGTGCTCGATGAACACTTTGAATCATGGATGAATAACTTCTAATGGGAATGAAATCATCCATGTACATAACCAAATTCAAGAGATCGACACCCTGCCTCTTAGTGTACACTATAGGATCGGAATGACACAATTGAAACCTAAAACAATAAGAAAATTATCCATCTTGTCATACCAAGCTCAAGGATATTGTTTGATACCACATAATTAACGTCAGAGCTTACAAACATGTGAAGGATCCTACACAAAAACAAAATATTGCTCCATGTAAATTTCCTCATGCAAATATCCATGTAGAAAAACACTCTTGGAAACAGGGGAAAAAGGTCTCAGAACAATCAATTACTTCAACCTATGAAATTCCCTTGGCTACAAGACATTCCTTATACTTGTCAACATAGCCATCTAATGCATATTTAGTTTTATAAATCCATTTACAATTATCAATCTTGTGTTCCTTAAGAAGAGGAACAAGATTCTGTTGATGTATATGTAACTTCGGAATGTATTTCACTTGTATTTCTTATATATTGTAACCCGATGTTTGTTCCGGGATGTACTTGAGTCATGTAATGCCCCGATGTTCCTACCGGGAAGATCTATAATGTAAACAAGTCATGTCAAGTCATTGTGGGTAACCCTCCTATTGTCTAAGGGTTAAATTCCCCGGAGTTCGGGGGCACTAGGGTTATTAGATCCTCCTAGTGAGGTCGGCCGTAGTAGAGTTTTAGTCATGTTGGGATTAGTATAAATAGAGATTTGGACTCTCTATTTATCACATAACTCATACACACTCAAGTGTAGCGCATAGTTGAGGAAGGAGAAGATACTGGGGCTAGATAAGAAGAAGGTTACTACTATCGGGAGATATCTTACTGTTTTGGGTTCTACTTTTGGTGCTGATTCTTTCTCAGAGGAAGTTGCGGGGTTTTCACCATTTATGGTTTCCCCGAGGATAAACACTGTGTTCATCGTCTCTTGTGTTTGACTGATGTACTTGTTATTCTCTCAGTTAAAGATCCTAATGTTATGCTAGCTTAATGATAGAAAAACTAACATGATATCAGAGCTAACCTGAGAAGAAGACACTGTGCAGATGTGGGAACTAGGGCTTCCTAGTTTGTGGATATTCCTCCATGGATTTTCAGCAAAAGTAAGGTGGAACAACTCTCCTCCTTTGGGCGCATCTTTCTGTCGAAGCAGAATCCAATTTTGAGGTTTTTTAGTTTTGGACCCTACACTACTGCCAAAAATTAGGGCTTTTCACAGAAGAGGAATTTTTCAGTGAGCCCAGGCCTGGATTGATCTCCTCCCCAAAATCGAAGTTAGGGATAAATTTCAAGGCATTTAGGTGGACAGAACTACAGAAAAGCAAAACCCTAATTTGCTACTGAACCAGCACTACAAGATTTCAGCTCCAAATTCAGATCTGACATCTTGACCTGGTAAGATCTAAATCTTTTGTATTTCCATTTGAGGTTCTCAGTCTAAGATGTCTCATCATACCAAGCTTGATGAAAAGCTTGAGGGAGCTGATAACTTCTGAGCCTGGAAGTATAGGATCTCCCTGGTCCTGGAAGAAAATGAGTTGGACTCCTATATCATTGAGGAGGTTCCAGTTCTAGAGGGAGATGAGGCTAAGACCTTACATAAGAAGAATATGGTTATGGCAAAGAGAATCATTGCTGATTCTATCAAGGACCACCTCATACCACAGGTGTCCTCCCTCAAGACACCTAAAGCTATGTTTGATGCCCTAACCAAATTGTTTGAAGGGAAGAACAAAAACAGGAAGATGACTCTGAGAAACCAATTGAAGAATGTAAAGATCCAGAATGCTGAGACTATTCAGTCTTACTTTACAAGGGTCTCTCAGATCAAGGAGCAGCTGGAAGTAGTAGATGAAGAAGTGGAAAATGCAGAAATTGTGATGACCACCTTGAATGGTCTCCCTAGATCATGGGACTCTTTCATTCAAGGGACCTATGCCAGAAAGAAGTTAGTCAAGTTCAGCAGACTATGGGAAGAATTCTCTCAAGAAGAAGCTCGGATAGCAGCTCGAGAAGAAAAGATGGGAAGTGAAGATCAAGCTCTTACCACCCACACCAAGAAAACCAAAAGGGACCATCATCACTCCAAAGGTAAGCCTTATCACTCTAGAAGAGATTGGGCTACTGTTAGATGTTTCACATGTGATGAGAAAGGTCACATATCCAAATTATTTCCTAACAAAGGGAATTCAAAGAAGAAGAAGGGAAGCAAGAGAAGACATCATGCTCATGCTGCAGAGGATGATGAACCTTCCACAAAGAGAACCAGACAAGAAAGTGATTCTTCAAGTGATGAAGAATATGTGTTGATCTCCGCTCTTACAGGAACTGTTTCACATGGAAACAATTATTGGCTCATAGACAGTGGTGCTTACAAGCACATGACGGGATTCAAAGATTCATTTGTGAAGCTATCTAAACATGAGTCACCTCACAAGGTGATACTTGGGGATGACTACCAATATCCGATAAAAGGTAGCGGTGAATCCTCCTACATACTAGACTCTGGAAAGTCTTTGAAGATAAAGAATGTATTATTTGTTCCGGGACTAAAGAAGAACCTCCTCTCCATATCCGCATTGGATGCAAAAGGAATGAGGGTTGCTTTTGTAGATGGCCAAGTTCTTATGTGGCCAAAGGGAAAGAATTTTGACGATGCAATAGTGATTGGGGAACAAGAAGGAGGACTATACAAATTGAAGGGCCAACTAGAACAAGATTTGGTTCATGACTCAGTAGAACCAAATGAACTTTGGCATAGAAGGCTTGCACATGTGCATTACAGAGCACTACCACTTGCAAGTAAATCTGTTGAAGGTCTTTCAAAAATTCAAGCAAAACATGAATGGGTCTGCAAAGGATGTGCAAAAGGAAAGAATACAAAGAAGACATTTCCAAGTAGCGAGAGAAAGGCAAAAGGAATCTTGGAAATCATCCACTCTGATGTATGCGGACCAATGTCATCAAATTCTCTAAGCGGGTATGCATACTATATTTCTTTTATTGATGACTTTTCTAGGAAGACATGGATTTACTTCATAAAGAATAAAGTTGAAGTATTCAACAAATTCAAGGAATTCAAATCCTTGATTGAGAACCACACTGAAAAGAAGATCAATACTTTTCAATCAGACAATGGCGAAGAATTCACTTCGAATGAGTTCAAGGAACTATGTAAAGACTCAGGGATTAAGAGGGACTTATCCACTCCTTATAATCCACAACATAATGGAATTGTAGAAAGGAAGAATAGAACTATCATGGAAGCTGCAAGAGCTATGCTTTATGATCAAGATCTTCCTATGCATCTTTGGGCAGAAGCAACCAGAACAGCAGTGTATGTACAGGACCATACTCCACACAAAGTACTCGAGAACAAGACTCTTGAAGAAGTCTTCTCCGATAAGAAACCAGAAGTCATCCATCTCAGAATATTTGGTTGTCCTGTGTACATACACATTCCAAGAGAGAAGAGAACAAAATTAGATCCTTCAGGAAAGAAGGGTATATTTGTGAGATACTCTGAAAGCTCAAAGGCTTACAGAATATACTTCCCAGGGTTCAAGAAGAGTGATATAAATAGGGATGCAACATTTGACAAAGATTCAGCCTACATCAAATCTAGAAAGAAGCCTGTTAAAGAACCCGAAGAAGCAGAAGCTCCCAGAACTCATGATACAATCATGAACAAAGAAACTCAAGAAGAAGATCGAGAATTTGAAGAACCACAAAGACCTGTAGATCCACCTCGAGAAAAGAATCCTCACAAGAGGAAACTTGCTTGGGTATGAGAGATTATCCAAGATGCAGAAAGATATGGGGTTCCAGAAGAGAATCTCAGAGAAAGAAAGAGGACCAGATCCTATTCCAGTTATGTAGCATTGTTATGTGACTTCATTGATAAAGAACATTCCAATTATGAAGAAGCGGCAGAATGGAAAGAATGGAAGGATGCTATGATCAAATAATATCAATCGATCATGAAGAATGATGTTTGGGAAGTTGTCCCAAGATCAGAAGGGAAGTCAGTTGTAACTTCCAAGTGGATCTACAAGATTAAGCATGTTGTAGACAGTAGCATAGAGAAATATAAAGCAAGATTTGTTGCTCGTGGCTTCTCACAGAAAGAAGGAATAGACTATGAAGAAACCTTTGCACCTATAGCTAGATACACTTCCATTAGATCAGTACTTGCTCTGGCTGCAATGATGAAATGGAAGATACACCAAATGGATGTCAAGACTGCTTTCTTGAATGGTGTAGTAGAAGAGTAAGTGTATGTTGAGTAGCCACTCTGTTTTGAGACACATGACAGGGAGTCTCATGTGTGCAGATTGAAGAAATCCTTGTATGGTTTGAAACAGGCACCCAGGACATGGTACAACAGAATTGACAGCTTTCTATCCAGTTTGCGCTTTACCAAGAGTAAAGCAGATTCCAACCTTTACTCCAAGGTTGAATATGGCAACCCAGTGATACTCCTGCTATATGTAGATGATCTATTTGTGACAGGTATGGATGGGTTTATTACTGATACGAAGAGAAAGCTTGCTTCCAAGTTCGAAATGAAGGACTTGGGTATGATGCATTATTTTCTAGGGATGGAGGTGTGGTAGACTACGGATGGAATCTTCCTTGGATAAGGGAAGTATGCAGTAGAGATCCTGAAGAGATTTGGGATGATGGACTGCAAGGCATTAACCACACCTATGGCATCAAACCTGAAGCTATTGAGTGATGCTTCATCAGAGACAGTTGATGCCATGGTGTATCGTTAGATGATTGGGTCCTTGATGTATCTGAAAAACACAAGACCAGATATCTGCTTTGCTGTGAACACCTTGAGCCAGTACTTGACAGATCCGAGACCTGTTCACTTGACTACTCTAAGGTACCTGAAGGGTACGGTTGATTATGGGCTCAAGTATAAGACTGATTAGAAGATTAACCTGGAGGGTTATGTTGATTCAAATTGGGCAGGCATTGCCATCGATAGGAAGAGTACTTCAGGGTGTTGCTTCAGTATGGGATCAAGTATGCTCTCGTGGTTTAGCAAGAAGCAATCCTATGTGGCATTGAGTACAACTGAAGCAGAGTATGTTGCAGTTTGATCAGCTAGTTGTGAGGCATTATGGCTGAGGAAGCTACTGTCCGATTTATTTGATCTCCAGTTAGATGCTACTTGTATATACTATGATAACTAGAGTTTTGTAAAGTTGTCAAAGAATCCAGTATTCCATGGCAAGTCGAACCATATCGAGATCAAGTATCACTATATCAGGGATATGGTGCAGAGAGGAGCAGTGAAGCTCCAGTATGTTGTGACGAATGAACAAATAGCTAATGTGTTGACTAAGCCATTAGCTAGGGTGAAGTTTGAATACTTCAGGGATAAGCTTGGTGTTCTCCAGATTGAGATTCCTCCCAAGAGGAAGTGATATGTCCGTGCTGTGCCATTCTGACATGGTGAGAGGATTGGTTCCTTCCATGGTCAGATATAAGTGTTGTTCTCTTTCGACATGGTGAGAGGATTGGTTCCTTCCATGGTCGGATGTAAGAGCTGTGACATGGTAAGAGGATTGGTTCCTTCCATTGTCAGATGTATGTATGGATTCCACACCCGACATGAAAAAGGGATGGCTCTGTGAAGACACATCTAGTATGAAAAAGGACTAGCTCTATGTGTATCTCACATCCAGTATGAAAAAGGACTAGCTCTATGAAGACTCATATAGTATGAAAAAGGACTAGCTCCGTGTGGATGCCACACCCAGTATGAAAAAGGACTGGATCTATGAAGACTCATCTAGTATGAAAAAGGACTAGCTCTATGTGGATGGCACACCTAGTATGAAAAAGGACTGGCTCTGTGAAGACTCATCTAGTATGAAAAAGGACTAGCTCTGAGTGGATCCCACACCCAGTATGAAAAAGGACTGGCTCTGTGAAGACTCATCTAGTATGAAAAAGGACTAGCTCTGAGTGGATGCCACATCTAGTATGAAAAAGGACTAGCTCTATGTGATGATACATCCAGTATGAAAAAGGACTGGCTCTGTAGATGTACATCCAGCATGAAAAAGGACTGGATCTATAGAGATTCCTATGATGAGAAGAATCAAGAGATAGCACCTGTGATGATGACCCAGTGATGATCCAGATCCAGTGATGATGATCTAGCAATGATGATCCAGATCGAGTGATGATCCAAATCCAGTGATGATGTCTAGTGATGATCCAGATCGAGTGATGATCCAGATCGAGAGATGATCCAGATCCGATGATGAAGATGACTTGAAAATGAAGATGACTTGAAGATGAAGAAGACTCGAAGATTAAGAAGACTCGATGATGATCCAAAAGATACAAAGAAGAAGACTTGTGTTGAAAATTGTGTCGAAAGAATACCTTCCTAGTTAAGAGGGAGTGTTGATGTATATGTAACTTTAGAATGTATTTCACTTGTATTTCTTATATATTGTAACCCGATGTTTATTCCGGGATTTACTTTAGTCATGCCATGCCTCAATGTTCCTATCAGGAAGATCTATAATGTAAACAAGCCATGTCAAGTCATTGTGGGTAACCCTCCTATTGCCTAAGGGTTAAAGTCCCCAGAGTTTTGGGGCACTAGGGTTATTAGATCCTCCTAGTGAGGTTGGCCCTAGTAGAGTTTTAGTCATGTCAGGATTAGTATAAATAGAGAGTTGGACTCTCTATTTATCACACAACTCATACACACTCAAGTGTAGCGCATAGTTAAGGAAGGAAAAGACACTGGGGCTAGATAAGAAGAAGGTTACTACTGTCATGGGATCTCTTACTGTTTTGGGTTCTACTTTTGGTGTTGATTCTTTCTCAAAGGAAGTTGTGGGGTTTTCACCATTTATGGTTTCCCTGAGGATAAACACTGTGTTCATTGTCTCTTGTGTTTGATTGCTATACTTGTTATTCCCTCAGTTAAAGATCCTAATGTTATGCTAGCTTAATGATAGAAAAAGTAACAGATTCTAGGTGTTATTCTTCAACAGGGAAGAATACTCCTTTATCATAGCAACATCACATTTGGATATATTTTCCATCCACTTCTTGTTCTTCAAAGACAAAAATGTCAATGCAATCTTCACCATCCTTTACAAGAAAATATATGGGAGGATTAGGAGAAATTATTAGGTCAAAGTGTTCATCAAATTTAAATACCCTTCTAACAAGGCATCTTTAGAAATAGGATGAAATAACATGTAGTCCTTTGTATCCTCATATTAACCAACAAAAATCAATGGTTAACTCTTTTGCTCCATAGCTTTACGGTTTTCATCTAAAATTAGGGCTCACTCTTGAGTGCAAAATGCCCTGAAATATCACACATTGGGCTTGGCATAGCCCCAACCCTCCTTTGAATTCAAATGCAACACTTCCTTATGAGACATGTAGTTTTGGATGTAATTTGTACTACTTATTGCTTCAACCCAAAAATAAGGTGCCATGTTCATAGACTAAATCATGCAGTTGGCCATCTCTTTCAATGTTTATTGTTTTTCTTTCAACAACACACTTTTGTTGAGGGGTGTAGGGAACAAGGTGCTAATGTTGAATGGAAATTTCTCTACAAAATTATTTGAATGCTTGATTAACACACTCCACCTTATTTTGTCACGTCCCCATTTTTAGAATATTATATCAACTACACTAGATATCTATCTAAGAAACTATTGATGTATTTGTAACTTCGAAATGTATTCATCTATGTATCTTATGTATTGTAACCTGATGTTTATTCTGGGATGTATCTATAATGTAATTGAGTCATGTTGGCATGTCTTGATGTTCCAATCGGGAGGATCAATAATGTAAACAAGTCATGTCAAGTCATTGTGGGTAACCCTCCGATTGTCTAAGGGTTAAAGTCCCCGTAGTTCCGGGGCACTAGGGTTATTAGACTCTCCTAGTAGAGGTCAGCCCTGGTAGGGTTTTAGTCATGTTGGGATTAGTATAAATAGAGAGCTAGAATCTCTATTCAACACACAACTCATACACACTCAAGTTTAGCGCATAGTTGAGGAAGGAGAAGACACTGGGGCTAGACAAGAAGAAGGTTACTGCTGTCGGGAGATCACTTACTGTTTTGGGCTTTTACTGTTTTGGTGCTGATTCTATCTCTGAGGAAGTTGTGGGGTTTTCTCCATTTATGGTTTCCCGGAGGAAAAACATTGTGTTCATTGTCTCTTGTGTTTTATTACTGTACTTGTTATTCTCTCAGTTAAAGATCCTAAATAATGCTAGCTTAATGTTGAAAAACTAACATGGTATCAG
>LPNX010828292.1:10526-44100 GCA_001517045.1 Pseudotsuga menziesii
TATTGCTTCCTAGTTTGTGGATATTCCTCCACATATTTTCAGCAAAAGTAAGGTGGAATAACTCTCCTCCTTAGGGCGCATCTTTCTGTCGAAGCAGAATCCAATTCTGAGGTTTTTCAGTTTTGGACCCCACACTGCTGTCGAAAATTAGGGCTTTTCACAGAAAAGGAATTTTTCAGTGGGCCTAGGCCTAGATTGATCTCCTCCCCAAAATCGAAGTTAGGGATAAATTTCAAGGCATTTGGGTGGACAAATCTCCAGAAAATCAAAACCCTAATTTGCTCCTGATCTAGTAATGCGGGATTTCAGCTTCAAACCCAAATATTACATCTTGACCTGGTAAGATATAAATCTCTTGTATTTCCATTTGAGGTTCTCATTTTAAGATGTCTCATCATACCAAGCTTGATGAAAAGCTTGAGGGAGTTGATAACTTTCGAGCCTGGAAGTATAGGATCTCCCTGGTCCTAGAAGAAAATAAGTTGGACTCCTACATCCATGAGGAGGTTCCAGTTCCAGAGGGAGATGAGGAAAAGGCCTTACACAAGAAGAAGATGGTTATGGAAAAGAGGATCATTGCTGATTCTATCAAGGATCACTTTATCCCACAGGTGTCCTCTCTCAAGACACTTAAAGCTATGTTTGATGCCCTAACCAAATTGTTTGAAGGGAAGAACATAAACTGGAAGATGACTCTGAGGAATCAACTGAAGAATGTGAAGATTCAGAAAGAAGAGACCATCCAATATTACTTCACAAGGGTTTCTCAAATCAAGGAACAATTAGAAGCTGTAGATGAAGAAGTGGAGAATGCAGAGATTGTGATGACAACTCTGAATGGCCTTCCTAGGTCATGGAATTCATTCATCCAAGGAATCTATGCCAGAAAGAAGTTAGTCAAATTCAGCAAACTATGGGAAGAATGTTCTCAAGAATAAGCACAGATAGCAGCTCAAGAAGAGAAGATGGGAAGTGAAGATCAAGCTCTCACAGTTCACTCCAAGAAAGGCAGAAGAAGTGCTCATCACCCCAAAGGTAAGAATCCTCATCATAGAGATAACAATAGAAAGAACCTATCTAGATTAAGATGTTATACATGTGATGAAATAGGACACTTTGCAAAAGACTGTCCTAAGAACAAGTTCCACTCTCATAAGAAGAAGGGGAACAAAAGAAGATATCATGCTCATGCTGCAGAGGATGATGAACCATCCAAGAAAAGAACCAGATATGAAAGTGAAGATTCTTCAAGCAAGGATGAATATGTTTTGATCTCCGCTCTCACAGGTAACATTACTCATGGAAGTGATGATTGGATTATAGACAGTGGGGCTTCCAAACATATGACTAGATTTAAGGAATCCTTTGTGAGACTGTCAGAACATGAATCACCTCACAAGGTGAAGCTAGGAGATGACTACCAATATCCAATAAAAGGTATTGGGGAATCTTCCTATAAACTAGACTCTGGAAAGTCTCTAACAATGAAGGAAGTATTGTTTGTGCTAGGACTCGAGAAGAACCTCCTCTCCATATCTGCACTAGATGCAAAAGGAATGAGGGTTGCATTCATAGATGGTCAAGTCATCATGTGTCCAAGATGAAAGACTATCGATGATGCAATGGTGATTGAAGAACAATAAGGAGGATTATACAAATTAAAGGGCCATCCAGAACAAGCATTGGTCCATGACACAGTAGAGCCAAGTGAACTTTGGCATAAAAGGCTTGCACATGTGCATTACAGAGCACTGCCAATTGCAAGCAAAGTTGTTGAAGGTCTTCCAGAATTCCAAGCAGAATATGATGGGGTATGCAAAGGATGTGCGAAAGGAAAGAATACAAAGAAGACATTTCCTAGCAGTGAAAGCAAAGCCAAAGGAATCCTAGAAATCATCCACTCCAATGTATGCATTCCTATGTCATCAAACTCACTAAGCGGGTATGAATATTATGTTTCTTTTATTGATGATTTTTCTAGGAAGACATGGGTTTACTTCATGAAGAACAAAGAAGAAGTATTCAACAAATTCAAGGAATTCAAAGCCTTAATCGAGAACCACATTGAAAAGAATATCAATACTTTTCGATCAGACAATGGCGAAGAATTCACTTTGAATGAATTCAAAGAGCTATGCAAAGAATCAGGGATTAAGAGGGATTTGTCCGCTCCTTATAATCCACAACAGAATGGGATTGCAGAATGGAAGAACAAAACTATCATGGAAGCTGCAAGAGCTATGCTTCATGATCAATATATTCCTATGCATCTTTGGGCTGAAGCTGCCAGAACAACGGTGTATGTACAAAACCATACTCCACATAGAGTACTCGAAAACAAGACTCCTGAAGAAGTCTTCTCCGGCAAGAAACCAGAATTCAGCCATCTCAGAATATTTGACTGTCATGTGTACATACACATTCCAAAAGAGAAGAGAACAAAATTAGATCCTTCAGGAAAGAAGGGTATATTTGTGGGATACTCTGAAAGCTTGAAGGCTTACAGAATATATTTCCCAGGATACAAGAAGATTGACGTCAACAGGGATGTGACATTTGATGAAGACACAGCTTACATCAAATCCAGAAAGAGACCTGCTGAAGAACCTAAAGAAGTAGAAGCACCCATAATTCATGATACAACCATGAATGAAGAAACTCAAGAAGAAGATCGATATTTCGAAGAACCACAAAGACCCGTAGATCCACCTCTGGAGAAGAATCCTCATAAGAGGAAACCTGCTTGGGTACAAGAACTTATCCCAGGTGCAAAGAGATATGGGGCTCCAGAAGAGAATCACAGAGAAAGAAAGAGGACCAGATCCTGCTTCGCGTATGTAGCTTTACTATGTGATTTCATTAATAAAGAACCTTCCAGTTATGAAGAAGCAGCAGAACGGAAAGAATGGAAGGATGCTATGATCGAAGAATATCAATCGATCATGAAGAATGATGTTTGGGATGTTGTTCCAAGACTAGAAGGGAAGTTAGTTGTAACTTCCAAATGGATCTACAAGATTAAACATGCTGCAGACGGTAGCATCAAAAAATATAAGGCAAGATTTGTGGCTCAGGGTTTCTCTCAAAAGGAAGGAATAGATTATGAAGAAACCTTTGCTCCTGTAGCCAAATACACTTCCATCAAATCGGTACTTGCTCTGGTTGCAGTGATGAAATGGAAGATACACCAGATGGATGTCAAGACTGCCTTCTTGAATGGTGTAGTGGAAGAGGAAGTGTATGTAGAGCAACCACTAGGTTTTGAGACTCATGACAGGGAGTCTCTTGTGTGCGGATTGAAGAAATCCCTGTACGGTTTGAAACAGGCACCCAGGACCTGGTACGGTAGAATTGACAGCTTTCTATCCAGTTTGGGCTTTACTGAGAGTAAAGCATATTCCAACCTTTACTACAAGGTTGAAGATGACAACCCAGTGATGCTTCTACTATATGTAGATGATCTATTTGTGACAGGTACGGATGGGTTGATTGCTGATATGAAGAGAGAGCTTGCTACTGAGTTCGAAATGAAGGACTTGGGGATGATGCATTAGTTTCTAGGTATGGAGGTGTGGCAGAGTACAGATGGAATCTTCCTTGGACAAGGGATGTATGCAGTAGAGATCCTGAAGAGGTTTGGGATGATGGACTACAAAGCTATGGCCACACCTATGGCATCGAACCTGAAGCTCTTGAATGATGCTTCATCAGAGTCAGTTGATGCTATGATGTATCGTCAGATGATTGGGTCCTTGATGTACTTGACGAACACGAGACCAGACATTTGCTTTGTTGTGAACAGCTTGAGCTAGTTCCTAACAGATCTGAGACATGTTCGCTTGATTGCTGCAAAGCATATTCTGAGGTACCTGAAGGGTACAGTTGATTATGGGCTTAAGTACGATGCGAATCAAAAGATTAACCTGGAGGGTTATGTTGATTCAGATTGGGCAGGTAGTGCCATCGATAGGAAGAGAACTTCAAGGTGTTGTTTCAGTATGGGATCAGGTGTGATCTCTTGGTTTAGCAGGAAGCAATCCTGTGTGGCATTGAGTACAGCTGACGTAGAGTATGTCGTAGCTTGTTCAACTAGTTGTGAGGTAGTATGGCTGAGGAAGCTACTATCTGATTTATTTGATCTCCAGTTGGATGCTACTTGTATACATTGTGACAACCAGAGTTGCGTGAAGTTGTCAGAGAATCCAGTGTTCCATGACAAGTCAAAGCATAACAAGATCAAGTACCACTATATCAGGGATATGGTGTAGAGGGGAGCAGTGAAGCTCCAGTATGTTGCGACGGAGGAACAGATAGCTGATGTATTGACGAATCCATTAGCTAGGCTAAAGTTTGAGTACTGCAGGGAGAAGCTTGGTGTTCTCCAGATCAAGGTTTTCTCCAAGGGAAAGTGATGAGACCCATCGCCATTCTGACATGGTGAGAGGATTGGTTCCTTCCATGGTCAGATGTAAGGGTTGAGCCATTCCGTCATGGTGAGAGGATTGGTTCCTTCCATGTCAAATATGAGTGTTGGCCATTCTGTCGAGCAAGATAGATGTAAGGGAAACTACCATTCTCTAGGAGAATGGAGGCACCTGGTCAGTTACCAGGAAAACTTAGTCTAGGAATGAGAAGCCATTTTGATGTGATAGAGGGATGTGTTCCCACTTGATCAGATGTAAGGGCTGAACCATTCTGTCATGGCTAAAGGATTAGGTTCCTTCCATGTCAGATGTGAGTGTTGGCCATTCTAACGAGCAGGTTAGATGTAAGGGCAACTGCCATTCTCTAGGAGAATGGAGCCACCTGGTCAGTTACCAGGTAGCTCAGTTGAGGACTGGGGGCCATTCTGATGTGACTGTAGGATTGGTTCCTACAAGATTAGATATGAGTGCAAGCCCTTCCATCATTGTGAGTAGGATGTGTTCTATCCTGGTGTTGCAGCTGCAACATTTTCCCAAAATTCTAAAATTTGGGACCCTCCTTTTTATTAGTCGGTCCTTTTCTTGATTTCAGCCTATTGAATTTTGCCTAAGGATTTTGAAGCGTCTTCTAGCCTTTTTGGTTGCTGTAAATTGATTGGTTTCCTCATTGCATGCTTAAAAGAATCCCATCTTCTATTTGAGTTCCTCATCGTTGGTAAATATTTCAAAACCCTGTTGACTCGGGAGTTAAATCTTTGAGCTCCTTCGCCGTTGCGGGTAGACCTTTGAGCTCACCCTCCGACGTTGCGGACTGTTTTTGAGTCTTGAACTTTATTTTTCGCCGCGGCAGTTGCGGATGGGTTTTGAATGTTCTACCCGTTGCGCGTAGGTTTTCATTCTTCGACGTGTCGGACGGGTTTTGGTTCTTCATCGGAGGAATGTGAAGACTTCCTCGTCTGATGATGCAGACGGTTTGTTGCTTTTCCCTCCCGACGTTGCGGATCGTTTCCGGAAAGGGACTTTCCGTAGCGCTTCGACGTTTTGTTTATCTCCCGGCTGGATAGCGGAATGATTGAACACCGCTTACTCCTCCGTTGCGGACGACATCTTACTCTGAGGGCCCGACGTTGCGGAGGGGTTCGGACTCTTGGTCATCCGATCAAGGTGTCAGCCGACGCCCGACTACTTTCGTTCCGTTCACGCATTTTTAGCCATGCGGGTGAATCAGTACAGGGGGTTGTCTGCCGTTGCGGAGGGAATGAAGTTCTGGCTGCCTGGCACAGTTTCAGTTCGCGCCCGATGAAAATAATCTCGCACGTGTGGCATTTTTTCAATATATATGGGGCGACAAATGGGGTTTTGTATTGTTTTCGAGCGCTGTCGCGGTAAGTTGAGCTGTCGTTTTTAGGAGCGCGTGAGGATCTAGCTGTTGATGTACCAGTGTCCAAGTGGCAGGAGGAGAAGGCTAACCGTCATCAGCTCACTCGCTTGTTGGATTGCCAGGTAGGATCTTTACCACCTAACATCGTGTTTTTCAAGGTTTCGATTAAGGGATTTATGTTGTGGTTGGGGTATTACTAGGATTAGGCCCCCGTAGTTCCTTTTCGCTAGCACGAGGAATTTTTTCACCCGCAGCTAGAAGTGTCATAATCGTCTCCCTGGTGGTTTGCGCCCGTTTCCTTATTTTTAGGGTTTCCGATTGGATAGTTGTTTGCGGTTAGAGGGGGGGGAAGTTTTTTTCCTTTTAGAACCCGCGTTTTATTTTGTTGCAGCTGTTTAAGTCTCGCCCTGAGCAGTAGAGAAAGGCGCGGTGCAGGCGGCCGTCATGCCGCCTGCACCTGGTTTGATTCCTTATGATGATGATATCCGTTGGTAATTTCGAAGGGGTTTTTTGCCGAAGCTGTGATAGTGAATGCTTATCGGGTTAGTTTCCCTAATGGGTTTGCCCATTTTTCGAGCCCTAACCTCCTCCCGCGCCACGCAATTCGTCATTGTCGGCTACCTTGAAACCCTAGGGCCGTGCCGCTGTTAGCATTTAAGTTCTGGGGGAAGCATGAATAGTGGTGCTAGTGAGAGCTCCCTGTGCAAAAAGTTGTTGTGGATTCCCGCGGTTCATAGTCGCACCGATGTAACTTTCTTGTCCGCGAGCAGCATAAGCGTTTACCGTTTTTGCATCCCTACTAAAACCATGTCTGAGTTCGGATATTTATAGTCGCACCTTGCATTTAAATTTATGCATTTGCATTGCATGTCATTTCATTGGTAAAAAATGGTGTACTGGGCAATAATGTAAGTTTGATGATAGACCCGTTGACGAATAAATCCAGTTTTAGTATTAATTGCTCATTATATTGCAATAATAGTCTGAGTCTTTTGTGCTGATAGTTTGATAGTCAGGATATAGCTGGTTGTGCATACATGTGGGTTTCTTTCTTACTTGCACATTAGCCTAGGATAACAACACATTGCACAGCACTTCATGCTATTTTAATTGTTCAGTACAAAAAACTCAGGGTTTGATTTCATGCACTGGTCACAACTATGATAGACTTGACGAAGGATAGATTGATGCACATTGTATGGAAATTCGAATTACTTAATGTAAAAAATGATTACATATGGCAGGACGAATTCACAATGTCCAGAAGACAGAAGAAGAAAGCCCCAGCAGTGGAAGAAATATCAGTACCCGAAGCAGAAACAAGAACTGAGTACATCTATGAGGACACTCAATGTGTCACGGGGGTTGAACCTGAATATAAATGAGGAGAAATATACAGGTTAATTTCCCGCAGGGAAGTCCCAAATATGGGCCTAGAGGAAGCACCAATTTACGCAAATATAGAAAAATCGGCCATTATGAAGGTTGCCAACAGGCCTGAGCTGTTTCCATACTCCGAGGTGATGAAATGGATCCTGCCACACACCAACCATAACACAATGCTTATATGTAATGTTGAAGGCCAGGGCTATGCTGCATTTAGCCCTGGATACGTGGCCTTAGCTTACCACCTGCCTGAGCCTCAGGTCTTCTTGTCCAATGAGTGGTTGGACAACCTCAGGATGGATTTAGTAGAAACTATGAGGAGAATGCTATTACCAGGGAAGCTCTATAGACATAGAGAAACTGAGGATTATGACACAGCCAGCTTTATAGCTCCTTACAGATTCATAGCTCTAATGCTGAACAGAATCTTCGGGAGGGCTAATGGCAGATTATTCAAATTCGAGTGGATACCCCTGATTTTCTATGTGGCAACAGAAGGAACGGTCTTCAATTGGGCCAGCCTGGTATCGAGTAGTCTCTCCTCTTGTGTAGCTGCAGCAAAGGGAGGAGAAGCCAATAAAAGATGTGAGTTTTATATGAGCTCGATTCTGATAGATTGCATCCTATGTCACCAGCCCTTCTCGGGTCTCCAGTGTGTATGGGATAGGGACAGAATGCCTATCTACGTAGATTATAAACCATTATGGGCCCATCTGTACCACAGCCACTACAGAGAAGTATGTGAGCATTTCATTATGCCACTATACCAGCTCATCTTCCGGGGGATGTGTGACTGTATGTCTGAAGATGCCATGCAGGTGATTGAGGAGTATGGAGATTATTTCCTTACAGAAAATGGCATGTATATTAGAATGTATGGAGGGTCAAAGACACCCTACCTGCTACCAAAGTATGCAACAGACTATATAGTCCACAAAGAGGCGGTAAGATAGGTGTTTATTGATGGAGTTGGTCACTTCTTGTTCCAGAAAAAGAAGGCTGCCTATCCACCTCTTCCATTTAAGTTAGGCAGCTGCAGTTTCGCCAATGTGAAGCAGGCTGTAGAATTTATAGAGGAACTAGGGAAGTTCCACTTTGGTGAAATGACTTTCAGACGGAATGACACTCATAGCAAAGTAGCGGAACACTGTAAGAAACATAAAGTGTTCTTCGAATACAGCCATCATTACAATAAAGACAAATCGGTCTACAGAAATGCCCCTAACATGGAAGCACTCAGAAAAATATTCAAGCCAAAGAACCCCACCAAGGGTGGAAAGGGATCTGAGCAAGATAAAGCTGAGCAAGCAAAGGCGGAGGAGATAGCCAAAAGAATAAGAGAAGAGGCTCAGAGGCTAGAAGAGGAGGCTACAGAATGGCTACGGAAAGGAGAAGAAGAAAAGATGAAAGCTGCCCAGGAGGCAGCTGAATGAGTAAAGGAAGCAGCCAGAGAAGCAAAAGAAGCTGCTAAGCAAGCAACCGAGGAAGCCCAGAGAAAGCTGGACGAAGAGCTTCAAAAGCAGGAAGCTGAGAAGACAAAGTTGACACAACAGCAAGCTCCTGAATCGCAAATAGAGCAGATCCAGGGTGAGGAAATCCCTGAGGTACAAACCCTTCAAGTACCCACTACCATCACTCCTATAACCCCCATGCTTCAGTTAGTACCCTTCGCACAGAAAAGGGGGGAAGAAGTCCCTGATTTCAGCACCGTATACTATGACAGGGCTACTAAAAGAATTATGAGGAGAACAGAAAGAAAGGTAGAGGAAGAAGGGATGACCAGCAAAATGATAACAGATAAATCCATAATGGTAGGGACAGACACAGATCCAAGGTTTACCATAATGGCTGGGAAGGCAGCAATACATGCTTCAGAGGATAACATAGACAGAATGATGATTGAGATAGAATCATCCAAGAAGTCCTCCTCTCAGCTTAAGGACACCCTGAGGAAAGAAAGAGAGGAAGGAAATGGACTGAAGAGAAAATATGAACATGTGCTGAAAGAAATGGAGGCCACAAAGAATGAAATTTACGCCATCCAGGTAGAAGCACAGGCAAAGGAAACAGCACATGAGGCTCTGGTAAGTGCCCGGCAGGAAATACAAGACTTGAAGAGTGAAAAGGAATAGATGAGTGCAAAAATGGAAGACCTGATAGAGCAGCAGAATGTCATCGATGAATCCAATACCTTGTGTGTTAAAGAACTAAAAGAGCAGCTGGAAGCAGCAAAGGCACAGCAGGTCGATCTACAGCCGGTTAAAGAACACATCCTGGCTCAGAAAGCTAAAGTGCTGCAACTGCAAACTGCCCTAGAAGAAGAAAGATGCCAGGTCCTCCAGATTGATAGTCGACTGGAAGAAATATTGGAGACTGCTTCTTATTTTGTTGACATGTCTCAAGACATCCTTGAAGTGCTGACTACAGGGATGGCCAGGGTGGAAAGTGATGAAGAGGTCCCAGCTGAGCTACAATCTAACAATAAACAAGCCCTTAAGCGGGACCATGATCTGATAGAATTCGCCATCAATACTACAGAAGACTTCCAGAAGACCGTCAAGAAGACCAAGGGAGCCTGCACAGAATTCTTCAGAAGAGCACTGGTTACCTACAACCGATGTCAGGTAGAAGCCGAGCAGAGGCCATATGAGTTCCCTGATCATGATGCATTTATGGAAATGTTACAAAAGGGACAGCAGGAGGAGGAAGCCAGAGTACAGTGCATCAAAGCCATTGACGAACAAATTCTAAAAAATGAAATAGGCCACACAGCCGTCAGTGTGCAACTCTTAGAAGAATAGGTGCGATTGAACACAGCTAGGGTAGAGGCCATAAAAACCCAGGCTGACAAGTTCGAGCTGAACATTTAGTTTTTAGAGCCTGCCTCGTTTGAAGGTATCGCTGCAGCAGCAGCAGCGTGGAGAAAGTTCTTGGAGAACCAAGCGGGACCCTCCTCTTAAGAGGATCGGTCAACTTTTGTGTAATTTAATAATTTGTAAAAGATGTTGGGAAGCCCAAAGGTCACTTTGGGCAGCCCAACCATTTTTGCTTTTTGTATAAAAGTAAAGAGGGTAGATAGAGAAGGGGCTTTTTTTTCCGAAGAAGACTGGAGGACATATTGTAAGAAGAACTACTTCCTTTTGCAATAAAATATTTTAGTTTGCCTGTTGGAGAAAGAGCTGTGAAGTTTCCTAATGTTGTACCATGGATGGCAGAAAGATGAACTATTTTATTTTTCAGCTTGTGTCCATGAATCGTGAGATCGTTCTAACTTTATGACCTATGTCTTGTTGAATGATTTCTGATTTAATTTGTGGAAAATTCACATAGAGTAATGTGTGTGGCTCATATAACAATTGGCTATCTAGTTGTTAGAATATTTTCTTGTTCATGTGTTGTAAACGTAAATATCAGCTACCTGTAATTTTGTTTATCATACATGGAAATAATACATTACTCACAAATAATTATTCTTTTGGCTCCCCGGGGATAGATAGTTAGTTGTCTAGATAGTTAGTTGTTTTACTTCATGGTTGCATATGTGGTTTAGATGTTGTGAACCTAAGATGAGAGGTAAGAACCTGCGCAACACATTGTGTACTTCTGCGCATCTTTATCACCCTGCATGGTTAAGATAGGCATATGCATTGCATACATTAAGTCAAAAAATACAAATTCCGGTGGACCGGGCTGCAACCGGTAAACCCTTGTGTTACTTTGACCTACGGTAGCCAGACCGTAAACCAGACGGATTCCCTATACCAAACAGTCAACGGGCTAGTTGAGAACATTTATTGGGGAGAATCCCTCACTGTTGCCGCCTGCGAATTTCCAGGCCTCAACAGTTTTGGCGCTAGAGGGAGGGCCGCCAGTAAAGGCTAGCCGTGGAATTTGTTTTCCCGAGACTATCCTACCAGCAGATGTTTTAAAGTGCAGCCTAACTCAAAGTTTGAAGTTCCCAGTTCTATCCTTGAAACCCTGTTTTCCTAGTGTTACTCGTTCACCTTTGCTCATGGCTGGTAATCAACCTAACCCTTTGCCAACATGGAGGGCTAGGTCACCTCTAAACTTAACTCCTCCTTTGCACAACTTGCCTCAAGCCTTTGACAAGCTTTTGCCTAAGTTTGACCCTGCGGACCACATTGCTGTAGATGATCACCTTCAAAGCTTTTACCTAGCATTAGAAGGGCTAAGGGCTGGAGAGCATGAAGATGTAGTGTGCAGACTTTTTCCTCATACTCTGAAAGGAGCAGCAGCCTCCTGGTACTTTGGGCTACCTGCAAACTCTATTCCTAATTGGGACACCTTTGAGAGGGTTTTCAGGAGTAAATATACCACTCAGAAGACACATGCCTCATTAATGAAAGGTCTTGGTCAGTTAAGAAAAGAAAAGAATGAAAAGGTACGTAGTTTCACGCAAAGATTTTCATTATACTTAAAAAAATTCTCTCAGGTTGACAAGCCCTCAGATAAAGTCTTAATTGAGTACTATACCTCAGCCCTAGGACCTGAGCTGGCCATGTTTTCCAAAATGAAAGTCAAGCCTACATTGATGGAAACTTATCAAGAGGCTGAAAGAGTAGAGGCAGAGAGTGAGAGTATAGAGGATTATCCTGAATTGCTTGAAGAAAAGACCACTGTAAAAAGATTCTCATTGCTGTCCAAATCTAGAGAAGGCCAACCACATGATTATAATGAGATGATGAAGGTGCTTCAGAAGCTGTCCAACCGAGTTGTAGAGTTGGAAAAAGAAAGGGATATTCAAAAAACCAATAAGCCTCCCTATCCCAGAAAAGAGGATGACAACCAATGGCAAGTTTCCCCTCCCAATTGGGCATCAATCAACCTAACAGAGGTAGGGGGGGATGATTTTTGTACCTTTCACCAACTACCCCACTCTGAGAAGAAATGTCCGCAATGGATCCATTCAATGACAAGGGTGATGAATAAGTTTTTGGACCCAGAGTTGACTAGATGCAGTAGCAAGGAGTTAAAAGAGAAACAGACCATAGAAAAGACAGAGGATGATACTATGTTCTCATGGAACGGTGTTTCTCTGTTTGACACGGAAGAAGGCGTTCTCAAGTCTCAATACACCCCTACAACCACAAAAGATGAAAACCTAGCCATTAAGAATAATGCAATAATGTCAAAGGGTCAAGATTCGCGAGAGGAAGTAAAGGGGCAGGTTGATGTGAAGGATAAAGATGACTCACCTAAAGATATTCATGGCAAACAGTAAACAGAGCCACTCATTAAACTTGCCAAACCAGTAGAAGATGATGAAGAAAGCAAAGCTGGTAAGCTGAAAGAGGAGTTGCCCACAACAAACCAACCTGTAGAAGAAAAGATTGAGTTCATCAAGACAAAGAAAACCAGCGCTCCACCTTTCCTTGTGACTCTTGAGATTTTAAGCCATAAGGTCCATAATTGTTTGGTGGATTCTGGATCGTCCACAAATGTTATGCCTCTGGTAGTTTGCAAAAAACTCAATGGACAGATAAAGCCTACTCTTTGGGATGTCACACAACTTGACAAAACTAGTGTCAAGGTAGTAGGAGAGATGGAGAACATGATGATTCAGCTGTCTGCAAACAAAAGGATATGCCATTACATTGACATCATAGTAGTAAACATTCCTGATGGTTATGGGATGATTCTAAACCGAGACTGGACATCAAGACTAAACGGATACTTTGCTTCAGATTGGTCTCATTTGTGGTTACCCCAGAAGGGCAGCCCAAACCTGATTAAGATTCTAAGAGAACCCTTTATGAAGCATAAAGTCACTAAGCTAGGGGAAGGAAACGAATCTGCTGATTCTGTCCTGGGAAACTATCTTACTGAGCTTAAGTTAGAACACCTTTTCTCAAAGGCCAACCCTGTGATGGACGCTCAGTCTGAGCTCCTTCAACTCACTCAAGCTGAAAGAAATGATTGCAGGATTTTAGATATGGGTTCCATCTCAATAACTGCACAATTGGACCACGGTTAGACAACTCAGGTCTGAAATCTAGCCCATTCCTAGTTCTTGAAATTTGAAATTTTTTTTTGGAATGGGCGAATTTTTGTTTTGTTGTTTTCTTTTGTACATAAATAAATTGCTTTGTTGCTAATACTATTTTATTTGCTTTAGTGCTTTAATGTTTTCTTTCTTTTGATTACTTGTTATGCTACTATTTTCTTTAGTTTTGCTAGTTGTCTTTCGTTTTAATAAGAGGCAAACTTTTGGATGCAATGGAAACGTCAGGGTTCTGTATTAACTAAAATCCTAAGCAAAAGGACTGTGCTTTAAAGTGTAGAATGTCTTCTAGTAATTGTATTCCTAATTGGCAGTGCATTCACTTGAAGTCTTACTTAATCCCTGTAAATAACTCAGAAGTAAAAAAGGGGTCTGAAGTACTATTTAGAGGCTCCATCCATCTCACATCTTAAATACCCAAGGAAGCTGACAGCAAAAGACCCATGGAAAGGAAGCAGAGCGGGATAGTTTATCATATATAAATGATCCCATGCCATGGATTAAGAATAAGTTAAAAGATATGAAGAATCAAAGCTCCTAAAAGAAACAAGACATATCAGAGCAAAGCTAAAAAAGCATAAATCTCAAAGCATAAAGTACCAAATGGCCACAAAATCCTCTCCGTCCGTGAATTGAAATATGAAATATATCATTCACACAAAAGGACACTATGGGATAGAGGATCCTGAATTAAAATTCAGTAAGAAAGGCCCGCGGGAGGACTCATATCAAGTGAACTAAAGTGCTAAAGGCACAAAAGTGCAGATTGGCATGGGAATGAAGAACAAAAGGATAATACTATCACCCTTTGTTACAATCCTGTGGTGTTTGAGCTCTAACTTCTAAAGGGCAGGTAAAATGAACCTCATTTATTTGGCCTCAAAAGAGTTATTTAGACCTGAAACACGGCTGGTGTTACCTTTTCCCGAAAAGATGGACTTCTTCTAAGTAATTTAATGCATGAGTTGGCTGACTTAGGGATACGGATATCTAGAAGATTTCGATTTTATTCAGACAGTCTTAAGCTGGAAAAGAAAGTTAATCCAGAGATCTGGGGTTCACCAAGTAGTCGCCAATTATTGTAGCTGCAACATTTTCCCAAAATTCTAAAATTTTGGGACCCTCCTTTTTATTAGTCGGTCCTTTTCTTGATTTCAACCTATTGAATTTTGCCTAAGGATTTTGAAGCGTCTTCTAGCCTTTTTGGTTGCTGTAAATTGATTGGTTTCCTCATTGCATGCTTAAAAGAATCCCATCTTCTATTTGAGTTCCTCGTCGTTGGTAAATCTTTCAAAACCCTGTTGAATCGGGAGTTAAATATTTGAGCTCCTTCGCCGTTGCGGGCAGACCTTTGATCTCACCCTCCGACGTTGCGGACTGTTTCCGAGTCTTGAACTTTCTTTTTCGCCGCGGCGGTTGCGGATGGGTTTTGAATGTTCTACCCGTTGCGCGTAGGTTTTCATTCTTCGATGTGTCGGACGAGTTTTGGTTCTTCATTGGAGGAATGTGAAGTCTTCCTCGTCCGACGATGCGGACGGTTTGTTGCTTTTCCCTCCCGACGTTGCGGATCGTTTCCGAAAAGGGACTTTCCGTAGCGCTCCGACATTTTGTTTATCTCCCGGATGGATAGCGGAACGATTGAACACTGCTTACTCCTCCGTTGCGGACGACATCTTACTCTGAGGGCCCGACCTTGCGGAGGGGTCCGGAATCTTGGTCATCCGATCAAGGTGTCCGCCAACGCCCGACTACTTTCATTCCGTTCACGCGTTTTTATCCATGCGGGTGAATCAGTACAGGGGGTTGTCCGTCGTTGCGGAGGGAATGAAGTTCTGGCCGCCCGGCACAATTTCAGTTCGCGCCCGATGAAAATATTCTCGCACGTGTGGCAGTTTTTCAATATATACGGGGCGACAAACGGGGTTTTGTATTGTTTTCGAGCGCTGTCGCGGTAAGTTGAGCTGTCGTTTTTAGGAGCGCGTGAGGATCTAGCTGTTGATGTACCAGTGTCCAAGTGGCAGGAGGAGAAGGCTAACCGTCATCAGCTCACTCGCTTGTTGGATTGCCAGGTAGGATCTTTACCACCTAACATCGTGTTTTTCAAGGTTTCGATTAAGGGATTTATGTTGTGGTTTGGGTATTACTAGGATTAGGCCCCCGTAGTTCCTTTTCGCTCGCACGAGGAATTTTTTCACCCGCAGCTAGAAGTGTCATAATCGTCTCCCTGGTGGTTTGCGCCCGTTTCCTTCTTTTTAGGGTTTCCGGTTGGATACTTATTTGCGGTTAGAGGGGGGGAGTTTTTTTCCTTTTAGAACCTGCGTTTTATTTTGTTGCGGCCGTTTCAGTCTCTTCCTGAGCAGTAGAGAAAGGCGCGGTGCAGGCGGCCGTCATGCCACCTGCACCTGGTTTGATTCCTTATGATGATGATATCCGTCGGTAATTTCGAAGGGGTTTTTTGCCGAAGCTGTGATAGTGAATGCTTATCGGGTTAGTTTCCCTAATGGGATTGCCCATTTTTCGAGCCCTAACCTCCGCCCGCGCCACGCAGTTCGTCATTGTCGGCTACCTTGAAACCCTAGGGCCGTGCCGCTGTTAGCATTTAAGTTCTGGGGGAAGCATGAATAGTGGTGCTGGTGAGAGCTCCCTATGCAAAAATTTGTTGTGGATTCCCGCGGTTCATAGTTGCACCGATGTAACTTTCTTGTCCGCGAGCAGCATAAGCGTTTACCATTTTTGCATCCCTACTAAAACCATGTCTGAGTTCGGAGATTTATAGTCGCACCTTGCATTTAAATTTATGCATTTGCATTGCATGTCGTTCATTGGTAAAAAATGGCGTACTGGGCAATAATGTAAGTTTGATGATAGACCGGTTGATGAATAAATCCAGTTTTAGTATTAATTGCTCATTATATTGCAATAATAGTCCGAGTCTTTTGTGCTGATAGTTTGATAGTCAGGATATAGCTGGTTGTGCATACATGTGGGTTTCTTTCTTACTTGCACATTAGCCTAGGATAACAACACATTGCACAGCACTTCATGCTATTTTAATTGTTCAGTACAAAAAACTCAGGGTTTGATTTCATGCACTGGTCACAACTATGATACACTTGAGGAAGGATAGATTGATGCACATTGTATGGAAATTCGAATTACTTAATGTAAAAAATGATTACATATGGTAGGACGAATTCACAATGTCCAGAAGACAGAAGAAGAAAGCCCCAGCAGTGGAAGAAATATCAGTACCCGAAGAAGAAACAAGAACTGAGTACATCTATGAGGACACTCAATGTGTCACGGGGGTTGAACCTGAATATAAATGGGGAGAAATATACAGGTTAATTTCCCACAGGGAAGTCCCAGATATGGGCCTGGAGGAAGCACCAATTTACGCAAATATAGAAAAATCGGCCATTATGAAGGTTGCCACCAGGCCTGAGCTGTTTCCATGCTCCGAGGTGATGAAATGGATCCTGCCACACACCAACCATAACACAATGCTTATATGTAATGTTAAAGGTCAGGGATATGCTGCATTTAGCCCTGGATACGTGGCCTTAGCTTACCACCTGCCTGAGCCTCAGGTCTTCTTGTCCAATGAGTGGTTGGACAACCTCAGGATGGATTTAGTAGAAACTATGAGGAGAATGCTATTACCAGGGAAGATCTATAGACATAGAGCAACTGAGGATTATGACACAGCCGGCCTTAGAGCTCCTTACATATTCATAGCTCTAATGCTGAATAGAATCTTCGAGAGGGCTAATGGAAGATTATTCAAATTCGAGTGGATACCCCTAATTTTCTATGTGGCAACAGAAGGAATGGTCTTCAATTGGGCCAGCCTGGTATCGAGTAGTCTCTCCTCTTGTGTAGCTGCAGCAAAGGGAGGAGAAGCCAATAAAAGATGTGAGTTTTATATGAGCTCGATTCTGATAGATTGCATCCTATGTCACCAGCCCTTCCCGGGTCTCCAGTGTGTATGGGATACGGACAGAATTCCTATCTACGCAGCTTATAAACCATCATGGGCCCATCTGTACCACAGCCACTACAGAAAAGTATGTGAGCATTTCATTATGCCACTATACAAGCTCATCTTCCGGGGGATATGTGACTGTATGTCTGAAGATGCCATGCAGGTGATTGAGGAGTATGGAGATTATTTCCTTACAGAAAATGGCATGTATATTAGAATGTATGGAGGGTCAAAGACACCCTACCTGCTACCAAAGTATGCAACAGACTATATAGTCCACAAAGAGGCGGTAAGACAGGTGTTTATTGATGGAGTTGGTCACTTCTTGTTCCAGAAAAAGAAGGCTGCCTATCCACCTCTGCCATTTAAGTTAGGCAGCTGCAGTTTCGCCAATGTGAAGCAGGCTGCAGAGTTTATAGAAGAACTAGGGAAGTTACACTTTGGTGAAATGACTTTCAGACGGAATGACACTCATAGCAAAGTAGCGGAACACTGCAAGAAACATAAAGTGTTCTTTGAATACAGCCATCATTACGATAAAGATGAATCGGTCTACAGAAATGCCCCTAACATGGCAGCACTCAGAAAAAGATTCAAGCCAAAGAACCCCACCAAGGGTGGAAAGGGATCTGAGCAAGATAAAGCTGAGCAAGCAAAGGCGGAGGAGACAGCCAAAAGAATAAGAGAAGAGGCTCAGAGGCTAGAAGAGGAGGCTGCAGAATGGCTGCAGAAAGGAGAAGAAGAAAAGATGAAAACTGCCCAGGAGGCAGCTGAATGAGTAAAGGAAGCAGCCAGAGAAGCAGAAGAAGCTGCTAAGCAAGCAACCGAGGAAGCCCAGAGAAAGCTGGACGAAGAGCTTCAAAAGCAGGAAGCTGAGAAGACAAAGTTGACACAACAGCAAGCTCCTAAATCGCAAACAGAGCAGAGCCAGGGTGAGGAAATCCCTGAGGTACAAACCCTTCAAGTACCCACTACCATCACTCCTATAACCCCCATGCTTCAGTTAGTACCCTTCGCACAGAAAAGGGGGGAAGAAGTCCCTGATTTCAGCACTGTATACTATGACAGGGCTACTAAAAGAATTATGAGGAGAACAGAAAGAAAGGTAGAGGCAGAAGGGATGACCAGCAAAATGATAACAGATAAAGCCATAATGGTAGGGACAGACACAGATCCAAGGTTTACCATAATGGCTGGGAAGGCAGCAATACATGCTTCAGAGGATAACATAGACAGAATGATGATTGAGATAGAATCATCCAAGAAGTCCTCCTCTCAGCTTAAGGACACCCTAAGGAAAGAAAGAGAGGAAGGCAATAGACTGAAGAGAAAATATGAACATGTGCTGAAAGAAATGGAGGCCACAAAGAATGAAATTTACGCCATCCAGGTAGAAGCACAGGCAAAGGAAACAGCACATGAGGCTCTGGTAAGTGCCCGGCAGGAAATACAAGACTTGAAGAGTGAAAAGGAACAGATGAGTGCAAAAATGGAAGACCTGATAGAGCAGCAGAATGTCATATATGAATCCAATACCTTGTCCGTTAAAGAACTAAAAGAGCAGCTGGAAGCAGCAAAGGCACAGCAGGTCGATCTACAGCCGGTTAAAGAACGCATCCTGGCTCAGAAAGCTAAAGTGCGGCAACTGCAAACTGTCCTAGAAGAAGAAAGATGTCAGGTCCTCCAGATTGATAGTCGACTGGAAGAAATATTGGAGACTGCTTCTTATTTTGTTGACAGGTCTCAAGACATCCTTGAAGTGCTGACTACAAGGATGGCCAGGGTGGAAAGTGATGAAGAGGTCCCAGCTGAGCTACCATCTAAAGATAAACAAGCCCTTAAGTGGGACCATGATCTAATAGAATTCGCCATCAATACTACAGAAGACTTCCAGAAGACCGTCAAGAAGACCAAGGGATCCTACATAGAATTCTTCAGAAGAGCACTGGTTACCTACAACCGATGTCAGGTAGAAGCCGAGCAGAGGCTATATGAGTTCCCTGATCATGATGCATTTATGGAAATGTTACAAAAGGGACAGCAGGAGGAGGAAGCCAGAGTACAGTGCATCAAAGCCATTGACGAACAAATTCTAAAAAATGAAATAGGCCACACAGCCGTCAGTGTGCAGCTCTTAGAAGAACAGGTGCGATTGAACACAGCTAGGGTAGAGGCCATAAAAACCCAGGCTGACAAGTTCGAGCTGAACATTCAGTTTTTAGAGCCTGCCTCGTTTGAAGGTATCGCTGCAGAAGCAGAAGCGTGGAGAAAGTTCTTGGAGAACCAAGCGGGACCCTCCTCTTAAGAGGATCGGTCAACTTTTGTGTAATTTAATAATTTGTAAAATATGTTGGGAAAATGAAACGTTGGGAAGCCCAAAGGTCACTTTGGGCAGCCCAACCATTTTTGTTTTTTGTATAAAAGTAAAGAGGGTAGATAGAGAAGGGGCTTTTTTTTTCCGAAGAAGACTGGAGGACATATTGTAAGAAGAACTACTTCCTTTTGCAATAAAAGATTTTAGTTTGCCTGTTGGAGAAAGAGCTGTGAAGTTTCCTAATGTTGTACCATGGATGGCAGAAAGATGAACTATTTTATTTTTCAGCTTGTGTCCATGAATCGTGAGATCATTCTAACTTTATGACCTATGTCTTGTTGAATGATTTCTGATTTAATTTGTGGAAAATTCACATAGAGTAATGTGTGTGGCTCATATAACAATTGGCTATCTAGTTGTTAGAATATTTTCTTGTTCATGTGTTGTAAACGTAAATATCAGCTACCTGTAATTTTGTTTATCATACATGGAAATAATACATTACTCACAAATAATTATTCTTTTGGCTCCCCGGGGATAGATAGTTAGTTGTCTAGATAGTTAGTTGTTTTACTTCATGGTTGCATATGTGGTTTAGATGTTGTGAACCTAAGACGAGAGGTAAGAACCTGCGCAGCACATTGTGTACTTCCACGCATATTTATCACCCTGCATGGTTAAGATAGGCATATGCATTGCATACATTAAGTCAAAAAATACAAATTCCGGTGGACCGGGCCGCAACCAGTAAACCCTTGTGTTACTTTGACCTACGGTAGCCGGACCGTAAACCTGATGGATTCCCTATACCAAACAGTCAATGGGCTAGTTGGGAACGTTGATTGGGGAGAATCCCTCACTGTTGCCGCCTGCGAATTTCCAGGCCTCAACACCTGGATGGATGTAAGTGCATAGCCCTTCCATCATTGTGAGCAAGATGTGTTCCAACCTGGATGGATGTAAGTGTAGAGCCCTTCCATCATTGTGAGCAGGATGTGTTCCAGCCTGGATGGATGTAAGTGAAGATCCCTTTCATCATTGTGAGCAGGATGTGTACCAGCCTGGATGAATGTAAGTGTAGAGCCCTTTCATCATTGTGAGCAGGATGTGTTCCGGCCTAGATGAATGTAAGTGTAGAGATCTTCCATCATTGTGATCAGGATGTGTTCCAGCCTTGATGGAAGTGTGGAAATCTTCCATCATTGTGAGCAAGATGTGTTCCAGCCTGGATGGAAGTACGAAAATCTTCCATCATTGTGAGCAGGATGTGTTCCAGCCTGGATGGATGTGAGTACTGTGCCTTTCTGATGAGTAGGTCAGATATAAGTGCTGAAGAAGACCTACATGGAGGCTAGGCCTACAACCAACATGAAAAAGGGTTGTCTCTGTAGAAATTCCTGTGACAAGAAGAATCATGATATAACACCTGTGATGATCCAGATCCAGTGATGATGCCCAGTGATGATCCAGATCCAGTGATGATCCAGATCCAGTGATGATCCAGATCGAGTGATGATCCAGATCCAGTGATGATGATCCAGCAGTGATGATCCAGATTGAGTGATGATCCAGATCCAGTGATAATGTCCAGTGATGATCCAGATCGAATGATGATCCAAATCCAGTGGCGATGTCCCATGATGATCCAGATCAAGTGATGATCCAGATATAAAGATGAGGATGACTTAAAGACAAAGATGACTTGAAGACTAAGAATACTTGAATATGTAGATGATGAGATGATCCAGTTGATACAGAGAAGAATACCAATGCTGAAAATTGTGTCAAAAGAATACCTTCCTAGTTAAGAGGGAGTGTTGATGTATTTGTAACTTTGGAATGTATTCATCTATGTATCTTATGTATTGTAACCCGATGTTTATTCCAGGATGTATCTATAATGTAATTGAGTCATGTTGTCATGCCCTGATGTTCTGATAGGGAGGATCAATAATGTAAACAAGTAATGTCAAGTCATTGTGGGTAACCCTCCGATTGTCTAAGGGTTAAAGTCCCCGCAGTTCCAGGGCACTAGGGTTATTAGACTCTCCTAGTAGAGGTCGGCCTTGGTAGGGTTTTAGTCATGTCGGGATTAGTATAAATAGAGAGATGGACTCTCTATTTAACACACAACTCATACACACTCAAGTGTAGCGCATAGTTGAGGAAGGAGAAGACACTGGGGCTAGACAAGAAGAAGGTTACTGCTGTCGAGAGATCACTTACTGTTTTGGGCTTTTACTTTTTTGGTGCTGATTCTATCTCTGAGGAAGTTGTAGGGTTTTCTCCATTTATGGTTTCCCTGAGGAAAAAAATTGTGTTCATTGTCTCTTGTGTTTGATTATTATACTTGTTATTCTCTCAATTGAATATCCTAAATAATGCTAACTTAATGTTGAAAAACTAACAGAAACCAACAACATATCAAACATAAGAACTAGAAAGAGAAAAGAGAAAAGAGTACACCAGATATACATGGTTCACCCAATTGGGATACATCCACAGGAAGGTTGTCTTCGATTATCTCCAAGAATTCTCCTTCAGTCTTACAAAGAGAGCACTAGTCCCAATACAATATAAAAAATATATCTCCAGGATATTCAAGATGTATCATGATATTATATAATGATATTTGAAATCCGATATCTAAAAAGAATCCCTTGACCCTATTATATACCCAGATATGTGGAGGAATCACTCTCACATATTGCATGTGGGATAATATAATTCTCCAAAATAACGCCTCTTTATATAACAGTGGATATCAAGAGTACAATTTACCATAATAAATATGGGATATATTGTATTATTGTTTTGCATAAGATTGTGGACAACTTCCGACATTATACAAATACTATTACCTTCCAAGGAATATAATATATTCCTACAACCATCCATCGATTCGACTAATAGAGTGGGACATGAGCAAGTTATAAGCTTCTAAGTTTCACCCCATAGCCATATTATGAATTCATAACATTTAAAATGCATGTGGAGATGCATAATAAAAACACACAATGGAAATAAACTCGATCTACACACACATAACATGCATATACAAGCATAATCATCGCATGCATCGATTATAAATATTGCATATTAAATACAAGAGAATACTTATCTTTAAAACAAAAAAACCTAATCAAATACCCATGTAAGAGCGATTTTCCACCCAACTGTAGGCATTATGTCCAACATATACTCCTTTTGTTCAGGCGCCACCCCCAAGTTGGGCTTATGAGGCCACTAGGGTGAAGCAAACACCTATAGGATTATCTCTCTCGGCCCACAACCTATTTTATTCTCTTTTCTTACCCAAATGATCATACAAGTCTCTAAAAGGATATCACTTAGCCATCACAACCTTGGCTCCAACAATACCTACCCCACACAACACCCTTATGGGCTCAAGAATCCCCTTTACCAATCCACCTTTCTCTTAGGAAATCCACCTTTCCAGGTGCTTCTAGTGTGTGCTTAGAAGGAGTCCAATATGATATGTGTTGTTAAAGAACCACCTGTAGCCTCAATTCGTGGCTTCTCAAGCATCCAAAAGTAGCAGAAATCAATGGGTAATAATACCTAGTTTTCCCAACCTCTATGCTCACCTACAAACATCTATTTTCCTTGCAAATCTGTAGCTCTATCTCTAAATTCGAATTTATTGGTTATGTAAAGTCTAGTAATGGTCATGAACATCAATACAAAGCTTTATGTAGTATAGATATGCATGAGAGAATGATAGAATGAGTGTTGACTCCATAGGATATGAGATAATGGTGAAAAGACTACTGACATCGATTTTGACCATAGAATAAAGGAGTATTGATAGCTGCATATTGGCTTCTGACAATTGATATATTTTTCACAAAAGTGTATTCATCACTGTTCTTCAATAACTCCATGAGGTAACTTTTCCCACCAACCTCATACATGCATTTAGTGGTTCAATTCAGTAGTCAAAAGGAGATAATTGGATCATTTAAAACACATGGAATAATTTGAAAGTGTTATAATGTTGGCACTTGGAAACAAAGAATTTATTCTCCCATAGGACCCCTTTCCTCTTCCCCTCAGGTGGAATCATAGGCATAGCCCCTTTAGTGTTCTTTAAATAGTCATCTTGAACCATTTTATTATTTATGTAACATAATATTTACCTATATTTCTAGTTAGCGTGACAACACAACTATACGGTCCAAATGAAAATATTTACATCATACATGCCTATCCATTCACTAGTCGAGCCTTAACTTATGCTCCACACTAGGAATCCATACTAATCATATTTACATAATTTACATAATTTACATAATTTTTTTCTTAAATACATTCCAAGTCAAAACTGGGGGTATTACACATTATCTGTGCATATTCTATTTATAGAAAGAGAGTTATCAACAAAATATTTGAAGGCCTTAAAGGTGGAAAAGACCTCAGTCTTGTACATATGAAAGTACACCCAAGAGAGATGTGAGAAGTTATCAATAAAAGTAAGTGCACACTTAGCTCTAGAAAATGAATGAGTTGAAAAATACATTAGATCACTATGTACCAACTCAAGATGTTTGGTAGCATGCAAAGCCTTATGATATTGTTTTCCAAGAACACAACCTAGACAAACTCCATTAGTGCAAGATGATTTAGGAACGCCAAGCACCAAATTTGGTTTGCTCAACTACTGCAAATACCTATAGTTCAAATGTCCAAACCTTTCATTCCATAGCCTTCTCAAGGAATGAACTTGTGCTATGAAAGATGAACCTGAAAAGGGATAAAACCCATCAAACTTACACAATCGAGAACTATGATCAGTTAGACAATAAGCAACAATAATTTATGGATTATGTAGTTCTCTAATTACCAACTCATGAGGTGTAAATTTCATTGTCTTCCCATCACCAAAGTGAAAATTTTGATAAATAGAGAGTAGATTAGTAAATATTTCAAGAACAAGGAGAACATCATTCTTACAACCATCAACGAATTGCATAGTATCTCATCCTAAAAATTCAAGTTGTGTATAGCCCCCAACTAAAATCTACAAAATGCTACTATTATATGTAGAATGATGCATCTCATGAGAGTGAATCATATGGTGTCAGGTGCCATATTCAAGTATTCAGTTGTTTGGAGATGCTTATAAGTATTGAGTAGACATTGCATGCAATTTACTAGAAGAATATTTGCGAACTGAAATTTTGTGCTGTTGCATGGCTTCATTCAATGGTTATAGTTTGATCCAATGTTTGGATTCATTGTGCCCTAGTATTCCACAAAAATTGTAGAGCTTCCACTTGATTTATTCTTTGTCTTGGAGGAAGACTTTTCGGGTACTAAAGATGGAAAAGAAAGGGATTTTGAACTATGTTTAGACTAGGAGGTAGATTTACCAGCTTAAGCATGATTAATATTTAGTTTCAATCAATTTATTTCTTATCTTTTTAGGTTTGAGCCACAAGAGATGGATTCTTAGATCCAGAAAGAACATCTAATTTCACAATACTAGACTGTTCTTTGGAAAGATGCTCGTAGAAAATATCAAATCAGAGCATTTGAAACTATGATCCAAGTGCATCCATAGTAGAATAAAAGGTAGAGGAAAATCCCTTAAAAGGACCATCCAATTTTAACAAAATTACAAAAATGTGTTCTTCATCAATTTTGTTTTTTCCATAGCCTCTCAATTGTGACAACAACAACTTGAATTTGGTAAGAAAATATTCAATGCAAGAATGGTCATCAAATAGGGGATGAAAACTCAACTTCCAATTTCAATGCTTAAAATTCATTGAATTTTCCAAATAGTGAATTCAACATGTCCCAGCTTTGTTTTGGTGATTTACATTCAACAATATGAAACGACTGACTATCTAAAACATGTAGCCCAATCAAATCCATGTACTCATCAAGTTTGTTCCTATAAGTAAATCTCTCAATTTCCTTTGTAAATATTGCTTGTGATTCATCCAACATTTTCCATAGGCCTTTTTATTGTAAAAGTTGTTTCATTTTGAGTTTCCAAGTATGATAATTATGGGGAGTTAGGAGATTAACAACCCTAGACTCAACCATTTTACAAGAATCATAGAGAGAGAAAAAATACACTACAAATTTGTCTTGCAATCTCCAAATAATTGATAGTGAAAAAGTGTAATCCCCATGCACAAAATAAGGGCATTGAACGGCAATTTATGCTAAAACAACTTTTCAAAAAAATAAATTTAGATAAATTCTACCATTTGTGATACTTGGATGTTTAGATCTAAATGAAAATATGAATATCTAGAGAGAGATTCTCTTTTCTAATGTGATTTAAATTAGTGCTAATCTAAGAATGCAATCCACATTGTAACACAAAACAACAATCTACATCCATATAGCCATGAGTGAATCAACTAATTTCTCCAAGAGGTAGGAGAAATAAATTCAGCACAATCTTTTTGACCTTGGCTTTAAGGGGAGGACAATAATTAAAAAGAGGGAAATTTAGAGTCAAATCCCAAGAACATGCCAACACCTTAAACACCTCACAAACAACATAACCTTACCAATATATTTTAGAAAAATAAAATAAAATAAAATTTTAAATTTTAAAAAATTAGAAAGGCATTGTAGTAGTTAGTTTTGATACCATGTAGATGCTAAAATAATATCACATATCTTGAACTCTTCTACAACACCAAAGCGTTCTGGAAGACATAAAGCAATATTTATTAGATATGTTGTACATATACAAGAGAAAGATCTAAAGCTTTTAACAACATGATGAGATCCAATGGATAACTATTACAATTGGGCATATAAAGATGATCTACATAAGCTTGTAGCTTCCAGTAATTGGCTTACAACTATGACAATTATACAATTCGATAGCTATTTTGAAAAAAGAAACATCAACAGAGTCATTTAATCTTGTAGCAAACATACCACCCATTGTTGAAATATGTCAACATAGGAAGTTAGAGATCCCATCCATTTAAAAATCTTATTGAATTTAGATTATTTGGGTTGATATGGAATTGAGCAAAACCTCAAAAAATAACATTCCACCATACATAAAACATAGATGATCATGCTATAATTTTTTTCATAAGTGAAAATCCCTAAATTATAGATCCATGTTACTTTTGTGAAGCTACAAACTACTCACTTAATTGTTCTAATTTCGACCTAACACATCAATGATGGCCATTGTTCGTTCCTTCCTTCACCGAGTTTCTTTTTGAGAAATAATTGTGTTCATGGTGAATGTCACGTCCCCACCCTTCTACCAGAGAGAGGACACGACTATGTTGCTATCAATCTGGGAAATCTAAGCCCCATGAAAATAATATAAAAATACATTGAACTTTAAAACACACACGGATGCATAAATCATTAACATACAATGGAAGTAAAACATGTTCCATTTAAGCATGCATCATGTTCATGTTATTTCATAAACAAATACAATTGCAGAGATAGAATACACAAGAATACTTATCTCGAAAGAAGCTTGTCCCACAACCAGCTACGTCGCTGCAATGTTCCACCCAACCATAGGCTAGTGTGCTCATCAATCTCTCAGCAGCACTGCCATCCCTGAGCTAGGCATGATTCCCACCAGGAATAAGGGAACTACAAAAGACTCACACAATATAATTTTTGGGTTTGAGGAAAAACAGTTTGGCAACAAAACGAATTGTAAAGATGGGTAAAAACAACCCCCTAACAAAAATTAGATTTCTAGAAATGTTTATGGACTTCACATGGGAAAAACAGACTCAACAACACCCAAAAATCATGGGTCTCTTCTCCAACTCGTTGGGCATTACCCAAAAACGATTTCCAGCTTGGAAAACGGTGAGGAAATGTAGCAAAATCGTGGGGGAGGTGACCCAACCAATAATCATTCCAAAAACGATTTCCCAGCCTAGGGAAAATGAAGAAAACGGCTGCCCACACGAGGGAAAACACACACAACAAACAAAAAATGTGAATTCCACACACAGGAAGCTCCCAACTGCTTGAGAGAGCCCTGACGTGGATGAATGATGGGGGAGAAAAACGCCTAGGAGCCCCCAACGTGAAGGAAAAACACAATATACCAAAAACGTAGAGGAAAAAGAGCTCTCCAAGCTTTCCCTACATGAGGAAATGGTGGACGTGGGTTAACCACCCAATGGGAATTCCTTTTTGGGTGTTAACTTGCCCCAAAAGTAAAAAAAAATGTTTTCCCAAAAATGGGTGCTTCCCCAAATTCAAATTTCCGACTCCCATACCCTACCCATTCTCATGCAATAACTAACCCAACCAATTTCTAGTAGAATTAAATGATTGGGAACAAAAGAAAAAATGGGTAGTTGATAGTTTGATGGGTTTCTCCCTTTGACATTTGACTTTTCCCCATTGGCCCAAAGCATTCAATATCCCCCCCTTATCCTTAGGAAATCATGCCCCCATCTCTTTTAATGTTGCATTGACATAGCTGGTTATGGGTATTTAATTAGATTGCATATTTACATGATCTCCAAAATTATAATGTGCCGACTAGCACAAAATACCATCGGCATCGATTTTAATCGCCCAAACATAAAACGATAAATTAATGGTGGGGATTTTTCCTTTAGCTCCACACCATGATTAATTACAATATTTACATCATATACATTTAATGAAAATGGGGTCAAACTAGGGTATTACAATCCCCTCCCCCTTCAACAGCACTGTCCTCAGTGCTCATCAGAACTGAACAAAAATGCTACCCTAGCACTACCTCAGCGCTTTACTAAATTGAACAAAAGGCTATATTGGTGCTATCCCAATGCTCTGCAAAATTGAACAAAAATGGATATGCCAATCACATGGCATCCTCTAGTTCCCATGTAGCCATATCAGGACCGTCGTGCTTCCTCTACACCTTTACCCGTCCAATGGTACGACCTGGAACTCCTCCAAGTCCTTGATTGCATGCATTAGTACACACCATGTGATCTTTTTCTGGGTCTTAGAGAATCCTTCTCCTCAACTTGGAACATTTCCAATGTCTTTGGCAACCAGCAATACTGAGGCTCAATCCCCAAGCAATGAGCCAATTCCCATGTTAGTACTCATAAGCTTTTCCAAAAATCATAGATGAATCACATGCATATGTATATTGACATATGAACAATAAGAAGTTTCCAAGTGAACCAAATACTTATTTGCATAAGTATCTTCTTTTGGCTCCACAGGTGTTCAACTTGGCTTAATACGACCATGGTGCTCACAACCCTGCCCCAGCCCATACCTGGGTGTGCATTAAAAGGTATCCAAATTTTTGCAAGCCTTGAATCACCTAAAAATATCTTTCAACCAGGATCTAATAGCTCTACTTCAGAGCCTAAAATCCCTCTAGGTTATCACCAAGCTCGGTGCCCCCTTTCCAGACACCACAACAAATTAATTCACATGTCAGATTCATTCCTATAAGGTGCAATCTATAAAAATATTTTCAAAACCATGGATGCATCATATGCTCATGTATATTTACATAAAATCAAAAATAACAAAAGTTTGATAAGTATACAGAATACTTATATGTATAACCTATTTCAACCGAGGTCTAGTAGTTCTGCTCTAGAGCCCAACACCTCTTTGGGTGCTTAATGGAAGCTCTGCTTAAGGATCAACACTTCCTCCCAGTGCTTACCAACGCTCTGGCATTATATGTGTAGCATCTCTCAACCAAGATTGGGTAACTTTTCTCCAGAGCCTAACACCTCTTTGGGTGCTTAATGACAAACCCGTCTTAAGAGCCTAGCACCTCCTCCAAGTGCTCACCAAACTTAGGAACTTCCTTTCCAAACAGAAAAATGAATCAACTCACTTGTCAGATTCATTTCTGTAAGATGCAACCTTTAAAAATATTTTCCAAAATTTGGACCGCATCATATGCATATGTATAATTACAGAAAAACAACAAGGATTTTCCAAGTAATTAAATACTTATTTGCATAGAATCTCTCAATTGAAATCAAATCAGCCCCGCTCCAGAGCCTAACACCTCCTTGGGTGCTTAATGATAGCTCTGGCTTAAGGGCCTATCACCTCAGGCGCTTCCCTCCCTGACATCATAATACCTAGGGGTTATTCTCTTCACAGAGCCCCCACTCTTGTGACAGTCCCCTTACGGCGTGAATGTGTGCGGATAGAAGTCTAACCGGATGTCTTACACCCTGGGCATCCCCAATGATGCATACCGATGCCTAGCTGACAAGGGGGGGAATCTATGTATCCAAGTACATCCTTCCATAGGAGCCATGTAACCCGTGTACATTTTTTCATCGTCTCACCTGCATTACATATAGACATGCAATTTACATCAGATGCCATTATAAAATTTCAATCATAGGATTCCAAACCTATTCCAAACACATCCCTTCGAGAAGCTATGTACACCCCGTACATCCCCCCGAGGAGCCATGTATATCTAATACATATTTTCATCATCTTAGCTGCGTTACATACAAACATGCAGTTTGTATGAGAGGTCATCATAAAAATATTTGCAATCATAGGTTTCCAAGGAGTTATGTATCCCAAACACATCCTTTTGAGAAGCTATGTACTCCAAGGGCATACTTTCGCCATCTCACCTGCGTTACATACAAGTATGCAGTTTACATGAGATGTCATCTATAACGAATATAAAATAAGATAATAATTAAATAATTAAATAATTTAGTTATGTTAATTAAGTTATTATGAAAGGAGGCGTCTCCTCATCATCAAGTGTCCAAGCCATATTTAAGGCCAAGACATCATTGTAACATTCATCATCTAATATATTATTCCTATTTTACTATTAAACATGATAGTCGAATTTGATTAGTGAGAGTCCAACCGGATACAGTTGCTCCAATTGGTATCAGAGCTATATGACCCTTGGCCTTATTTACACTTTGTGTAAATTTAGTTTTAGGGTTTCCCTAAAATATAGGACATTGTCCAAAGAAGAAAAGAAAAAAAGAAAGCGTAAAAAAAAGGGGGTAAAGAAAAGAAGAAGAAAAAAAGTTAAAAGAAAAAAAAAGTAAAAAAAAAAAGAAAGGAAAAATAAAGTAAAACCAACAGATGGTTTTTCTTTCCAACTTCAACCTAGGTTTTGCTTTGACTTGAATTATTATAATATATTTATAATAGTTCAATTTTTTTTTATTATATAAAATAATAAAATAAAAATTTTATTATATAATAATTAATCATTATTCTTTAAACCTCACCATCTTTAGAAAAAAAAAATTCACACCTCACAAACCAAAATAGCTTCGAAGTACACACCTCCACATACAAGGTCCAAGACCATGGCGAAACTAAAACAACAAATCAAAAAAATGGAGAAGGACATCAAGTCCCTTGTCGCTAACCAAAAAATCTTAAAGGAAGAGATGAAAAATAACAATATAGTACTCAAAGAGGAGTTTGTTCTGGTACTAGAAAAAAGGCTAGATGAAAAATTTGACAGCTTGAACGAAAAACAAAAATACTTGGATGACAAAATGAGTACCATGACTCAAAACATAAACACCTTAACACAGAACTTGAGCACCATGACGCATAACCATAATACATTAATCGAGGTGTTACAAAGACACATACCTAGTCTGAACCAAGTCAGCAGTCAAAGCATGTTAGATGCCTCATTTCATGTTGCCACACAGGAAACACTCGCAAAGAATCAAGAAGATTTGTAAAAATAAATAAAGATTAACAAAGCGACGCTTAAACAAGAGATAGAAACAAAAATACTCCCAGATATGGAGGCATGATTAAACAACAAAAATAGAAGCTATCGGTAAGATAGTAGAGAATAAAAAGGATAAAAATCACTGCCAACAATAAAGCATTTCAAATATTTCACTTGCATCGTCCAGTAGTTCCGAGCCACCATCAAACCGTAAAGCAAAAGGCAATCAATATCATCCTTACAAAGTGTACCCACCTAAGGAAAAAATAGAGTTGTTGATATACAATGGAAGTGAATACCAATGTGTTGCTTGGTTAAACAAGGTGGAAGAATACTTCAAGATTTACAATATTCAATCTGACGAGGAGAAGGTGAAATATGCGTCAATGCATATGGAAGGGTATGCCTATAATTGGTGCTTATGGTGGAAGAGAGACAATTTTTCCTACACCTGGAACTTGTTCAAAAATTATTTTTTTAATAGGTTTCAAGGAATCAAAGAAGATGAATTTTTTAGTAAACTTACCAGATTACAACAGGTTGGAAGCGTTGAGGAATTCACACATCAATGGGAATCCTTATCGACACAAGTATTTGGGTTGTCTGACAAGCAAAGACTCAAAACCTATTTAGGAAGTCTTAAAGCATACCTCCAAAAAGAGTTAAAGTTACATGACATACCTAATGTAGAAGTAGCAAGATATAAAGCCAAATCCGTAGAACACAAACTAGAAGGAATAAGAACAAGAGGTGATAACCATTATCGACAAGAAAAAGAGACACAATGTAGGTACTGTGAAGATACTTGGTCACTCAACCATCAATGTCACAAAACTCAATCATATGCCTATGAAAGGGAAAATAGGTTGAAGTCATCTAACAATTACTCTGATAATAGAAAAAAGAAGAAAAACATATGTCGTCGATACGGTGATGACTAGACCCTTGGCTATAAATGTAGGAAGAATCAGACAATACACAACAGGATTTCAACCCAAAATCTGATGACATCCGACGTATTGTACAGATGTGTCAAACATCAATGATGAAAATTACCGGGCCTTCTAAGTTATTTTAGCATCGTCGGATTTCTGACGTCGTAGGCGTAGGTTTTTCGACAAAGATGTTGTCAAAAAATATGACAGCTATATTGTCGGATTTTCGACACTAGTTCATAGTTTTCTACGGATATGTCATCGGATTTCTGACACTAGTTCATAGGTTTTTCGATGGAGATGTCATCGGATTTTCGATACTAGTTTGTAGGTTTTTCGATGGATATGTCGTCCAATTTTCGACACTAGTTCGTAGGTTTTTTTTGAAATAAAATAATGCCATATTTCAGATTGTTTGTCCCATATTTCCAACTTTAACCATGTTCAGGTCGTCGAATATTCGACGACTGTGCAATTATAAATTTAAACATTCTGACATGTTTTTTGTAGAAGCGATGGACGGTTTGCGAAAATTATTTATTCCTCGACGGATGGTTTTAGGAATTGTTTTATTCTTTAACAGGCGGTTTCGGGAATTTTTTTTCCTTCGACATACAGTTTGCTGGGATTTTTTTATTCTTCGACAAACCTCCGTTTGAGAAAATTGTGATGCATAGAACTTGATTTTTTAATATTTTCGATAGTATTCATTCACCAAGTTTGTGACAAAATGTCAAATAGAAATATTCTTGATCCAAACGAAAACAATCGACAATTGCTTGCTAGACTATGGGATGCAATGAAATGAAGGGCTGATGGAAAATGTTATTGTCTGTGTACTCAATGCAGGGGATTTAAGAGGAGAAGAATATTGATCTCAATATCCACAAAACATTGCAGAGAACATGGACACGTTGAGGGGGGGAATGAATATCGTCTGTTTGTAGGTTTAACATTATAAAGTTTTTTATATTCTTTTCTTTGGTAAATGTGTGTATTATTTTAATATTTCCTATATTAATGTATATCTATTGATGTTTTCAAGTATTTATAAAAGAAATACACCCTACAACATATCGTCCAGAGGAAGTGCTTTCAAAACAAGTTCCAAATCAGGATCATGGAGCGTCTATGTTTAATGGAGAAGAAGTGAATAATCATATTGAACAAGATGATCATTCTGATTTTGTAGTTGAAGATGATGGTACAAATACATTGATGCATTATTCATTTGATGTTAGAATGGATGATGACGATGCCAATGATAATGAAAATGATGATGACTTTGATGATGTTCACGATATACCTCTTCTCTATAAGGCATATGAACCCCTTTATGAAGGCTCCAAAACAAATCTTCTCTTTGTTGTATTGTTGATAATGAACTTGAAGGTTATGAATGGTCTTTCAAACATTGCAA
>LPNX010828292.1:44287-46787 GCA_001517045.1 Pseudotsuga menziesii
TTATCGTTCATCATGAAAGATATTGGAATGCATAATGAAGCAATTCATGCATGCCTCGATGACCATGTTATATATTATAATCAGCATGAATTTGCAATAGAATGTATGGAATGTCATGTAAGTAGATATCGAATAGATAAAGTAACAAAAAAGGTGCCTCAGAAGGTTCTTAGTTATATTCCCATCATTCCATGTTTTCAACGACTATTCACATGCAAAAACATAGCGCAATTTATGGATTACCATGCCAGGAATAGAAGTCAAGATGATGTTGTTTGAAATCCTGTATATGGTTCTGCTTTTAGAGATATGGAGGAAAAGTGGCCTCACTTTAAAGAAGAACCATGTAATATTAGGATTTGTTTGGCAGCAGATGGTGTTAATCCATTTGCATAGATGAAATCCATTTACATGATGTGGCCTATTTTTGTTATCAACAATAGCATTCCTCCATGGTTGTCAATAAAGAGGGAGCACATAATGTTGTCGATGATTATTCTAGGTTTTTTGTCTCTACAACTGTTTTATTTCTAATGTAGTTGTGGCATCTCATTTGTCGTATTATGTTTCCTAATTTCATATATTTTTTTTATTTTACTCGTGTGCATGGTTTATATATCTTAATGGTTCTCATAAGATATATTTTTTATGTACTTCAAATCGATCAGGTAAGTTCCAAGTCAAAGATATGAATTTATATATCGAACCTCTTATAGATGAGCTACTGAAGTTATGGAATGGCATCACTATGTATGGCGTATCTAGACCAATACGACAAAGGCAATTTCAATTCCATGCAATGGTTCTATGGACAATACACGATGCCCCTGGGTTAACTTCATTTTGTGGTTTGTAATTTTAAGTTCCACTTTAATTGCATTTAATTATATGGAGTAGTTAGAATAGTTTATATATAATTATAATTGGCATAGATATTCCATATCTAAATATTGTAGGTCTTCATATAAAGGGTAAATTTGCATGTCCATTTTGTGGTCCTAAGATAAAATCTCATCGCTCAAAAATCTTAAGAAAGGAGGTGTTTGATGAGTATAGGCATTTCCTCTCTAAGAATCACAGGTATAGAACAACTGAAAAAAAATGTTTTCAATGGTAAGCAGGATACTGCATTAAAACCATGGAGAATGACACCTTGCCTTTGGAATATGCAATACAATAGAAATCGTCATCATGGTACGTATGGATCACCGTATATGAATTGTTATGTATTTTAATTTTTATTGTGAGTTTTTTACTGTAATGGCCATATTTGATTTATGATGTAATTTATTTATAAAATAATATTCATGATGTCCATCGTTATCATGAAGGCATTAATGGGCTTCCATGAGGAATGAAGAGTTATCCTATTCAATTCAGTAGGTTGCCCTACTATGAGCAGCTACAAATTGCTCATTTGTTTGATACAATGCATATTGGAAAGAATGTTACTAAAACATTATAGCGACTATTGGAGATAAGGAGGGAGAAAGATAAAGTTGTGAAAGATTGCAAATGCATTCAAGAAAGCAACCATGCAATGAAAGACGTCATCCAATTTCATAGCAACGGAGACCAAGTTAATATAAACTCAATTCCATGGATGTTTACGGAGCAACAAAGCAATGTTGTCAAAGAAGTAATGCAGAAAATTAAATTTCCCATTGGATTTTGTGCAAACTTGAAGAATATCATAACAAAAAAAGGTGATTTTGCTGGGGTCAAAACACATGATTGGCACGTCTTCATCAAGGTAATTATTATTGTTATGTCCATATAATTTTTTTTTCATTTTATTGCGTATATTTTTTTTCTTGTTTGTATACTCTTTGTTTAATAAATGGCGTGGTTTGTATATTGATATAGTATGTTCTACCTCTCTCTCTCCTGGACAACTTCAACAACAATGTCAAACAAGTTATATATAATCTTGGTAAATACATGAGGTAACTAGCGATTACTTGCATGTGCTTAGTGTTTCTTTAATTCTCTATATAATTTATATTTTTTTTTTTGTGCACTATTTCATCATATGTAATTTAATGTTTTTTTGTTAAATAAAGTTATTGGTTTGCGTCACTTGTAGATGGTTGACATCTAAAGAAATCCATAAAGAAAATATAAAGTATTGGAGGAGAGAAATTCCTCGTCTCATGTGTGAAATGCAAAAGCATATACCTTCGACATTTTTCAATGCACGGGAACACTACCTTATACACCAAGTTGAGGAGATTGAGTTGTGTGGACCTGTGCACTCAAGGTCCATGTGGATGGTTGAGAGGCACTTGAAATTTATGAAGAGTTTTGTGAGACAACGAGAACATGCTGAGGGTTCTATGATGGAAGGATATACGGCATACCAAAACATGTTGTATGTTAGTGAATATCTTCCTATTTAGTGTCAAATATCAATTTACTTCACATTTGTGATCCGGACTCCAATAAAAAATTTGAAGGGGAGAAACTAAAGGGGAAAGGTAGATTGAGGAAGGTGAAAAGT
>LPNX010828292.1:51787-61143 GCA_001517045.1 Pseudotsuga menziesii
TCTCTTCTTCTTTACCTGCAATAACCTTGTTGAAATCGTTATGTATCATTTGTATTGACTTATCATTTCCCTGCGACAACATCTTTGATATTTCTTTGAAGTCTTCAGATGATGCGCCCTCTAATTTTGTCTTCATGTTAATGTCCAATAATGTGATTTTTTTCTTTTTGTAGGGGAATGTCAGAAACGTTTTTTCAGCATTTAAGATAAAAGTCCCCGATGTTTTTAGCCATGGTAATCCCAAAACCAGGTCACCGTTACTACTCCACAAGGATTTAACTATAAATTTCGAAACACCAATATAATCTCCAATGTTCCATTGTAAATCGCTTATTGCATATTCTTTGTTATCCGAAAATTCTAACCTTTCACTTATATTTGTCCTCAGAATATCTAACTCATTACCAAATTCATCACTAATATAATTATTACATTCGTCGGGAGCAATAGAAATAGTAATGGATTTCCCTCTAATAGTTCATTTTATTTGAAATAACATTGAGACATAAGTTTTTAAATTGGTTGGAAATATTCCTTGTTTTTCTCTATAAGACTCCCTTTTCTTTTGTTTGTGTCGAAATTTTATTTATTTATTTTGGACTTTACTTCTTTATATGCTTTAAAATTTTCACCTTCCAAATTCTAGTCCTTAACTTTTATTTTTTTCCAATAGTTTTGTAAAATGTCAATAGATTGGGTGGTTGGGAGGAACGAGTGTTACCTTCCCCACCTAAGTTCAAATCTCACTTGCTTCTTGGTAGCAATTATTATGCACTTTTTTTATATTTTTTCCCCTTAATTTTTGTAAAATGTGAGTAGATTGGGTGGTTGGGAGGAATGAGTGTTACATTCCCCACCTAAGTTCAAATCTTGCTCTTTACTAGTAATTATTATGCACTTTTATATTCAAACCCAAACCCACTTTAAGAAACCACGGGTGGTTTCACTTTTTACCCTTTTTTTGTTTTACTTTTATCTTTTATTTTTTAACTTTTTTTTTCTTTCCTTTTTTTCCTTTTTTCTTTTCTTACAATTTTTTTTTGTTTGGACAATGTCCAATATTTTAGGGAAACCCTAAAAACTAAATTTACACTAAGTGTAAATAATGGCCAAGGGCCGTATAGCTCTGATACCACTATAATGTCCATAGTTGGATATTCTTAATTAAGTAATTTATGAAATAACCCATATATCTGTAGATAATAAAATATGAATAAATTGATAGATACGTCCAAATTACAATTGAGGGCCCATTATTTCTATTTTGGCGAAATACCCTTTCATTAAGAGTCATGTCTTTTTGTAAAGACATTATTAATTATAATTATTTATTATTATTTATTTTATATATATGTTTATGTTTATTATTATTATTGTTGTTGTTGTTGTTATTGTTTGTTGTTATTATTGAAGTTTGTTACACTTCCATTTTATTGGCTATATTCAACAATTTCCTTCTCGTCACTTTTTGATTGAAAGGTTTTCCAATATTATGTATTTTTTTTCGAAAATGAATATTTTAAGTAAAATAAGTTTTACTTATTCTTAATGTTGGTGAAAAGTTCATAACACTACCTATATCTGGATACGTGTAGAAATTAACCTTCCAAAAGACTACCATAGGACATGTTTTTAGTAGCCATTGACTATGTTGTTGTTAGGACATGATGAGGAGGAGGAGGAGGAGGGTCATGATGATGAGGAGGTTCATGATTATGAAGATGATGATGATGATGACAACGACGATGATGACGATGATGGTGACGATGATGATGAAGAGGACGACGACGATGATGACGATGATGATGATGATGATGATGAACAAGATGATGATGATAATGATGAAGAGAATGATGATGAACAGGATGCTGATGATAATGATGAAGAGAATGATGATGATGAGGATGACATTGATGATGATGATGATGATGATGATGAGGGTCATGATAATGAAGACCCCTATGTTGAAGACAACGACGACAATGATGATTATCACGATGACGACGATGATGATGATGACGATGATCATGATGATGAATACGATGATGATAAACATGATGATGATGATTAGGTGAGATTGTAAGGATTAGATGAGATTCTAGGGATTAAGGATCATCATCATCCTCATCATCATCCTCATCAACATCATCGTCTTCGTCAACAACATCATCAACGTCATCATCGTCATCATCATCATCATCATCATCATCATCATCATCATCGTCATCGTCATCATGATCATCATCATTTCTTATGATATCATCATGGCTATCACCATCATGATCATCATCATCACATCGTCGTCGTCGTCATCAACGTCATCATTTATGTTAACAATTTGGTATCATCATCATCACCATCATCATCATCATATTATAATAAAAAGTACTATTCCTAAGTTAAAAATACATATACCTAAGTTAAAAATACTATACCTAATAAAAAAATACTATTATGGCAATACATATAATAAAATATACTGTAATAATATTTTAGTATATGGAAACACATATAATAAAAAATACAGTCTTTATAACATTGTCGCGACTCAAGTTTTGGACAGTTCTATGCAATTTGGACATTTTTATGAATATTGTAGTAGCTCCGGTGTATCATTTCGCAGTGGCTCTAGTGTATCATTTCGACTAGCTCTGGTGTATCATTTCGACTAGCTCTGGTGTTTCTTTTTACAGCTTTGGTGTATCATTTCCTGGCTCTGGTGTATCATTTTTATGCAATTTGGACTAGCTCCCCATTTTGATTTGGAGCTCAAGGTTGATATTTGGAGCTTACGGTTCATAATTGGAGCTCACAGTTTCGATTTCGAGCTCATGGTTCACATTTGGAGCTCATGGTTCACGTTTGGAGCTCATGGTTTGATTTGGAGCTCATGGCTCAATGGGTAAGCATCACCTCATATTTTTGGGCATGCTGTGATAGGGATTTTTGGGCATGCAACCGGTTTAGGGTTTTATTTTTTTTGGGCATGCTATGATGTTTGTTGTGTATTTTTGGGAAAACATCTACAACCACATCAATTCCAATCTGAAATTTTAGATGACTTAGATTGCCACATGACATTAGGATAGATGGACAAGAGATGAGGTGTATTAATGATTTACTCAATTGGTAGAAATATCCATGCAATGGCCCCTTACAAAGAATCTAAGGATCCATCCACACAACAACCGAAATAGATAATCGAGAGCCACACCCACACTAGTGGACTTGACCTGGTGTAGACACAAACAATTGTACAACAACAACATAAGGAATCCCCTTATAAATATCAACAGTAGGAAGAGAAACAAAATATTATGGGGAACCAAAAGATGAAAAAATGGTGAATGCCCCCTTATATGGTAGCAATAACCTCATGACCAACAACCCTCCTACAATAGTCCCAATGACATCATTAAATCAGACAATTACTATGCAATTCATAGCAAGCTTGGTACAACATAGAGAATATAAATTTACACTCATGCAAGGGTGCTATTTTTTAAACATCATGTAGTACATCACTGCCAATGTGTAAGAAATAATTGAGATTGCAACCATGAAATTGAGCACTAACGTTGAACAAGATAACCTAAAAGTAAGCAGTAGACCCACCATTGTCACAATGAGCCCAATGCCTCTCACCCTCATAAATCCAAAAGCATCCCTCAAGCATTTTAATCATTAGTCATTAGTCAAGTGGTGAAGAACAAGTTGATGAGACAACATTTAAAGTCACGCAACGAAATTGGGCACATATTGCTACAAGCAGAAAACGATCTAATGTAGCTAAAGGTTAAAAACAATAAACTCTAACTATATCTAGATGAAATAATAATGGAAGTAGACAACATGTAATGAGAGAAGGCCAACCTCAAAGACCATTTTGAAATAATCAATGACTAAATCACCCAAATGTGGCAATTCCATTGATTTAAAAGGCAATTTTTTGGGTGTGGCCTATAAAATGGGTACCTTGTTTATACAAGAAGTGGAGGATCTTGAGTGCAAAAAAGGAAACCATTGTTGATGTGAGGGAAATCCAACAAGTTTTGTTTGGTCTTATTAGGTCCTTAATTTTTAATTTTTAAAATAACATTTGTTTGGATGAGGTGGTGAGAGATGGAAGACATTTGGTTAGAGAAGGAGAGGAGATAATAGACAGTCGATCAATCCAAACAGTGAAGAAATACATTGGATATATAGGGTTTTGAATGGAACTCCCCACCCTTAAGAGAAGATATATTTTGTAAAGGTTTAGGCCTGGAAAAGGGTTGTTGGTGTTGTTATTAATAATGTTGTTATAGTTGATAGCTAGTAGAATATGGTTAAACAATAGAAGGATGTTGCAGTTGCTTGAATTGTAAGGATTTTGGGACAACAGTGGATAGTAATTCTTGTAATATGATATGTACTAGACTTGTCATATTTATGTTCCGAGGATGTATTAAATTATGACGAATATTAATGGAATGAGACCCCCATTCCAAAAATTTGGTTTGTTCCTTTTATATGCAAATGATGTGTTTTTTTTATTCCACAACTATGTTAATAAATGAATTCTTATTTAGTATAGTTGTGTCACATTCTGTAGTATATGGTATTAATAATTATAAGGGCTCCTTTTTTCATTGTGGTATGGGAATGAGTTGCACTTGAATGAATGGGAACTTGCATAAGTAAATAAAGGAACCCTATATGGTGGAGAAAACGTTGGTCATGATGTCCATGTTGCATTAGATTCATATAGAATTTAGTGTCATGTGCTGCTTTGGGTTAGACCTTCCCCTCTCCAAGCATTGAATATGCGAATTCTTGGACTATACTAGACCACCTTTGTTGGATACTAATGCAAACCTGTATATGAGTTTGAGCCAACATTTATAGCCAACAACTAGTTTTAAGTCTCAGTTTGAAAATATGGAAATATGGAAAGATAGGGATGACAATGCATACAATTTTGAGTTTGAATCACTCAATTGCACCAAGAAATGAGAATTGGGTGTACATTTTAATGAAGCAAGACAATATTGGCTAATTTTAGTAATGTAGACTCACAATAAGCACTCTAAAATACACTCTACTATATTTACCCACCTCATGTACATTTAGAGCATAATAAAACATAAAAGTAGGGAGGGTTGAGCCCCCAAACCAAGAGAAAAAGGAAAAATGCAAAAGTTGTTGACTTCGAAGATTTGATATGGGAAAATGGAGGTGAATTTTGAAAATTCTAAGATATGGGTTTTCTTGGTAACGTGAAAATATACTATTGTTGAGTCTCACCTTTTCTAATAGACACGTATACTAATTTTGGAATGCATTTTTTTTATCCCTTTCATGAAAATGTATATCCTGTTTAATAAACCCTTAGAATATGAAGTGTTTAATTTGAACCATTGGGTGAATCTTGCCAACAAATTCTACTTGAGGGACCAGAACTGTTGGTTTTAGATGAAGGGAATTTCCCACGCAATAAGGACACCAACATACTCCATGCTCTTTCCCAAATATATACGAGGAGATGGGTGTTATTGTCAAGCACCCTATTTCAGAACAATTTTAAAGAGCTCTTCAATATTTTGAGGTTGGTAAGCCCTAATATTTTAGATTTGAACTCTTTTCAAGCCTTCTTCAATCGGTTGATTAGTATCATTACTGCAACTGAGAGGCATTCAAAATTAATGTACAGGGGACATGTTCAAGATACAATGGAGAGAATATTCTCTGAAGTGCTAGGTTATGCACTACAGAGTAGCACTGAAGAGGTTAAAACATCCACTCTATAGGATATCCAGGAACTAACATCATTATTTGTCCAATACTATAAAGGAGATGTAAGAATATTTCCCTGGACTTGTTGATTTCACTGTTAAGTTGAAACTAAATGATAAACAAAGAGGACCACTAAGCAAGCTACATCACTTTGTAGGAAATTGAATGAGTAGAGATATAATGTCTGCAGCAGTCTGCATACATCCTTCACTTGAAGGAGAGAATCCTTCAGGATGGTTGGAGCCTGATATGACTAATATTGGGATTATTCTTAGCGATATTAATGTAGATTCAAATGATGGAGTGAAAACAAACTTTTTCCTTGACATTTTGTCCCTCTGTGAGACAAATAAAGAAAAATTATTAGTTTCGAGTCAGTACCTTCCTCCTCTAAATCTATTAGAAAAGATGCTCGTGGTGAAGAAAAACTGGAAAAAAGGTTCTGAAATATTAAGACTTGATGGTAACACTCATGTAGAACTCGAGGAAAATATTATTGAACAATTCAACCAGGATTCATATTCAAAGGTTCTTTTTACGTCTATTAGGGCATGTGGAGAGGGAATTTGCCTCATAGGATATAGTAGGGTTATCATCTTGGAAACTCCTTGGAATCCATCAACTGCTAGACAAGAAATCAGTAGGGCTTATAGAATTGGTGAGAAAAGGAAGGTATTTGCATATCGCATAGTTGCTGCAAGCACTTTGGAAGAAGAGATTAACCAAGCTTCCTTGAAAAATGAACTCATGTCAAAGATGATTTTTTTGGGAAGTGACCAACATAACAACTCAATATCACTTCTATTCGAAGTAAATGTAGATGAATGCAAAGATATGTTCTTTCAAGGAGATACTCCATTAAAGGAGAACCTTCAGGCCCTGTATAGACATATATTAGCATAAATTGCAGTGTTATATTTGCTGCATATGCATAACAGTTCATCTAAAGCTTGATAATGTTGAAAGGCCAAAGTCCAATGGGCGCAAGCATACATATGAAGTTTGTGAATGGACAAAGGGCATTTGGAACTCCTCTGAATTAAGTTTTTGTAGTGTTTATTGTTATGGATTATAGAGACCTATACATTGGCTCCTTAAATGTAATGAGGACCAAGAGCATTAGACATAGACTCAATAAATATGCAAATATTATTATGAAAGGGGGTTAGTCCAGTAATAAGAACACCTACAAATCCAAATACACAAACACCATAATCGCTCCAACATTCTACATGTCATCATACTTGCTATATGTGATGTATGTTTCTAACATATTTCCAGAGACATGAAAGCATTGGTGACCAAGCATAGTGCCCATCCATGTATATTTCCAAATCCTTTAGGAACACACATTTATAATACATTATATAAATATTTGTGAGCAAAGCATAGTGCCCATGTATAACATGATATTTTGTGAGCCTACCCAATACATGTTAGGAAAAGGCAATTCAAGCAATAAGTGATAATGGATACTTGTATGTAACTAAAAGAGGGGCATAGATTAGAATTTTTAGGGATACCAAATTCCCACACCTTTTACCCAAACTCATTCTTGAAGAGATTTTTCTTTAGGAAGTAGGAAACTTTTACAATTAATTCTTAAATTAACATATTGTTGGCCCAAACAAGTTTCTGTATTAACAAATAATCCTTCATTTGGAAAGTCATATCAAATACACGAATAAATTGATAGATAGGTGGCTGAAAAATATCTATGCTTTGGGCTCAAAAACTTGTTCCATGTCCTTGCAAAAATCTGCTTTAAGAAGCTGGAAGGACTATAAAATTATGTCCCAATACTGCCTTAAAAACTAGATGATATGGTTGAAATATATCTATAAAAATATGTTCAAAGTGATGCCCAAAATCAATATTGAAAATGGGCATATCCCCTTTTATGCTTGGTTGCTCTATAGGTTCCAAATATTTAGGTTCCTCATTAGATGCTTCACTATATGAATCATATATGGGGTCCCCAAAACTATGATTATTGATTTCAAATATAACATCCAACTCTTCATGAATGGATAAATGCATGCATTTTCCATCTCATCATCAAACAAGGGTTTTCCTACAAAACATTCCTCATTAGAATCTCAACAATATGGACCATCTAATTCAAATTCTTGGGATGAGGTAATATAATAGGAGAATGGGTTCTTTCATAAATAGGGCCTTCTTCAAAGGAATCTTCAAGGATTTTTTCAAGGGCTTGATTTTGTGGAGGGTAAAATGGATCCTCAACAGATCCCTCATCAAGAATAGGATCCCATATCTTGTAGAACAACTTGAGAATATTTACAGTTGAGTATACACCCTTACTAGGAATCCATATATACCAATTTCTTATGTCACATTTTTCCAAATTAATATATATATTGAACATAATCATCTTAATATCCTCAGGGCCACATTCAACCTTGGAAGAGATTCAACATGAAACCTAGCAGAATCCTATTTCCCATGGAATTTCGGAATGCATTCCTCACAACTATCATTATGAAATTGATTAGGATACCCCAAGATGTACAAGAAAACCATTAGACTTAATCAATCGTGTATTCATTTCTATTTAAAAAATGCCATATTTTATTTTCTTTAATTAGGGTACCAAATATGAAAATGCACATGAGCATAATTCAAACCAATATCAAACTACGTGGAGTTGTCATGTTCATAGAATAAGGATTTGACTGATTGGAAGAACTATCTTTATTATCTTGGATTGAAGGAGATTCTCGAGTGGTTTGAATCACCTTATTTTCCACTTTATCATATTTCTCAGGTTTGGGATTGAAGGGAATAAGTGTTTATATAATCTTCTTTTGGAGTATCATTTAGGCAAAAAATACCTCTATGGAATTTCTATTTGAGTTTCTTAGACACCATGAAATTTAAAGGAAATATAACCAAAATTTTCTGAGTGTTGTTCAATGCTCTGGTTATAAAGACTTTCCCCTAACTATAGCAGCAAAATGTTACAACTCAATTTAACGCCTAAGTGGAAAAGTACTAAGATTGCAACTTCAAATGAGAAATACCATTGTTACCTGAGTATTTTTCCATTCCACTTTTTAGGCCACCTCTCAAGGACAAGGGAGGCTTCCATATGGGGTAATTTAATTTGAGGTCCAAGAGAGCAAGGGGGGAAATATTTTGAGTATGTGAATTTACAATTTAAATAAGATTCCCCAATTGAGTTTCATTAGTGGGTTATTTACTAAACTACATCTATAACATCAAATATAATCCCAAAATGTGATTTCTTAAACAAGATATAATAGTAACCATCATCAATTAATCATGAAAAATTATGTTGTTCAGAATGGCTTAGGACATAACACATTAAACCATAGTTTCCATAATTTAGAAGAGACTTGGAACTTAGTAGTTAAGTGATTATTACTATTAAGTTCTTACTTATTAACCACCATGAAATTTCATAAATAATTCCTTGTTCTAGTATATATATATATTTTTTTTACAGAAACTAAGAAGGAAGATTTTATAAAAGTGGGCTGTGCACAGCCATCCATAACAAGCTTACAAAAAACCTGAGAGTCTGAGCAAAAGAGAGA
>LPNX010828292.1:61927-105214 GCA_001517045.1 Pseudotsuga menziesii
AAAAATTCCTCATTATGGAATGTGCTTGATTGAAATAGGATTCCCATTTTTCTTTAGATGACCTTGTTGGAGAGCGGCCCCCAAGTTGGCCAGGCTATCGGCAGCCGGATTGTTGACTCTAAGGATGTGAAATAATTCATAAGTGCTGTGAATGAGAAGCTTGACCTTTTGATATAATCGCCGGCATTTTACTGCTCCCTTGGGGTAACCATTGAGTAGTTTAGAAATAACGTGTTTAGAATCGCCAAAGATTAAGACCTTTGGATAGGGTTTCTCCTGAAGCATCTGCAAACCTTGTAGGAGGGCTAACCATTCTGCTTCATTATTGGTTCGCACTCCCAATCCCCAGGCGAAAGTCTCTACCATTTGTCCTCCGGGATCCAAGAGGATCCCCCCCGCACCTGCCACCCCTGTCCTTGTTCTAGTATATTGCAATGAAATAAACTAGCATAAAACTTAAAATAAAACCCAAATTTCGTCCTAGTTTTCAAATGTGATTATTAACTCAAAAACCATTTTCAGAATTTGTGATTATGCAGAAATATTTCCTAGAGCTAAAATTTATGAGTTAAGTCACTTGAAACTAATTAGGGACTTGAATAAAATTTGAATTTTGTAATTAGAAAATTCAGCAGCAAGTTCTATCATAATATAAACCGCAATTAGTGATGAAAAATCAATATTTAGGGTTGTTTCGATGTCTAACTAATGCAGAAAATTAAAAATCCTATAGAAAATTAAAACGACTAATCTAATAGTAAGAACTAACAATTTTTTCATCGAAAAAAATTGAAAAATATTTGTTGTTTTTTTAAGCTTGATTCTACCCTAGGAAAGCAAGAAAATAAAAGGATTTTTGGAGTTTTTGGTTGTAGAAATTTGAAGTAGAGATTATTACCTTATCAAATCATATGACGATGGGGTTTGGGATCAATTCTTCTTGATCTTTGACGTGTATATCCTTCTCTAGAAATTTCTACAACAAGAGCAAGACAAAATCCTACCCAAAATATTGAAATTTCTTACTAATTCTCACCAAGCAAGGATGCCATTTAAGACCCTTACAAGATTACTATCCTGCATTGATAATTAGAGTATATGGGGAGGAATATTCTTTAGAGTTCAAGTAGGCTTGGGTCCCACTCATTTACTAATTCACCTTGTCAAGAAAATTTTCAACTGGAAATCTATACTATCAACCTCCATGAGTAAGAACATCTTCAAAGCCAAATACACAACCACCATTTGGGCATTGAATCCAACGTTTTGGGAAATCCTTTGGGCATAAACAACCCTAGAAAAGGAAGATATGGGCATAATCTCAACCATACATAGTGGTAATTTTCAGCAGTTATAACCCTTAAAGGAGGAGGAAAAGGACTATTACATATCATGATAGGAGGGTTTCATAGCTTATGGTCATCACTAAAAAAACTATAGAAGACTTATGGGTTTCTTTCTTGGAGAATATGGTGTCGACGCAACCTAATGCAAAGGGGGTTTTATTCTAATTTTTGGCTGAGTGTGACATAGTGCACATTGTTGGTAAGTGCCCTAGTTTATAGATAAAGCTTGCCTCTTTATGAAGCCATATCAACTTGGATTTAGTCAACCTATAGATTCATTAACAAAGATTTGATTTGGGTAGGAATTCCAATCTTTTGTTTGAATATTGGAATGGGATACCTTTACCACAATTGGTAACAATCTATGAAAGTTTATTATTATGTACCTAAAAACAATAAGGAAGTATACTACTGTGGATTGAATTTGCATTTACTTAGATTTAAGTGAAGGCATCCTTGGAACAATTGTGTTTGAGCTAAGTGGTTGGAGGGGGTTAGGCCAGTAAAAATGATGGGTAAGGTTGAAAATGTTTATATTATATGACCCAAAGGAGTGTAGAGTACGTTTTGAAATAATTTGAAGGGTTTATTCCTTGGTTCAGAATGATAAGCATTGAAAATGCCTAAGCACGGCCTTACAAATTAACTAAGTATGAAGAAATCCGCTCAAGGTTATGTGGTGACAGAAATCAAAGGTTCAGATATGCAACTGAAAAAATAAACGGTTATAAAAAATCAATGGTTCAGATTAATTGGCTGAAGCATTTGATATGAAACAACTTAATATCTATACCGTCTTAAAGGACTATGTGTTGAATTGTTATACTAGGGATTTATTGATATTATTGGGGATAATTATATCAACATTATGTCATGTTTATAAGTCTTTCCAAGTTTTTTGCTGGTATTTTGCTATGTTTTTGCCAAAAAAAATTCTGGCCATGGTGTAGGTAGAACCAAACAGGTATTTATCAGACCTATCTTCCTCTAGTGAGGTGAGTTTGGGAAGGCAAGAGGAAAGTGAGACATCTAATAGGTCTACAAGGGTTAAATCAACTAGATGTAAAAAGATCAGAAGAAAATTCAATAAACGCATGGAATTTTTTCTCAAAGGAGGGGGGTCATGTTCCTATGATGATGAGACAGTAGGAGACATCGAGGTGCCATTAAGGTACAAAAACCTAGGGAAAAAATGAGTGCCTAGGGATCTTCCTCAACTAGTAAACACTGATTTTTGTGTGAATGAGAGGATATATAGAATTGCACCATCGTCATTGCATGGATTGGAGTTGTTTTGCATAGACGGCATAAAGGTTGGATACAACATATGTATAGAATTGATGGAGAATGTTGGACCCTCTTACAACTATAGTGATTGGATGCACATGGTTCAGTATACACGAAGTATGCATAGATATGGGATGTCAGCGAATTATATACAACTGAAAGACAAAGCTCAAAATAAAGGAGCAATGTTGTACATGGACGGAAGGCCAAAAACAACTGGTAATATGGTGGGGTTTATAAACAGTACACAACCAAGGTCTACATTTAAGCAACCAAATTGCATATTTGAGTCGCATGAAGGAAACTGTGTCTTTGTATGTGCAATTAAATCAATAGTTGCTAGGGAATAACTGCTTATTAATTACAATTTGAATCGTGTAGATACAAACATGGGTAGTATGGTTGTTGTACATCCAACAATTTAACGAACCTTTTATTAATTATTTTAACATCTATTGGATTTTTCGTTAGCATATAATTATAATTTTCTAATAAATTTCCTATGTTGACTTCGCAGGGAGGTGATGGGGGGCTCATCACCCCAGCAGAAGGTGAGAGGAGTACACAACCCGCGAGTAAACAGGTATACATCAAAATGTTATGTTTTAAAATTGTTTTAGTGAATATTCTGGTTTCGTTAGGTAATTTTTAGTATGTTTTTGATGCAGGGTTCTCTCAGGGGCACCTCCCTCTCCATAGGTGTTAGTAGACATGAGTCAAGGTGGCAAGTATACATCGATATTTCCAATGTAATAAATTTAGGATGGACAAACAGATCTGTTGTTATGTATTTTCATTAGTATATTCGGTTCATTTATATAATCTTATCTATTTTCCATGCAGAGTGTTGATCAGGGAAGCCAACCGGCTATTGATCAGTCAACTACAGTATCGGGGAAACAGGTAAACATGGATGTAATTCTCCATTTCAAATACTTTAAAATCGTAAACATTTATATCGTGTAGCATAGTGTTTATTTTGTTATGTATTTATTCATTTTTATGTTTGTGTTCATGATGATAATGTTGTCTACCTTTTTGCAAGTTGACCGAATAAAGTCCCCAACTGTTGATCAGACGACTTGAGCCTCGAGGCAGCCTGTAAACCTAAATGTAATTCCACATTCTAAATACTTCAAAAATGTACACATATAAAACATGTAGCATAATGTTTATTTTTGTTCTGTATTTGTTAGCTTTTACATATTGCGTTCATTGTGATAATGTTCTCTACTTTTTTTGTAGGTGGTTGATCGGGATAAGTCCCCAGCTATTGATCAGACCACACCCTCGTCTAGGAATCAGATAATCTTAGATGTAATCCTATGAATCTATCATGATAGAAAATTGTTGTTAATATAAATTTTTGCGCTCATTATTGCTTCAAAGACTAAGAAATGTTTTATATATTTCTGTTGCAGATAGCGGATTTGGTTTATGAAACACCATTTAAATGCTCTTTACAGAATGAGGTCCCCCATTTGATGAAAGATAGTGAAATTAGAGGGTTTGCAGACCCGTTGAGGGTGCTCCAGAAGACCATGGAAAAACAAAATGAGGAACAGGTTCTTCTGACATTGATAGTTCCACAAATAGAAGAGAGCGAATCAAAGATTCAATTGTTGTTACAGAGACATCGACAATTGGAAGTAAGTTCCCGAATAATAATGTAAATTCATTAATAACTTTATAATATTTAATTTTATATTCTATTGAACTTATAATACAATGGTTTGAATTTACAGCATGTTATGGAGCCTTGCAGTGGTGGTCAAGGCAATGTTGGTCTCAGTGACCAAACCATTCCATGTACACCACATAATGCTCCCTTATTGTCCACTGAACAATCAGAAACATGCTCTATGACACCCCAAAGGCCAGCAGAGGGTGCAGTTGATGTTGCCCCACCCACAACAGATGCTGTAGAAGAAGGGGTGGATGCGTGGTGGATGCAGGGTTAAATAGAGAGTTGGATGCATTTCCTAGATCTTCTCGTGTCACTAGCACTGGTTCAGTAGTGTGTACATTTTTGGTGAACAAAGAAATGGTTCCAATAAAGATAGAGAAATATTCTAGGTGATTATAGATTGTTCAATCTAGTTTTTAGTAGTCACATATATCGATAATATTTTTTAATGCTGACTAATGATGGCATTAATGTTTTGCAGGAAATGATATATTTTATAAACATATGAATGATTTGTCCTTAGAGATCTTCAAGCCCACCATCCGCACAATGTGGAACAAGTAGCCAAAATCTTTAAAGGATGAGTTGACTAATTGCTTGGTTGGTCTGTTTGGAAAAGATACCTTCGATACATCGAAGGTCCTATAGAAGGCTAGACAACATCTGAAGATTGTCCGAGACTAGTATAGGGTTCACCTAGAAAAGAAACCTATGTATGAGCACCCTCCAATGATTCCATATATGGAGTGGAAATCCCTAGTGGAAGATGGAAACGAGAAGGGCCTGAGAAAAGAAGGAATGATACCACCAAGAACACGGAGGTATGCAATACATTTCGAAAATGTACTGGTAAGCCTTATTATTATTAGTTTTTATATAAAATTTGGTACATCGACTAATGTATTTCAACACTTGATTAGGCTCTCAGACACATCTAAGCCCACCAAGGAAATAATTGCAAAAATTGTCCAACACATGCTTGGGCCTGGTGGTTACTCGAACTTGGCGGCCCGATATGTAAGTATCGCAAAACCCAAATCTGCATCCAAATATCATACATATAATAATTTTTGTTTTGTTCTGGAAAAAAAATAAAATTAATGACATCATACAAATATGAAGGCCGACTGGTTCAAAGATTTTCCCAGTGAAAATTACATGAAGCTTGGCTTCAAACAGGGATTTGATGCCATTGTTGAACGACGGAGAAGCTTGTCTGGGCATACTGCATGATCTTCTGTTGATCCATCTAGTGCGCAAGTATGTAAAAACTGTATACTTTAATGATAATTTATTAATTCTCATGCAATTTATTTGTTATAAATAAATTAACATAAATTATTTATTCCTTTTTTAGCAGGAAAGTAATGATCCCGTTCATGTCGAGGTTTTACATGACCAACCAGACGAAAATCATGCTTCAATTCCTGGTAATAAATTTATTAATATGCTACTATTTTGTATAGATAAATGCAGATGATGAACATTAATTCTAATTCTACACAATTCAACTGCAAAGCATGTAGATGTAGATAACGTTGAACAGGTTGAGCCCATACAGGATAATGATGAACATGTTGATGTGCCCATGGCAGGTAAAATAACACATCCGTAATGTTTTTTAAATGAATTACTCATATTTATAAAAATACAAATATATTAATGAAATATTTTGACATTATTGTAGAAATTCATCGCCCCTCACCGAAAGTTCAACCTTGCGAGCAGTCTAGTAGAGATACCGAGGATCAGATTCCGAAAGATGTGACTCTGACTAAATATTTAAAGAGAAGAAAAGTAAAAAGGAAGTGAATAAACAAATTTGAGTAATTCTTATCTATAATAAAAAAATTTACATTGTTTTTTCCTCTATTTCATGAATGAATGGTTAAATGAATGGTTTACTGATTTTTTTTATCTGCCATTGACTAAATGAATGGTTTTTTCAACTGTTGAATGATTGAATGGTTTAATGAATGATTGAATGGTTTAATGAATGATTAAAATAATGATTTAATGAAAGCATCTTTCATCTATTGAGTAAAATCATTTGCAGTAGATGCATTGTTATTTGCATTGTGAAATAGTGAAATAAATTGTTATTTGCAAGTAGATGCATTAGGTTTGGGGAATTGAGAGTGATGTGAGGGCGGGAGGGGGGCGGTCATAAGAGCTTCCACCTTCACATGGTTGGTCCTGTTTAGTAGAGAATATTACATTATTCTCGAAGAAGAGAGGAGCTCAATGAATAATAAGGAAGAATACATTAAAAAATAGTTATTTCTATAATTTTTAGTGTTTAATTTTCACTATTGCTATTTGACTCCACTGAAACTTGTTACAGATAGTGTTGAGAAACATTTTCATAGTTAAGAGGCAAGAAATGGCATTTTGATGTGATCGATGGCCTTATATACATAGTGTTTTTGGTTATCCATGTTTTATCAGGTGATCTATTATTAACAATTAATTTACTTGAATAGTTGAATAGTATTGTAATTTACATTGTAATAGTATTGTATTTATTTAGATTGGTTTTTTTATTTTCATAAATAAACAAAAATTTATTTGATGGGTCCTAACATGAAACTATTGCAACAAGACAAAATTTGAAGTATGTTGATGTATGTTTTGAAAGGTAAAGCAAAAGAAAACAGTGCAAAGCTCCACAAATCAAGGTATAATTATGTTTTCTTTTGTTTGATTGAACTGTGTATTGGGTATTTATGCATGTGCACACACACACACACATTTAGTTGATGATGATGATTACCATACATTCAGGCAAACTTTGTTCTATTTGATCTAAAAACTTACCTTAAATAGTTTGATTTATCAGGATAATTGGCCCCTTGGTAATACTTTACCAATTCCATGTAGCTATGAATTCCATATGTACATTAAAATATATGGGAAATGGCAATTTGTCGTCGGACATATGGCTATGAATTACATTTTATTCATTCATCATTTTGTTTGAACATTGAATCACCCAAGTAAAACTTATATGCATGTGCATGACATTGAATTGAAGGATAATAACAGGGCACACTATTTTCTTTGTGGGTGAGTCCTATTTTCTTTCTTTTATTTTAATCTAAATTCCAAATAAGGACTTATTTTTGCATTTCAAATTACACCAAGATATATTCCACATGTAAAAACGTCCTCCATAAAGCAATGGTGGGTGATGGCAAGTAGAAGAAAACCCCAACCTACAAAAGCCCCTAAGATGCAATGTTTCACCTTGTCCACAAAAGTGTCCAAGAGAAGGCCTCTCCAAACTGAAAGGAAACCTAAACTTATGTTGTGTCTCCCCTAAGTCACCTTCAAGAAAGATGCCCCTCCAATAATATTCATATAGCAACAAACAAAAAAACTTCTAAGGAGATATCAGTCTCTATATATCCAATGGACTGATCCAATACTCAATTAATATAGAAACAAGGCCTTCCTTCAATGAAAAGTATCCTCCAAGGCCGAGCTCTTGCTGAAAGAATACTTTCAATGGTATTCTCAATCCTATGTAGACATAGTTGAAATGCCTCGTAAATGGAACTGGATTCCTCTAAGGATGACTTATGTGGATTGGATCAACATTTTTAAGCCTCATGTGATATATAGAGGAGCCTTTATAACACATCAATGTTGCCATACTTCTTCACTGATGAGTTTTTATTGCCTAGATTGTACCTTCATTATGCTAGGAAAGGTGCACAAAACTCTTGAAACATGAGTCAAAGGTGGATTAGCCCTCAATGAAAGTGAAGACAAGCTAGTTGGGCCAATGCTTGTGAAAAATTCACCCTACAGTGCTTAGAAATTAACATAATATGCCATGTGAGATTCCTAGAAATGATAATGATGAAGTGCTACTATTGATTCGACACCAAGAGATAGTTCTTTTGTAACATCCCCAACCCTCCGACCGGTGAAGAGGACGCTACTAACACCAAGCAAATGGGCAAATAACCCCATGAACACAAACAGGGATAAATGCTAATATTAAAAGCTTAACATAATACATACTAAGATGCATAAAACATACAAGGATACATAGTTACTTAACATTCAGCGGAAGCAAACATATACATTCCAGTATTCAACATGTTCATCATAATTCATAAAACAGTAGATATAATTGCAGAGATGAAATACTCAGGAGTACTTATCTTTTAATGAAGAACTCACCCCGCAACCAGCTACGTCACTGCAACGTTCCACCCAACCATAGGCCAGCATGCTCATCAATCTCTCAGCAACACTGCCACCCCCGAGCTGGGCATGATTCCTCAAGGAATAAGGGTCAATGCAGGCTTACACATAGCCAAGGTACACAAATCAGTAAAACCCACACAGTAGGGTTTACCAGGTCGTCAAGGAGCTAGGAAAGGCTAAATGCTAAGATGGTGGCCTCAAACACTAGTTTTCTCAAGCATACCCAGCCTCTAATCCCACTCTCAACAGTTCGAAGACCAACCACTGCATACCGCAGCAAAAAAACCCATTCACAGCTCTGTGAAGAAGGCAAAGACAACCAGGTGACAATCCCAAAAAAAAGGTGAAACACAGTTTAGATCCAAGCACACTCTAGAGTTGTTCTTGGCCCTCGCGAGGCCAAAACAACTCAGCAACAATCCCCAGGAGGTGTCTGCTGCCTTAGCAACCAAGAAGCAACCCAAAACCAGGGTGAATCAACAGCCCAAACTCACAATGAAAACTATGGCAACCTTACACAGTCCCAAAACAGGGGAGAAGTCTAATTCCCAATCTTGGACAAAAGAAGGACATAAACACATACCACAATCTGATGAGGAAACGATGGGAACCTTACATAGTCTTGAAACAGGGAAGAAGAAAACTCCCAGCATAGACAAGGGAAAACTTAGCCAACGGATGTGGAAATCAGCAGTCGTCCAACATCCAAGAGCCCACAGCACACAATTCCTCAATGCAATCGCTAAAGAAAGTTGCACAAACAAGAGTGGGGAAAGAACCAATTCTCCATCAATCTATGCATAAGGAAGATTAACCGGCCCCCTACGCATCCCTACGTGAGAGTGAACAACTCCGCCATGCATGAGGGTGAGCCGACAATGGAGATAATGGCTGTGGTGGTTTTTTTTGCTTTCCAACATGAGGTCAATCCTACTAGTGGAGTGTGCATGTGGGCAAGGACTGACAGTCTTGCCACACTCCACTCCCAACCATAACTGCCTCAAATACTCAACAAAACATTAAAGTGGTAGTTGGATAAGACAAGGAAAGATGGGCAAATCAAACAGGGTGGTGACACATGGATTTCCCCCCCCATAGCCCAAAGTTTGACATCCCCCCCCTTATCCTTTGGAATCATGCCCTTTTCATTTTAATGTTGCACCATTGTAGCTAGATGTAGGTTTATTTTAATTGATTTTCGTATTTACATGATGCCAAACTATAAAGTGCCAAATAGCACGATATACCATTGGCAACTATTTCTATTGCCGAAACATACACAACCAAATTGAGGGTGGGGCTTTTTCCTTTAGCTCCTCACCATGATTAATTACAATATATACATCATGTATCTTTAATGCAAACGGGGTCAAAACCGGGGTGTTACATTCCCCTCCCCCTTGGAATAACACCGTCCTCGGTGTTCCAATACATAGGAATACATATACAATTTGCACATCCAAAATTTCAAAATTTTTGCAGATCTGTCCCACGTTCAATTATTTACTTTGAAAGTTCAGGACCAAGCCCCTCGGCTTCCACAAACCTCTCCTACTGGTTCTCAGCTTTCAGCTTATCCCAAAGCCTAGGAACTTTGTGGCTATTGTCCTCTTTATGTTCCCTCGTTGGGCAGTCCCGGCGTAAATGATGTCCTCCACATTCCCAGCATTTCATTGGCTGCTTCATCTTTACCTGCTCAATTTCTTTTGAGTCTTCATGCCTGGACCATTTCTTAACGGGTCGCTTGGACGAATGTCCCATCACTGATCCACCTTCCTTTCCTTTGCTGATTGCTCCTAGAAGGCTTTTCACCTCCCTTTTCAAACCAATAGAGTCTTGCAAAATCTGGTGGTTCATTTCATTCTGCCCTTTTTGTATCTTGAGCATCTCTCCAAGATTTTCTTGGGTCTTGGCAATCATTTGAAGGAGACTTCCAGCCAAGTCCAGCAACTTTTGAATTGCTGCCATGATCAATGTGCACCACCGGGTTTCACTTTTCTCACCTATGAAATGCACCATTGAAACTTTGTCAGACCAAGCATAATATAGACATTAAAATCAGTCAGACAAGAATGGGGAAAGAACTGATTCTCCATCAATCTATGCGCGAGGAAGATTAACCGGCCCCCTGCGCATCCCTGCGTGAGAGTGAACAACTCTACCTATGCGTGAGGGTGAGCCGACAATGGAGAGAATGGTGGTGGTGGTTTTTTTTGCTTGCCAACATGAGGTCAATCCTGCTGGTGGAGTGTGCGTGTGGGCAAGGACTGACAATCCTGCCACACTCCACTCCCAGCCATAACTGCCTCAACTACTCAACAAAAAAGTAAAGTGGTAAATGGATAAGACAAGGAAATATGGGCAAATCAAACAAGGTGGTGACACATGGATTTTCCCCCCCATATCCCAAAGTTTGACATCCCCCCCCCTTATCCTTTGGAATCATGCCCTTTTCATTTTAACATTGCACCGTCGTTGCTGGCTATAGGTTTATTTTAATTGATGTGCGTATTTACATGATGCCAAACTATAATGTGTTGGATAGCACGATATACCATCGGCAACTATCCCTATTGCCAAAACATACACAACCAAATCGATGGTGGGGCTTTTGCCTTTAGCTCCTCACCACGATTAATTACAATATATACATCATGTATCTTTAATGCAAACGGGGTCAAAACCGGGGTGTTACATCTTTGATGCTACAATATGCCCAAGGACACTTTTATGCTATTTTTCTTTACACGTATCTCACCCAAAAATGGTATTTTGAAACCTATTGTTGTGTTATACCCATTAATTTTTCCTATATTTCAAGGTTTAGAGCCATTCTCATCAATACATCTTCCCAAAACTGGATGATTGTTGACTAGGAGGTCAAATAGGTCTAAGAAATTATTTTAAGGACCAAGATGTGCCCAACAACATGGATATTTAGGGTCATTATTGTTGTTCATTACACCATACTTCCTATAGACATGGATTTACTTCTCAAATATCCACAAACTCTTCCCAAAACAAGCTCAAAGTCATATCATACTTTCTAGATATCATTGTCTACTATTGATACTTATTATAAACAGTTCCCAGGTCTAAGTTTTAGCCACTTTACGTAGGTTTCCAACCGTGGTAATGCTACAAGCATAAATATAATTAATTAGAATTAATTTAAAAGTCAATAAATTAAGATTGGCATCAAATGGAAATTTAAGGGAAAAACCTATTAGCTAGAATGGCTTTGATAGCAACGTAGCAACGGAAGTGCTAAATTAACATAAATGTTCTGTAATTTGAATGTATAATATATATATATATGTGTGTGTGTGTGTGTGTGTGTTTTGCATATATGACATGCTTTGTTTGTTCTTTGCATATAAGACATCTATAAATATTCTGCAATTTTATGGTGCTTTCAATTAACACATGCACATACCCTACCACCATCCTTAATTGAACCTGTGATCTCAATGAAGATAACACTTGTTATTTTATCCATTAGGCCCACTCAGTCTATACACTTTTTAGCTCTTGATATTTATGGATGATACATATTCAGTAAAGGATCATAGAAAATAGACAAATACAACATCCATTTGAATGGGAACATATGTGTGGTAACCTCTCTTAAATTTAGGATCTTTAGTAGACATTATGTTGATATATATGTCTATTAAAAGTCACCTTCTTGAATCCTTTTGTTAGGGGTTGTTTTTTGTGGGTTGTGACTAACAACACTAGGATATTGGGATTCCATGCCTATATTTACAACTTTATTATTTGTTTGCTTAGACTGTCTCAATCGAGGTGACACATTGTGCATAGTTACAACACAACAAGACATAAGAATGTATTGAACATGTAGTGGATTTCTTGCAATTGATGATAGGATGGAACTCTTTGAGAGTAGCTACCAAATATCACACTAACATTTCACATTACAAATGTCTTGAAACTACCATTATATGGAACAATAGCATTTTTGTAACCAGATACTTGTTGTAGTTTTGGGTTTTCTGGGTTTACAACCACATTATCATGGATTTCAAGTCAATGTTTTGGATTCTACCAATGGGTCCATCTTCAGGACTGTGAATTATGCTTGGGGGTGTTACCCCTCAAGCTTGCAACACACTTTTTGGAAATAAGGACGCACCAAGATTCAGGGACGTCAATGACCACAATGTGCTTTAATGCAAAGATATTTGGGTATACTGCCAAGTTCACATTCAAATACTCAGTCAAGAAGAAGAAGAAAATATTAGAGATCAGCAAGGATATAACCCCCTCTATTCTCTTCCACCATAAAAGATTTAATAGGAACTCCTACAGCAAAGTTAATAGCTTCAAAATTGTGGATCCTCTTGACATGACTAAAGGAAACTAAAAGAGACCTACAATAGCTTGAATTTTTCCCAAAAGGCTTGGGAGATTGATTATGCAACATGTAGGAGCCATTACATCATCTACCACTAGTTTGGAATCTCTGAAAACCTATATCCTATCATTACCTTTATCTATTTAGTGTTCTTCCATTATCAAATAGCTAATAGGACCTCAACGGCAAAGGAAATAGCTTCAGAATTTTGGATCGTCTTGAGATGAGTGAAGGGGACTGAAAAGAGACCTGCAACATCTTGAATTTGGTTCAAAAGGACTTGGGGATAGATTGTGCAACCTTTAGGAGACATTACACCATTCAATAACCAGTTTGGAGTCCCTGAAAATCTATATCATATCAGTACCTTTATCTAATGCACTATTCGATGTTCTTTGGCCATCAAAGATCTAATATGACCTCCAACAACAAATGTAATAGATTCAAAATTGTGGATCCTACTGACTTGAGTGAAGGATTCAACTGAGAAGAGATCTGCAGTAGGTTGATTATGTTTCAAAAGGTCTGGGACATAGATCATGCAACCATGCAACCTGTAGGATCCATTCCACTATTCAACCACCAGTTTGGACCTGCATCCTATCAGTACCTTTATCCAATGCAATATTCAATGTTCTTCCACCATCAAAGACTTAATATGACCTCCAGCAACAAAGGCATAGCTTGACATGGATGAAGGAGACTGAGAAGAGATCTACATAAGCCAACTTGAATTTGTTTCAAAAGGTCTGGGAGATAGATCATGTAGCCATGCAACCTATAGAATCCATTCCACAATTCAACCACTAGTTTGGAGCTGAAAACATGTATCCTATCATTACTGTTATCTAATTCAATATCTAATAGGTTCAATACACAACAAGTGACTTTGCATTTTTATGTGTGGCTCTACGTAAACCGATCCTGAAGTTGAAATAGTGGTCTGAATGGAATAGTGTTTCAGATTCACAAGGACCAGGGTTTTCCTGGTTGGTACCATAAAAAATAATGATCAAGGAAAAGATATATCAATTGCAGGGGGATTCCAATTGCCAGTTCCTTCTCTTCTTTTGAGGTTGTTTGAGATCAACATATATAGGACAAACAAAAAAATCTTGACATTGAGAGTGTTTGTCAATTGTTAGAGCTTATTTTAGGGAAGAGTAATCAAGTTCAAGTTGAATATTTGGTTGAGTATTTGAAGATATGTTGCTTATTTTATAATGCATGTTTGTAGTGTGATTCCTTATGCTTGATGTGCTCCTCAAACAGAAGTGTATCTAAATATTAAGTGCCTTTATCTTCCTCAAGATTTTCCATTTCCTTATTTTCATTTATCTTCATTAGTAGTCTCAACCTTGAGACCTACCATTTACATGCCATTGTAGACACTTTGAGTAGGATACCATTATATTATTAGCCTTTAGGTAGAAGTAGATTTTGGTGTTTTGTCTGACAATATGTGTGCTCACACTTAAATGATATAATTTCTTGTGGGATCAATGGTCAATAACATGTGTTTCCTTCTTGTGTGCATTGATGGTATTGTGCTCATATCATTCTTGGTGCCACTTCTTCTTATGTGATACCATCTTTCCTTTTTTCCTTTAATACATTATGTTATTCTTAACTTTCCTTAGCACCTTGTTATTATTTTTCAAGCTTACTGCTTTCTGTGCATTATGTCCTTATATTCTAGAATAATAAATAACATTCCATAGAAATTTTGATTTCTTCCAAAATTGTTCATCAATTTTTCACTTTCAATGGAAATCCATTTGTTAGATAGTGTAAGATGTCTCAGATGTTTTTCATGGAGAAAAATAACTTCTTTTGAGAGAAACAGTAAAGAGCTACCTACAAAGTGAGTTTCTTATAACTGGAGATTATTCCTAGGAAGCATTTCATGTATCTTAAAATGTTTTATCCAAACGTAGAATCATTCTTGAAAGTTTGATTTGGTGGATGCTTTTGAAACCTGATGATGATTCAGAAATTCCATATTGCATTAAATGATTAAATTCCCTACCACCTTATTGATTATCTCTTCTGGAAACAAAATCCTGGTTGGTTCAATGTTTCATTTCGAATGATATTTATAGTGGATTATCTCTAGACAATTTTAAGAATAATATTCACCCTAGTTTTACCTCTGTGTAGGGTATAAAAAATGACTTAGCTCTCTGCAGTTATGATGATCACATTCTTGTAAGTTTTTAATACTATTTTTGAATTTGTTCTTATTTGTCTGACAATATGTCTTGAGTTGGTTTCTTATGTTGCTTTGGTTTCACATAGGTGATGGCAATGCAAATAGGGACAATGGGGACAATGCTACATGCCAGGTTTATATTTATGTTTATATGTGTTGTTGCAACTTTTGTATTTATGAAATTCTCATCTCCTTCAGCATTGGTATAATCTGCTTTCATGCTTCTTTTATGACTATCTTGTAAACTTTACTATTTTAAAGTAGTTTCTATGGTATAAATGGGTTTTAACCAAAATATCTTGTTATCCTCTAGTGCCTACATAATTCAACTTTGACAATGAGCCCAGTGCTTGGATAAGATAGCTTTTCTATTCATAGAAGGATACATGTTTAGTTAATCTTGTTCCTCCTCGTTTAATCCCTAACGCCTTTAATATGAACATTCCGAAGATGATTTAGAGTCAAAAATTTTGAAGGGTGAGGTATAGGACAAAATTCCTTAGTATGGAAGCTTCTAATATGATTCCAATTCCCTCATTGGAAGGTCCTTTGTTAGTGAATTCCCCCATCCTGAGATCAATCTTTATTGTTGGCGAATGATTTAAAGATCCTGTACTGAGACATAAGAAAAAATCCCTCATGAGTAGTACTACCCCGCATATTGTGTGAGAGTTACACTTGTGATTTTGATCACAAATATTGAGCTTTCCATGATAAAACCTTCATTATAAGAAACAACCATGATAATAGTAACATAAGACAGGGTTCCAAGGTATTAAAGAAAACGAGTAAAGAAAAAATACCATGGCAGAATTTACAATTGAAGGGACAGGGAACATGAAATCTGTCACTACCAAAGTAAGCAACTAAGTAGCAATCTTCAGGTAGGAAGCAACAGAGAAAACCTTGATTTATTGGAAAATTTGTTAGTCTAATTGTATATTTGTTACCTTAAAATCACAAAACCTATGACAAAGAAGGCACACCCTATAGCCATTGAAGGCTACTTGCTGGATCATACAATTCTCTACTTGTCAGAGAGCTCTTAATTTGTTGTGGACAGTGCAATTTGCTCGTAATTCTTATCATATTTCCAAGCATACTGAATTTTTGAGATGATAAGTGTATATTTGGTATTATATATAATAGCTTTTTGCAGTGGTATACTTCTTTTTACATACCTAATAGTCAAGAAATATATATAAATAGTAAATGTGTTATATACTATAAAAATGTATTTTGTTCTTTATTGTTTGTTTTGAAGCTGATGTTAAACCTCTGTAAAGTTCCCTTCATCTATCTATATGATCCACTCCTTAAATTATTCTTAATATTGCTCGTTTATACGTCCCACAAGTTTTGTGTTTTATGCAATGATTCCCTCTGAGTACAGGTTTCACTGAAAAAAGTTACAAGGCTTGCCTGAAAGTGTAGTGGAAGGAAGACCAATTTTAGTGTGACAATTTCTATGGAAGTGCTTCCAACTTCAGTTTCAAGACATTTAAATGAAGATCCATCCATAACTATGTAATGTGAAATCCCTAGAAATTCCAAGTTCAGTTTCAAGACCTTGTCCCATGGGAGACAAATCCCTAGAAATTCCATTAGGCCATTAAACTATAAAGACTAAAATTGGTCATGTAGTTGAAGATATAATGAAGCACAAATCCTAAACCAAGAAAAATAAAATTCTTCCTATGCCATTAATTTTCCAAATAAGTTCATTTTTCAAATTAACTTAGGGGATTATAACCTCCCTCAAGTATAATATCATTGTAGAAGAGCATCCCCAATATTGATCTTATCCTCTTCCTTCCCTTGTTGTCTCAAGGCTCCATATCATCACAAGTATAGTAGGATGTGAGACTAGTTGTACCTTTAAGTGAATAGGATTGGAGAGGGTGTAAAATAATTTTGAGAAAGACAAAATGTAGTTATAGTGGTGAAGCTAAGCAAGCTTCTAAGTCCCAATCCTAATAAATTCATAAGATCATGGGTTGAACAAGAATGTTTCAACTTTCAATCCCAAATGAAAGATAACTTCAAGCTATTGGAGTAGAGTAATAAGAAAGCAATTATTATAGAAAGGAAAACCCCCAAACAAAGTACTTGTTTTATAATCAACACCTCATATCACAGCACCGAAAAATCATGATGTTATATAAAACATAGGTGGCCTTCTATGTCTGGATCCAGGGTTCCATTTGTCATTTTTTAGTCAACTAAAAAATGTTTATTGAAGAATTATATAAATTAAACTCCATTTAGTTTTAGTTACTAAAGGGAGATATGTGTTTTGTTGACACCATTTGTTTAAGTTTTTGCAGTGGTCTGAGAATAGTTAAGTACATTGACTGGTCCTTTGTTGATTGTTGTGTTGGTGAACATTTTTGACACGGGTATTAAAATGTTTATATATATTTTAAAAGTGGAAGGCACATTATTGATAGGCTTAAATAAACTTATTCACTTTTTATATGGAGACCTCGATCAATATTCATTGGAGGAAACCTATGATGTTGATGGTAATCAATATATTGTACCTTAACACTATTTCACATGGTAATATGACCTTTAAGTTAATCATGAATTTTGGGTTCTCTTGGGAACCTTTCCATCTTCAAACATAATTTAATATGAGATGTAGTCACTTTAGAAGTTATTCTAGGCATGAAATAACAACGAGAAACCATCTAAGTTAAATGATTGCTTTTTAGACATTACCTAAGTAGTTTTGAGATTTGGAGTAACCTTTGGGTTAATTATGGGCATGCCTTGATTCCCAGCAGCATTGGTATTCAATTTTGGTCACTTATCACCATGAAAGGAAGCATAAAAATACCTAATCCAAGTTCTAACAGAGTAAGAAGTCATAACAAGATTAAAAGTTACTCTAAATCAATTATGGGCAAGGAATGAAGGATGAACAACACTAAAATTCTGTTTCTAGGGAATTGTCTCTCCAAATTTGCTTTGGGAAAGGTTTACAAACAATGATTTGAGGGATTGTGAGACTTTTCCTAGGTTTAGGTGGGATATGCTTTGCCTAGTAGTGTAGCTGTGTAAATTTTGCAATCAAGCTGAAGTTTTTTGGGAAAATGATTGGTTGGGACTTGCTCTAGTATGTGGCAACCTATCAAAATACTTTTTTTAATTATACAATTTCCCATCGCATTTCTGATGGAAAATGGAGGATGTTCGACGAGGTTGCTGAAGATCTGACATGAGAACTCGTCAGTCATCCGATGCCCACTCATCGTAAATTCAACGTCCTCCCAACAACGTCCGACAAGGCTGCCATAGCTCCGATAACCGAGCCCGTCGGCTTTCTGAAAATGGAAAGTAGAACATTCGACAACCAAAGGTTGGAATTTGAACGGCATATTCAAGAATTTTTGCAACAGAACTGGCTCACATTCGACAAGGCGCAGTTGGCTTTCCGACTATGGCTAGTAGAATTTTTGACTACGAGATGTCGGAATTTTGATGGCAAAATCAGAAATTTTTGCAGCAGAACTAGTTGACATTTGACGATGGTGTAGTCGTATCTTCGATGGGTATTGGCATGCTGTTAAATATCTGATGTTCTGCCATCGATGACAAAAAAAAATGCATTTGTCGAATAACCGATTGGGTATTGTCAAATTTTAGACATGGCAACCATCGGATTATGGGCTCATTTTTTGTTGTGATACATTGTAGAATCATCAATGGAAAGGAAGTGCAAGTATCTGCACCAAAAACCTCGTCTGATTCTAATATCGACACCGATTCAGAATGAAGGATGACATTAGGAAATACTCAAGCTTTGAGGACAAAGCTCCCTTAAAGGGAGTGGCAATGTAACAAACATAAAATAAGATAATAATTAAATAATTTATAGTTAGGTTAATTAAGTTATTATGAAAGGAGGCATCTCCTCATCATCAAGTGTCCAAGCCATATTTAAGGCCAATACATCATTCTAATATTCATCATCTAATATATTATTCCTATTTTAGTATTAAACATGATAGTCGGATTTGATTATTGAGAGTCCAACCGGATACGGTTGCTCCATCATCATAAAATTCTAATCATAGATTTTCAAATATATTTCATGCATACATGATTTCCCAAATATCAAACGATCAATAACATTGATATAAAAATAAAAATCTGAGTTCACAATTCTGCTTCTTGCAGAAAATCATTTTTTGCAACCATGAGGCATCCTCATGTTGTTTGTCTTTTGCAAGTGGGGAGTACCCATCCCTTACTTATGCATGCTTCCCAAAACCTGGACATCCACATACAACATGTCATCCTCAAACAATTTTTAATCATCCAAACAATCATAGTTAGTCAACGGGAAACTCCAATCATCAAGTAATGCAAGACAAGCATATCCATGGTTATCATGATTCAAAACCATCACAGGAGATCACGACCTCCCCTAATCAATTGAAAACTTGCAATTTGAAGTTTCAAAATATGTTTTCAGTCAGGAGACCCTTCTCATGGCACATGGAAACTTCATGCCCTGGGTTTCCTTGGGAACAACCATGCTGCTCTACTCAGGTCATTCTACTCGAGTCTTTAGGAAGTCCTCATGTGTATGCCTATACACACAAGGGCCATTTCCTCATGGAACTACAAGTTCACATGCAGGATCCCTCAGCCTATACATAGACTCAACTTTTCCCACAAAATCTTCTTCAGTGAACTTCCTGCAATAACCTGCAAGTCTCAAAAAATATCTTCCATCTATTAACTTTCTTGGAGCATGCCAACTCATCACGGCCTCAATATTTTCCGGGTCTACAGATATTCCTTTATCTGAGATAATGTGACCCAAATGATGAATTATATATTCATAGAATTCATAGTTTCTCAACCTTGCATACAAATTATTCTTCCTAAGCAATTTCTAAGTTAGCCTCAATTGTTCCACATGTTCTTCCTCATTCTTAGAATAAATAAGAATTTCATCAAGGAGAACAAGAACTAACCTATCTAGAACTTACTAAAAACATTATTCATGAGGCACATAAATGTAGCTCGTGCATTTGTGAAACCAAATGGTACCACTACAACTCATTAGAACCATACCTTTCCCTGAAAATTGTCTTATAAATATATTCCTCCTTGATCCTTACCTATTGGCAACCAAACCTTAAGTCATCCTTGGAAAAAACCTTTGGTCTCCTCATTTGATCAAATAGGTCATCGATCCTAGGAAAAGGATACTTGTTCTTCATAGTGACCTTGTTCAACTATCTGAACCAATACACAATTAGAGTGTATCCTCTTTCTCTTTCTCAAACCAAACCGGTGGTCCCCACGGGGACACACTCGGTCTGACATACTTCTTTTCCCGTGACTCTTGCAACTACATCATCAGTTCTAGCAATCTGTTGTACTCACCCTGTAGGGTGTATTAGACACTAGTTCTCTACCTATCACAAGTTTGATTGTGAGATCAACGTTCCTCTTTGGAGGAAATCTTGGAACTTCATCAGGAAAACATCCCTGAATTCCTGCAACACATGAAGGTCCTCCAACCTAGGAGCTTCATTCTCTGCTGCTTCCAAAACATGAGTTGCATACACTCTGCAACTTTTCCCACATAAATTATTTTATTGCATTGTTGAAATATGCATACTGGAGATCACTTTTAGAATTCCTTTCACAACCCTTAGATTTCCTTTTTCATCCAATCACTCAAAAGTCTTATTGTACTAATCAATATTTTCTCTATGTACTCCTATCCAATGCATTCCAATGATTATATCATAAAATCCAAGTGGTAGAACATTCAAATCTTCCCAGGTGACTAACCCATCCATGACCAATGGACATTTCATTATCACCCCACTGACCCTCTTCTAGTTCCAATGGCTAGTTGAACTAACCATGACCCTCTATGCTTTGAATTCTTCAAAGTGCACATATCAACACATCTAGGGTGATATCAGAACAATCTACTCAGGAATACCACCCTCAAATTCCACCACCATTGAGTTATGACCTACTCGGTGGTCTTCGAACACTACACAAATTTTAGGAATGGCCCCTGCTTTCTGACCCACAGTTTCAGCTTCACAACAGTGAACATGTCCCCTGTCAATGACCCAATTCTATCTTTTCTCAAGCATGCATCCTATGGTTTACAACCTGCATAGATACACCATATAAATGTGCTTCAATACCATCCTCATATGGTGTCCCTTCATTCATAACAGAATTATGTTCCACTTTCATAATTTCTTCTTCCAAGGTGAATTCCTCTTCATCAGAATACAACCTTGATTCTGCTCTATATAAATGTCATTGTACATTTATTTTTCTTCCTTCATCTTCTTATCATCTTCAACCACTGTCTCAGGGGGACAATGGGGGTCAAGGGGGATTTCCCCCTTGAACCCCGTCGTAAATCTTTCTTTTTTGGTAAATATTTCGATTTCATGCAATCTAGCGCATAAATTCATTGCCATTTTTCATCTTTCTAGCCCTTGCAGTCCCACTGAAAAAAAGCCTGCCAAAATTCTATGTTTCGATCAAACTCAATTTTTCCATCTTATCAACGAACTCACCAAAGTTTTCTGACATGTTGGCTCAAATCATCATTTCCTTCCAATCGAAAAACTCTTCCTTGGCTCCCGAAGTGTTGGAAAAACTCTGATTTCTCTTCCTATACATCAACAACTTTCCCTTTTCTTCTGATAAAAAAAACTCGTCATTTCCTTTCGACGTGTCGACAGAACTCGCCGAGTTCATCCAACGTATCAATAAACACTCACATTTTATTTCCAATCAAAAAACTCATCAAACATTTTCGGCGTATTGGAAAAACTTACCAAGTTCTCCCGACATGTATCGAAAAACTTGTATTTTCTTGTCGATATGGTATTTTTCGACACTTAGAAAAAAATTTGAAAATTATTCTTCCTTCTGAAACATATTGGCAAAACTCATCAAGTTCGCCCGATATGTATCGACGAAACTCATTGATCTGTTCCGACATACAGCGGAAAAACTCTCCAAGTTTTGCCGACACAGTCCATACTTAGAATAATTCCAAAATTTTTCTTCTCTTTTCTTGTCATCGACTCAACTCACCAAGTTCTCCCGATGTGTATTGATGAAACATACCAAACCCAGCTGACATATCGACAAAACACACCAAGTTTACCTGATTTTTCAACACTTCAAAATTTTTTGAAATTTCTTCTTCTTCTTCTCATTGGATCAACTCGGCTTTTCATGCCGACGCCATCAGCTCAACTCAGCATTTCAAGCAGACAGAAACTTGACCAACTGAGCTGATGTGCGAAATTTCAAAACACTTAGAAATTTTTGGAATTTTTCTGCTAGCTTATGCTCAACATAGGGTAATCTTGCCTCTGTCACTGTCCATATTCTTGGCCTATTGAGGCCCAAAGCTGCAACATGATCTCTGATACCACGTTGTCACGTCCCCACCCTTCTACTAGAGAGAGGGCGCAACTATGCTGCTATCAATCCGGGAAATCTAAGCCCCATGAATGTAATATAAAAATACATTGAACTTAAAAACATACACAAATGCATAAATCATTAACATACAACGGAATCAAAACACATTCCATTTAAGCATTCATCATGTTCACATTATTTCATAAACAAATACAGTTTCAGAGATAAAAGCACCTAAAAACATAAAAATATAGAAAAGCAGGAAAGTAGTTCAAAAGAAAAAAAGGCAAGGCTTTCCATATTTTTGTAAGAAGGCTAATTCAAAAGGAAATACAAAAAGACAAGAAGAACCAACTAAAGCTACAAGGTCGAAATTTATCTAATGAGGTCGCGTTATATGAGATAAAGAGGGTCCACATGAGCTAGCAACTTGGAAAAGAGTTCTCAAGCATGATTGGTTCGAATTCCTTCAAAGAAGGGCCTAGAAGGAGGAAACAATAACCAAATAAGGTTAATAAAAGGAGTAGGAGAACTCCCTCTCACATCTTTTGGCCATTTTTTATTATGTTATTGGAGAGCTCTTTTTTCTTCATGCTTGGGAGATGTGCCCCTTCTGTCCAGTGTAGCTAATTGAATCAATTCAGCTAGTGATTGAGGATTTGGACACCTTGTCCATATCATTAAGGTTAATTCATGCATTAAGTCTTATTTTCAAGTATTCCATGTAATTTTCGGTTCTAATCACAATCTTGGGTCGAATTGCTACTGGGGAATTCAAGAATTGAGAAGAATAAATCACTTTCGGGAGCAACTTTCTATCCTCTCTTCTTGTTAATTCTTATAATGTTATGTGCCTCATATCATATTATAGTTTATTGTGGTTGTTAGCTCCTAAGGTTTACATATCTTCCAATTCATTTCCAATATCCAATCCTTCCGGTCAAGTGTGCTCTTATCCAGCTGTGCCAAAGATTACATGCATTGTTAAACATTTCCTATAGTATTTGCAATTATCTATGTTTCTAATGGTGATCGATGTATTCATGAGTATTTAATATTGTACTTGAAACCATATAATGCAAATTATCTCTGATGAAATTTAATAGGATGAATATTCTTATAGTTCTGCAATTCCATATTTATCTTTGAAATAATTCTACTCCTATGTTCGTTGTGGTGTCAAAACTATCTAGTTTTAGGATGGATGCAATAGACTGACCTCCATGACTCCAAATCACATTATGTGAGCTTCTTCTAATAGTGTAAATTTAATTGAACCCATTCCATCCTTTATATCTGAAACTCCTGACCCTTTAGTGATGTTTGGGTTATCCTGGAATGTAACTAGTTGTGCAGACCTGAGATTGTATTTTGCTTCATAGCTTCCAAATATTGTCAAAAAAAGTCCATATATGTATTCTAGTGTTGTTTAGTGTGTTAGGGAATAGTTACAGGATATCCATTTCATGTCTATACTAGAATCTATTGGGTTTCACATAAGTCCTTGGGACATTTCCTCAAAGGCTTTGGCATTGCCAAAGAGTCGACCCATGCGTGATGTAGCCTAGTAAATGAGTAGATGTCGAATTTGTGAGTACTTTTAGGATTTTTTAGGTTGTATTTGAGTTTTATAAGGTACTATAATCTCTTTGGGAAATTTTAGCTATGTTAGAGTCTTAGTTTTTTTATATCATTGTCCAAAACTAGTCAAGTGAGCTAGTGTTCCTAAATCTCTATTTGGGAACATTATAGTGGAATCAAAGCATGGTCCTATGCACTCATGGACCATAATCCTTGGACAATCCAAGGTACTTCTTCCAATTTCGTAAATATAACAGTTGAAGAAGGATGGTAGATATTTGTGTACCAAATGATGAGTGGGAAAGATTCTTGAAGAGCCAAGAAAAACATACTCAAGAGATAGAGAATCATTTTTAGCAGATAGCAGAGAACATATCTAGACCGTATGGACTACCAAGGTTCAAAATATTCTTCTTTGGTTCATCCACAAATACAGTCTTAAAAATTCTTTGTGGAGAATTTGGTTCCAAAGAAAGTGCATCCATTTTCACTGCTCAACTTTCAAATGAACATGAGAAGATCCACAAACCATCCATTTCTACATCAGAGGGAGGGACGCATTCTTCCTCCAACACCATTATAGAGAAGGTGTATGTGGCTAATTGACACATGAGGAGATGGAAGAGCATCGGTCACTTTCAGGTGATTGCAAGGTAGAAGAAACTTGTGTAGAAGAAGAGCTAGTGCCTTCCACCAATAATGCAGAAGAACAATTCAGAGGCGAAGGGATGAAAACAAATGACACTATGGACATGGTAAGGAAACCATCCATTGAAGGGTATGTAAGTCTCTATGTTGGTGACATAGAGATTGATTTGGAGGATATTTCTCTATGAAATCATTCCCATGTGCAAGAAGACGATGAACTTGCAGCAATAGAAGACATGGTTTTTTTTTAAGGATTATAATAGTATACTTAAGTATAGTATTCTAGGCGATAATTTTGGATTGAAAAAAACATATATATAGATCAATAGGCGAACATTAAATTTGAAAAATACAATTCACACTAAAACTTGTAAAATTTGGCAAATATTATAATAAAAAAACATATTTTATATAAATATAGGCAATATTAGAAACTAAAAATGACCAAATAACAAATTTATTTTTTGAAAAAAAAACCCAAAAATTAGCCAATTGGCGAAATTTTTCCCCTAAAGTTTTCCATGGTAGAAGATGAACAAGGATCATTTTCTTCATCACCACTTGAGCATGAAAAGAACACAAATCAACTTTCGTGTGGAAGTTAAGAAGATGATAAGGTTGAAATCAAAATCTCCTCCCAATCACATTAAGACTTGGGTCAAAGAAAATCACATAGCGCAAATTTGAGTCTTCCTTTGGACCATAAAGTTGAAGAGCATGCTGGCACGAATCTACTCCTTGGAGAGAATGATAAAGAAACACAAAGGTATGATGGTATTTCTGGTTTTTGCAGCAGACATATTCCTTTGTGTCACCATGGTATGGCATCCAAAGATGAAGAAGCAGATGCACATGAGCACATGGGACATGGAAATGATCCAACCTTCAATGAGATAGAACAACAATGCAAAAGAGAAGGCCTAGCAATAGTTCGTTAAGTTGTTGAGTATGTGAACCCAGATGAAAAGGAATCCACAACCAATCAAACATATATTGTTGGTAACACTCATTATTTGATGGAGGAACCTCATGATAGGTATGAACATGAAGAGGGATAGTATTTGCAAGTGTCTAAGGAAAGAACCCTCGTGGAGGATGCAAGCCAAGTGCTCGATTTGATACTGAAAGATCATAAGATTCCCTTAAGGGTGGAAGACTTTGATCTACAAGAGGTGGCTAATTACATTTTACATGGATCAGCAAGGAAAAATGTTTATTCATCCATGGATTGGGTGGATAGATACATAACACAGATGGAGATTCATCGAGGTAAATATTCTTCTTTCCTCTATGGTAAATTTTTTGGTTTTACTGATATTTTCTTTTCATGTGAGCATAAGAAGGAATTGGTGATGTGATGCCCCATGTTTTCCTCCCTAGATTTTTCCCCACCACTTTTTCTTGAGGGTGATGCTCTATGAGTAGGCACGGGATTGGATTTGATGAAGAATGGACATCTCATTGCGTATGAGAGTAAGTTGTTGTAACCCCGTGAGACACACTATTTGATACATAACAGGAAGATGCTAACCAATATATATCCATTGACTAAATGGAGATTTGAGGTTGAGATGGAACTCATAAGATGGAAGAAACAATGGTTAGCATATGAGCTTAGGGATGGGATGATTCATGAACACCAATACATGATATCGATCCACTTCCAATACCTGAATGGCTTCGAAGAAGAATATTTTTTGAGTTGTTCATGTTCCTCTCATAAATGGTCACCATGATTGTTTGGAGACTCACATGGAGGTGAGTAAGAGGTTTCATGAAGAATATTAAAAGAATATGCATTGGAGCATGTGGAGGAGTGCAGTATATGTCAACACTATGTGATGGAATATATTCATTTTGTTGGCCTTCTTGATTGGAAGCAACAGTTTGGTGGTAGTGTACAACTTCTTCAGCACCCATATTTTTCATTGCTTGAGAACAAGAAAATCTTGGGAGAAGAGGCTATTATGTCACCAAAGTTTGTATTATAATCCTTGGGTGAATCTAATTAAATTTTATCCTATAGTTAATTTTCTATGATTTAATTAGAGCATAAAAGGATAATGCAGGTGCTTAATTGTATTATTTATTTATTTAATATTTGTTTATGAGTGGGTAATGGCCCGATAGGCCCAAGAGGATGCATAAGAAATAAGGAAGAATTTTTTGAGTTGTCATCCACAAAAGCAAATTGTACAAAGCAATGAAAAGCAAGAAAGAGGAAAAAATCAGTAAAAGAAGCTAAAGCAGAAAAAGACTGAAAAGAAAGAAAGCAACTCCAAAAGTAGGAAAGTAATTCAAAAGAAAAAAGGACAAGACTTTCCATATTCTTGTAAGAAGGATTAAGAAGGAAATAAAAAAAGGCATAAAGAACCAACTAAATCTACGTGGTCAAAATTTATAAAGGAGGGTGCATTATATGAGATAAGGAGGGTCCACATGAGCTACAAACTTGCCAAAGACTTCTCAAGAATGATTGGTTTGAATTCCTTAAAAATCAAAGCCTAAAAAGGAGGAAACAACAAGCCAACGGAAGTTTATAAAAGGAGTATGAGAACTCCCTTTCACACATTTTGATCATTTTTATTGTCTTATTGGAGATATCTTACTTCTTCATGCTTGGGAGATGTTCCCCTAACAACCAGTTGGGAAATGTGCCCATTTGTTAGATTTTAACATTTAAGCTAGCATTATATTAGTATCTTTAACTGAGAGAATAACAAGCACATCCTTCAAACACAAGAGACAATGAACACAGTGTTTTTCCTCGGGGAAACCATAAATGGAGAAAACCCCGCAACTTCCTCAAAGATAGAATCAGCACCAAAAGTAAAACCCCACAATAGTAAGGTGATCTCCCGACAGCAGTAGTCTCTCTCCTGTCCCAGCAACTTCTCTCTCACTCATGTGCCCCGATGAGTGTGTGTGTGTGTGATAAATAGAGAGGCTCACTCTCTATTTATATTTTTTTGTTCACTTAATGTCCACTCCAACATGTCTGCTTCACTTAACAATTACTTACTAGAGCTGACATCTCTAGGAGAGTCTAATAACCCTAGTGCCCCACAACTTGTGGGGACTTTTTCCCTTCGACCAACAAGGAGGGTTATCCTTAACATAATGGTGGGGACCATTGCCCCAACTTACAATAACTCACCTAGGGTCAACTTCTCTAGGATAGTCTAATAACCCTAGAGCCCCACAACAGCGGGGACTTTAACCCTTGATCAATAGGAGGGTTACCCACAATGACTTGACATGACTTGTTCACATTATAGAAACTCTCAATCGGAACATCGGGGCATGACATGACTCACTTACATTACAAACACATCCCGGAATAAACATCAAGGTACAATACATAATATATACAAGTGAATACATTCTGAAGTTGCAATTACATCAACACTCCCTCTTAACTAGGAAGGTATTCTCTCGACACAACTTAATCGGCACAAGTCTTATTCTCTGTATCATCTGGATCATCATTGAGTTCTCGTCATCTTCATCTTCAAGTCATCTTCATCTGGATCTGGATCATCACTCGATCTGGATCATCATCACTCAATCTAGATCATCACTCGATCTGGATCATCATCACTCGTTCTAGATCATCACTCGATCTAGATCATCATCACTGGATCTAGATCATCATCACTCGATCTAGATCATCACTCGATCTGGATCATCATCACGGGTGCTATCTCATGATTCTTCTCGTCACAGGAAGTTCTATAGAGCCAACCCTTTTGATGCTGGTTGTAGGCCTAGCCTCCATGTAGGTCTTTTGCAGCACTTACATCTGACCCTAATTCAGAATGGCCCACCCAACACTTATATATGATCATGTAGGAACCAATCCTATAATCACATTAGAAAGGCATGCCTAGCACTCACATCTGACCATGTGGGAACACATCCCACAACCCTGTCAGAAAGGCCCGGCACTCACATCTGACAACCAATGTCAGAAAGGCCCAGCACTTACATTCGACCATGTGAGGAACCAATCCTCCATGCCAAAAGGTCTTTGCACTTACATTTGATCATTGTAGGAACCAATCCTACAGTCACCTCAAAATGGCTCCGCACTTACATATGATCACTGTAGGAACCAATCCTACAATCACCTCAGAATGGCTCTGCACTTACATCTGATCACTGTAGGAACCAATCCTACAATTGCCTCAGAATGACTCTACACTCACATATGATCATGTAGGAACCAATCCTATAATCACATCAGAATGGACGTTAGTCCTAGGCTGAGCTTTCCTGGTAACTGACCAGGTGCCTCCATTCTAAGAATGGCATTCAGCGCTTATATCTAATCATGTAGGAACCAATCCTACAGTCCCATCAGAATGGCTCAGCACTCATATCTGACATGTGAGGAACCAATCCTCTCATCATGACAGGATGGCTCAGCCCTTACATCTAACCATGGAAGGAACCAATCCTCTCACCATGTCAGAATGGCTCACAGACTCATCACTTCCTTTTGAAGGGAACCTCGATCTGGAGAACACCAAGCTTCTCCCTGAAGTACTCAAACTTCACTCTAGCTAATGGCCTCATCAACACATCAACTATGTGTTCGTTCGTCACAACATACTGGATCTTCACTGCTCCTCTATGTACCATATCCCTGATATAGTGATACTTGATATTGATATGCTTCGACTTGTCATGGAACACCAGGTTCTTCGACAACTTCACACAAGTTTGGTTGTCGCAATATATACAAGTAGCATCCAACTGGAGATCAAATAAATCAGATAGTAGCTTCCTTAGCCATACTGCCTCACAACTAGCTGAACAAGTTGTGACATACTCTGCTTCAGCTATACTCAGTGCCACACAGGATTGCTTCCTGCTAAACCAAGAGATCACACCTGATCCCATATTGAAGAAACACCCTGAAGTGCTCTTCCTATCGATGGCACTTCCTGCCCAATCTGAATCAACATAAACTTCCAAGTTAATCTTCTGATTTGCCTCATACTTGAGCCCATAATCAACTGTACCCTTCAGGTACCTCAGAATATGCTTTGTAGCAATAAAGTGAACATGTCTCGGATCTGTCAGGAATTGGCTCAAGGTGTTCATAGCAAAGCAAATATCTGGTCTCATATTCGTCAGGTACATCAAGGACCCAATCATCTGACGATACATCATAGCATCAACTGACTCTGATGAAGCATCGCTTAATAGCTTCATGTTCAATGCCATAAGTGTGGTTATGGCCTTGCAGTCCATCATCCTGAACCTCTTCAGGATCTCTCCTGCATACTTCCCTTGCCCAAGGAAGATTCCATCCGCATTCTGCCACACCTCCATGCCTAGAAAATAGTGCATCGAGACATAACGAGAGCATCACTGGACTTTCACCTTCAACCTTGAAGCAAAGGTTGGAATCCGCTTTACTCTCAATAAATCCTAGACTCATCAGTAAGCTATCCATCATGTCGTACCATATCAAACCTTAGGATCTTCTGCAGTCACTCCCTCTGAAGCGAAGCATCATTCTCCCTCTATCTTTTGTACTCTATGTACTAAAACATTCTGTACCAGAGTGACAAGTAGCTTCCTTTGCTACTAATATTTTATTTATCCATCTAGGATCACTGGATACCAAGATCCTCTATCTTGAACTTTTTTGAAAGTTCTTCTCGCACCCATCTGTGAGCTTGTCATCCTATACCAACCTTGTAGCACAGGTTAAGATCTTCATCAAGCTCCTCATGTATGTGTTATCCCATGGGTGTCTTCTGAGCTCATACAAAGCCTTCCTTCATTTTCACACATGATTCTCCCTTTCATGTGCCTCAACTCCCACTAGTTGCAAATGTCTCTTCGTAGTCTATGCCTTCTTTCTATGAGAAGCCTCGTGCTACGAATCCTACCTTGTATCCCACAATGTTTCCATCTACTACATGATGGAACTACGAACTTCCCTTCACGTATCGATACTGCATCGTAGACATCATTCTTCTTGAACTATTCTTTCCTTTCTTCTTGGTTACTTCTTCATAGCTGGAAGGTTCTACATTAATGATGTCGCTGCATTTGTCATATTATTCTTCATCTTTGAACTGTCGTCACTTGCTCTTTAGAAAAAGTCTCATTCTTCTTTGCTTGTAGGTGATTATGTATGCAATCTTTCCTACAAGTCAAATGCATTTGTATGGTTAGAACCATTTCATAAGGAATATTCATAATGGAAAATTCTTATGCATAAATATATGATCATGCAACTATTTTAGCCAATACAAGATTCATCCATATCTCACAGAAACTTTCTAGATTCCTTCCATCTCTACCAGATACAACATTGAGATTGTGCACTAATCCAATATGTCAACAAAGAGGTTTCATTCTAATTAAGCAGCAATGGAGAGTTGTATAGCACCATGAGCTACTTACCCATCACATGCATATTAGTAGTATACTTTCATTAATGCAAACATTCTATCATGCATAATACATTAACTAAATATAAACAAATGCATAACAAAACAATATCATGAAATGACACTTGAATACTTATCTTTATTTGTTTCGTGGGTAGACTCCTTGAGCCTTCAGCTTCATCATCTTCTTCATTCATAATAGCATTGTTTCTTATCCAAATGATACGATGGATAAGAGGTTCTTCAATATTTGAGTCCTTTGTATTCCTCATCGCTTGAGGGATCTTCTTTGGATGGTGAGAGCTTGATTTTCAGTTGCTCCCATATTCTCTTCTCTTATTATGAGTTGAGCTTCTTCTTCTTCCCAAAGTTTGTTGAAAGTAATCACTTCCTTCTGGCACACATTCCTCAAATGAATGAATCCCATGAGCCTGGGAGGTCATTCAAGGTGGCTATCACCACTTCTTCATTCTCCACTTCTTCTTATACTACTACAAGTTGTTCTTTGATTTGGCAGACCCTTGTAAAGTATGACTGTATGGTCTCTACATTCTGGATCTTCACATTCTTCAACTATTTTCTCAAAGTCATATTCTGATTTATGTTCTTCCCTTTAAATAGCTTGGTCAAGGAATCAAACATCTCTTTCAGTGTCTTTAGGGAAGACACGTGTGGTATAAGGTGATCAGTGATTGAATGTAATGTCCTCTTCCAATTAGGCCTTGAGGCCCAAAACCGCTAACCTATGTGATTCCTGTGGGTTCGAGCGGTTACTGACAGCTAGGGAATCAGCTAAGGACCGATGCCATCCATAGAAGATATAGGGCATCATCATTAGGTCAAGAAGGGCCATCGAGGCAAAAGGCCACCTTCGTGCATACCATCCAAGCATTATTTAATGATGCATGCACTCTTTAAGTCTCCATCCGCATGCATGCAAGTCAACTACAAATTAGAAGATAAAGTGACCTAATTAGGTCAAAGATTAGGGTTTTCATAGTTGAAAGTTATAAAAGGAGGATAAAGCGAAAGGAGACTTCACTTTTGATGATTATTATTTTGGGAGCTCTTGGATAGCAGCACAGCGTGCCGCACAGCAGTTGGGGTTGGAGACGGAGTCTTCAGCTAATGGGATTTTGGCAGTGAAACATCTCTCCTAGTCTCATTCAGGGTAAGCCATACAGGTTCACCATTTTCTCTTACATTCATTCATAAGTTACCCAGTATATGGTATAGATCGTTGCAGGGACACGTGTGCAGCCGTAAAGGGGGGGTTTTCAGCCAGAAAGCCCTAATCAGTTGCTGGGCCTTCAGATCTTAGCTTTACTCCAAAACTCAAGCACCATTCTCATCATCAACATCATACTCTGGTACCCGATGATTATCAGATCCGTCCGTGCTCATCCGGAGCAGTTACCAGCTATTTCGGGATCAAGGGGGCGTGAGCAGCTGCCTCTCTGGAGCAAGTCGCTATCTTACCTAGAGACCTCAGAAACTCTGCATGTACCAGGAATTCTCTCCGGCATGGGAAGGCTATCAGTCCTACAAATCGGCAGCATCATCGGACACCTCCTTCATTGAAAGCGTCACCCTTTTCTAACTTGGGTTCTGGCTGCTAAGGTTTCACCGGAAGTAGAAGATATCTGTCCATCTCCGATTCAGTTCTCGGTGCTTGCATACTCCCTCAAGAGTAGTTTAGCCAGCTTATCAATGGTAAGTGTTCATTCTCTCTCAAAAACCCTAACCCTAATTTTTGCTATAAAATAGGGATTTTTGCATGGTAGTTTGCATGCCCAGTTGTATCAGCATATTTGCTTAGAAATAGAAAATATCAGGATTTGGGATATTAAAATGGTATCAGAGCTATCTTCTTGGCCAGCTGTGGGCTTAAGAAATGAAACTTAGATGAATACAAAAGGAGACCCTTCTGTAACCTATAGGAGGAGGAAGAGTAGATACACAGGGGAGTTTGAGGATATCCAACTAGAAGATAACAATTCATATATGGAACAAACAAGTATACACTTGGATAGGGGAAAAGGAATGGGAGAAGAGGAGGATCGGATGGAGTTTCGCAGCTTGGTCTCTGCATTACAAGACTTAGCCAAAGGACAAAAGATGTACTCAATGCAATCAATAGATTATCAGCGAAACCGGAAACAGGTATCAACAGTACACCTCCCTCACCGGTAGATCGGGGATCTACAAGCAGCAGTGGAAAGATAGCATACACTAACATTCAGAATACTCCACACATATACAGCAGACCTTCTATTAGGCCTGCCATGCCTCACTTCTTGGCAGATACAGTAGGGGGCCCGGTCATGCAGGTAGAACCTAGCGAGCCTTTTGGGGCTTATTTACAGGAGTATAGAGACTTAGGGGATGAGTTTCATGCTACCATGTCTTTTTCAGATTTCTGCAACAGGAAGAGTAGGAACAGGCCCAGGAATTTCAACAAGGGTTTCAATCACAATTATGAGTTGCAGAAGACCTTGGGCAGGTTGACCATCACAAACTTTGATGGGACTCGCAGAGGATCAGCGAGGATATGGGTTCAAAATTTGGATACCTATTTCCAACTCAACCCCATGACAGAGACAGACGCCATTAAATTGGCTACACTTCACCTGGACGGAGAGGCTCATGAGTGGTGGTACCACGGATTGGTGACATTGGGTCACAACACCATACATTCCTCCGGTGAGTTCACTCAGAAGCTCATACAGAGGTTTGACAGGAAATATCTAGAGATACATTTCAGGGAGTTGGCTGAACTCAAATAGACCGGTAGTGCAAAAGCTTTCATTTCAGAATTTTAGAGGATAGTCGTTATGGTAACAGATATGTCAGAGATCAGATTGACTATGTTATTCACTGAGGCCCTCACAGAGCCACTACAGGGCTGGGTGAAAGCCTACAAACCCCTCACTCTGCAAGATTCCATTAGTAGAGCAAGAGATCTTCAGGATTCAGTCCCCAAAAAAAAATTCCAACTAAAAACCAATTTTCTTGTTAGGGACAAGGACAGGAAACCTTCCAGCAGGATGTGCCCAAGAAAACCTGGTTAGACGAGGACACTAGGAAATATTTGAGAAGGAAGAAACTATGCTTCACATGTCAAGAACCATGGGTACCAGGACACAGGTGTGCAGGGAAGGCGAAGGCTCACTACATTGAGGTATATTCAGACAGTGATGAGGAAGACTATGAGTAGGAAGCAACAGAATAACTACGAGCAGCTGAGGAGGAATCACACCAGGGTGATACACCAGAGGGAGTCATTGCTACATTATCTGGAGCGCCAAGATTCCATACTCTCGGGGTCAGGGGAGTAGTACAGGGTCACAGAGTAGGAGTATTGATTGATGGGGGAGCCACCTACAATTTCATTGACTCCGCTTGGGTAGCCAAGAGAGGTATTCAGACCGAGAAGTTTGAAGGATTCACTGTAGCAGTAGCCAGGAACTCCAACATGGAGTGCAACTACTGGATCCCAAAATTGAATGTCGCCTTAGGTAACTATCAGATGACAGACTCTTTCTATGTAGTGGATGTAGCGGGTACTCATGTGGTGTTGGGTGTTCAGTGGCTTTATTCTATAGGGAAATACACTACAGACTACAGGGCAATGGAAATGGATTTCCAGGGGCCAGACAGTAAACGGGTAGTTTTGAGGGGCATGAACACTTATCCCCCAAAACCAGTCTCGTCACAGAGAATGGAGGCAGTACTCTGACAGGATGATATAGAATGGGCTACAAAATGTTTGGTCACCTTCAGGAAACCCCCAGATACCAACACACAACACCCAAGGGACATTCAAACCTTGCTACAGAAACATGAAAAGTTTTTTCAGGACCTTCCATCAGGTAGACCACCAGATCAAGGTTTTGAACACATCATCGAGCTAGAGGAGGGGACACAAGCAGTCATCACCACTCCTTACAGGCATCCCAAAAGATACAAGGATGAGATTGAGAAAACAATCAAAGAATTACTGGAGCTTGGATATATTCGGCCCAGTTCTAGCCCCTTCGCATCCTTAGTAGTACTGGTCAAAAAGAAGGATGCTACAATGCAAATGTGCATCGATTATCGAGCACTCAACAAAAAGACAATTAAGAACAGGTATCCCATTCCTAGAATTGATGAACTCATGGATGAGCTTCGGGGAGCTCAATACTTCTCCAAGATCGATCTTCGCTCGGGGTACCATCAAATCAGGGTAAGGGACTAGGACATCTCCAAAACAACTTTTCGCTGTCACTATGGTCACTATGAGTTTTTGGTCATGCCCTATGGACATACCAATGCTCCGGCCACTTTTTAGTCATGCATGAACCACACCTTCAGAGCACAGTTACGTAATTTTTTGCTCGTATTCTTTGATGACATCCTGATTTACAGCAAAACATGGGAAGATCATCTAAAACACCTGGATGAAGCATTGAGTATTTTAGAAGAACATTTGCTTTATGTGAAAATGTCCAAGTGTGAGTTTGGCATGAAGGAAATGTTGTATTTAGGACACATAATCAATGCAGAAGGAGTACAGGTTGATATGGAGAAAATCTGAGCTATCAGAGATTGGTCCGCGCCAAAAACAGTTACAGAATTGAGAGGTTTCTTAGGTCTGTGCACTTATTACCGACGGTACGTTAAGGGATTCTCCCAATTTGCAGCACCCCTCACAGATCTCACCAACAAGGGAACGTTCACTTGGACAGACTTAGCACAGAAAACTTTCGAGGAGATGAAGGTTATTATGAGTTCTTGTCCAGTTCTAGCATTACCAGACTTCTCACAACCCTTTGTAGTAGAATGTGATGCCTTAGGGGAAGGGTTAGGAGCAGTGTTGATGTAAAATCATCACCCTATTGCGTTTGAAAGCCGTAAACTGAAGAACTACGAATGCCATTACTCCATATATGACAAAGAAATGCTAGCCATCTTGCATGCTCTCACAAAATTCAGACAGTACCTGGTGGGTAGTAAGTTCAAAATCAAAACCGATCATAATAGCCTCAAGTATTTCCTAGAGCAGAAGGAACTGAATGAGCGACAACAAAAATGGGTAGTAAAGTACAAGCCTACGATTTCGAGATTGAGTATGTAAAAGGTAAGAATAATGTAGTAGCTGATGCATTATCCAGGCGTCCCACCCCATTATCTCTCAGTAGTATATCCATAGATTAGAGGGCACTTCTCTTAGTAGAATACTCCAAAAATAAATCTGCTTGTGAATTATTGGATGGGCAAATTCAGGATGACAGGTACAGGATTGTTGATGACATCATCTATTACAAAAATAGGATATACCTCGTTCCAGAATCCACATTGAGGAAAAATATCATTCAGGCAACCCATGATTCTCCTTTATCGGGGCATCGAGGTTTCTTAAATACCTACAGGCATATCAGAGATAAGTTCTCATGGAAGGGCCTCAAGGGGGAAATTATGCAGCATATCCGAGAATGTAGCATCTGTCAGTAAAACAAGATTGAGAACACCCATCCAACAGGGTTACTCCAGCCACTACCGATTCCAGAACAAAAGTGGGAAAGTATCTCCATGGACTTTATTTCAGGATTGCCCAAGGTCCACGGGCGATATTGTTTATATGTAGTAGTTGACAGACAGACCAAGTTTGCACATTTCTTCTCGATATCATCAGACTACTCGGTAGCTCAAGTAGCTGAGTTATTCTTCAGGGAGGTCTTCAGGCTACACGGGTTACCTAAGACCATTGTCAGTGATCGAGATAGCAAATTCACGGGTGCCTTCTAGCAGGAACTGTTCAGACTGGTGGGGACCAAACTGGATACTAGTACGCGTTATCATCCCCAGAGTGATGGAAAAACAGAAATAGTCAACAAGTGGATCGAAGGGTATTTAAGGAACTATGTAGCAGGGCAGCAGCGAACCTGGATCAAATGGCTACACCTAGGGGAGTATTGCTACAATATTACCTATCACATGTCTATTAAGATGACTCCTTTTAAGGCATTATATGGTTACGAGGCCTTGGACTATGTAGATTTGGCATTTGGAGATAGTAGGGCTCCTAAAGCTAAGGATTGGATACAGGACAGTCAAGACATTCTGAAAATATTGAAGGAGAATTTACAAATAGCCCAGAATCAACAGAAATTGTATGCCGACAAACATAGGATTGAGCAAAGATTTAAGGTAGGGGATCTAGTATACTTAAGGCTCCATCCTTACAGACAGTCCTCACTTAAGAAGAAAGGAGCAGAGAAGTTAAAACCCCACTTCTATGGACCATACAAAATAATTAGGAAGGTGGGAGAGGTGGCATATGAACTAGAACTTCCACAGGAAAGCAAAATTCACAATGTGTTTCATGTATCTAATCTGAAGAAGACCCTTGGGAAACACATTGCTCCATCTACCGAATTGCCTACTTTAGATGATGAAGGACTGCTGATACTGATTCCCAAACGGATCATACAGACTAGAGAAAGGAATCTCGGGAACAGGGTAATCACAGAATACTTGGTTCAATGGAAAGAACTACCGCTAGAGGATGCCACCTGGGAAGGGTAACATGTATTGCAACATCCCAGTTTGAAGTTGCTTGAGGACAAGCAATCTCAAGTGAAGAGGACTATAATGTCCTCTTTCGATTAGGCCTTGAGGCCCAAAACCGCTAACCTATGTGATTCCTGTCGGTTCGAGTGGTTACTGATAGCTAGGGAATCAGCTAAGGACTGATGCCATCCATAGAATATCTAGGGCATCATCATTAGGTCAAGAAGGGCCACCGGGTCCAAAGGCCACCTTCGTGCATACCATCCAAGCATTATTTAATGATGCATGCACTCTTTAAGTCTCCATCTGCATGCATGCAAGTCAACTGCAAATTAGAAGATAAAGTGACCTAATTAGGTCAAAGATTAGGGTTTTCGCAGTTGAAAGTTATAAAAGGAGGATAAAGCGAAAGGAGACTTCACTTTTTATGATTATTATTTTGGGAGCTCTTGGATAGCAGCACAGCGTGCCGCACAGCAGTTGGGGTTGGAGACGGAGTCTTCAGCTAACGGGATTTCTGCAGTGAAACATCTGTCCTAGTCTCATTCAGGGTAAGCCATACAGGTTCACCATTTGCGCTTACATTCATTCATAAGTTATCTAGTATATGGTATAGATCGTTGCAGGGACACGTGTGTAGCCGTAAAGGGGGGGTTTTCAGCCAGAAATCCCTAATCAGTTGCTGGGCCTTCAGATCTCAGCTTTACTCCGAAACTCAGGCACCATTCTCATCATCAGCATCATACTCCAGTACTCAGTGATTATCATATCCTTTTGTACTCATCCGGAGCAGTTACCATCTATTTCGGGATCAAGGGGGTGTGAGCAACTGCCTCTCTGGAGCAAGTCGCTATCCTACCTAGAGACCTTAGAAACTCCGCATGTACCAGGCATTCTCTCCAGCACGGGAAGGCTATCAGTCCTGCAAATCGACAACATCATCGGACACCTCCTTCACTGAAAGCGTCACCCTTTTCTGACTTGGGTTCTGGCTAGTGGGGTTTCACTGGAAGTAGAAGATATCTGTCCATCTCCGATTCAATTCTCGGTGCTTGCATACTCCCTCAGGAGCAGTCTAGCCAGCTTATCAGTGGTAAGTGATCATTCTATCTCACAAACCCTAACCCTAATTTTTGCTATAAAATAGGGATTTTTGCATGGCAGTTTGCATGCCCAGTTATATCAGCATATTTGCTTAGAAATAGAAAATATTGGGATTTGGGATATTACATTGAATCAGTAATGATCTTCTTGTCCTTGACCAAGTTCTTCTTTTGTAAGGCTTTGAGCCTCATCTCCCTCTAGAACTGGAACCTCTCTACTCATGTAGGTGTCCAATTCATTTTCTTCAAGAGAGATCATATACTTTCATGCTTGGAATTTGTCAACTTCACGAAGCTTATCATAGAGCTGATGTGATAGATCACTTTGAAATGAGAACCTCAAATGAAAATAGCAAAAGATTAGATCTAACCGATTTGAGGTGTCCGTCCTGATTCCGGAGCTAGCTGATCTAGAGTTTGTCAAAGAAAACCTAATTTTCAAAACTTGGAATATTTCAGATCTGATTAGATAGAAATATATGTCTCTTCAAGTTGAGCTGTCCAATGTACTCCTTTTCTAAAAACAGTGGAGGGAAGCTCCCGGAACAGGAAGCCCTAGTTTACCAATTTCTTTCGCATAAATGCCTGAAATTAATACTCCTGTATGTCTGAAATTTCACACAAAGATAGCCTCACCTGTCCCTGTTACAACACCACAAGTTTCATCAGAATTAATTTCACCAATTGGGACTTATGATCGTTTTCCCAAGGTGACCTGTTTCAGGACTGTTCAGCACAACGAAGTTGTATGGACTACCACGTGTCACTGTTTCATCTTCTGGGTATGAAAATTGGACCATAGAAATTAAAATATGTGCTTATTCTGGAACATCTTCATAAATTTAATTTGGACCTTTTTATCCCAATATATAGCAATACTCCCCAGGTGTCCTGTTTAGGGATGAATCCAGGAGGAGGATGGAACCCTAACTTGGAGGGATCATATCTCCTAGAATATACTGAATCAAAGGCTGAACTTTATATATAGTGTAAATCAAGATTTTATATTCATCCTGTGAAAGTTTCAGCTCTTGAGCCTTCTCTGATCCCAAGATATAGAGAATGTACCAAAACTTATCAGTTTTAGTATTTAGGGTTTTTCTGGCTCGAGGTCAAACTAGGGTGTGACTTTCCTGGAGTTTCACCCAACCAAAATCTCGACCCAGGTATCTAAACTTCAATTTTTATGAGGAGAAAAATCCTATTCTGGGCTCACTCAAAAATTCATCTATTGTAGAAAGCCCTAATTTCCTGCACCAAAAACTGAAAATGCTCGGAATCAAATTCTGCTTCGACAGAAAGATGCGCCCTTCAATGGAGAGTCAGCCTAGCATACTTTTTCTGATGGATTGTGGAGAGAGACCCAAAAAGTAAGACTCCCTAGCTTCTACAGCTGCACAATTTCTTCTTCTCAGGTTAGCTCTGATAGCATGTTATATTTTAACATTTAAGCTAGCATTATATTAGTATCTTTAATTGAGAGAATAACAAGCACAACAATCAAACACAAGAGACAATGAACAGAATGTTTTTCCTCGAGGAAACCATAAATGGAGAAAACCCCACAACTTCCTCAGAGATAGAATCAGCACCAAAAGTAAAACCCCAAAACAGTAAGATGATCTCCCAACATAAGCAGTCTCTCCCTTGTCCCAACAACTTCTCTCTCACTCATGCAACCCAATGAGTGAGTGTGTGTGTGATAAATAGAGAGGCTCACTCTCTATTTATATTCTTTCATTCAATTAATGTCCACTCCAACATTTTGGCCTCACTTAACAATTACTTACTAGAGCCGACATCTCTAAGAGAGTCTAATTACCCTAGTGCCCCACAACTTGTGGGGACTTTGCCCCTCCGACCAACAAGGAGGGTTATCCTTAACACAACGATGGGGATTATTGCCCCGACTTACAATAACTCACCTAGGGTTGACTTCTCTAGGATATTCTAATAACCCTAGGGCCCCACAACTATGGGGACTTTAACCCTTGATCAATAGGAGGGTTACCCACAATGACTTGATGATTTGTTCACATTATAGAAACTCTCGATGAGAACATCGGGGCATGACATGACTCAATTACATTACAAACACGTCACAGAATAAACATCGGGGTACAATACATAAGATATACAAGTGAATACATTCTGAAGTTACAATTACATCAACACCCTTCTATCTAATGTAGCTGGTTGAAGCAACCAGCTAGTGATTGAGGAATTAGACACCCTGTCCATTTCTGCATTCAGGTTAATTCATCCATTAAGGTTTATTTGCAAGTATTCCATGTAATTTTCAAGTTTATCATCTATGAGAATCATTGAATTGATAAAACACAAGTCCATACTTGATATAACAAAAGTCTACACTCTTGATACAACACAAGACTGGTCTTGATACAACACGAGACTATAGTACTAGCACCCACCTCAACAAATGAGGATATATATGGGACTTGATACAACACAAGTTCCAACTTGTGTATCATCCCTCCTTACACTTATTTTTCTGTAATTAAATACAAATGTAAGTTCCTTCCTGGAAAAGAGCTCAAGGCCAAGGCCTTACCGAGAAACTGTGTAAGTATTATTTTCTATTTCCTAAGTTGTAATTTTAAATTTTAGACTTAGGAGACTAAAGTTTGTGACGCACCTAAAACGATACGAGTGATGAATCCAATAGGGGGGAGGGGTTGAATGGATAGAAAGCCATGCAAAGCTAACAAGTACCATATTGATGCATGGGGCATCGAATTAACGATTGAATTGACAATGTTCATTTGAGAACCTAAGTTATAGATTCCTTTCTAAGAATGATTATTTGTTGTAGGAAAATAGTGAGGTCCTATGATCCCTAAAAGAAAGCTAAATATTACTATTATATTATTGGTTAAAAAATTATTAAATATTAACTTATTAAGCTGGACCTTGGATATTATGAAACCATTACTATTTATGTGGGAGAAATACACACAAGCCTTGGTGAAAATTNACTATGACTGAATAGTGGAAGATCCTTTCATTAAATTCTTTGTTTGGGTTACTTAAATTATGGGATAAATCACAGGGAGTTGTCCCCTTGATTGGAAAGAGTGTGGCAGTTTGCACAAGGAATAATTTTTTACATTAGAGAGTCGAGCCTCCATAATCAGTGGGGGAAAGATCTCCAAGACCCATAATCTCCTCTTATGTGATATTTCCTAAGGAATTGGGATTGGATACCTTTTAATTTTAGAGGGGTGGGGGGCTTTCTAAGGGGGTCATCAATGCCTTGTCAAGGTAGTTCTTCTTTGTTTTAAAAATTTGGGGATTTGTGGTGCATTCAAAACCAACGAGGTAGGATTGTTCATTGGTATGTTGTGACAAGGTTCAAAGGGTAGGAGACCTCAATGATAGAGGATCACCCTGGTGGGCTTTAGGACGTATCGACCCATGATTAGTCACAATTTGTTGGTATATCTTGTTTGCAGGCTGTTGAATATATTCTTGGGAGGTTGTTGTTCCCATGGTTTTTTAAAAAATTGGGAATTGGAAATGGGGAAATGAAGGTCGTTTAACCTTGCGGTTTCCATTTCTTATGTTGGAGACTAGATGAACTCGCTTTCAGAATGGGAAGGAATTGCATTATTATCTTTATTATTTGTTATATATTGAAAATGTTTCACTTTCCACTTCCTACAAATCTATATTTATTTGATGGTGTTTATTAATTTGACCAATCTCAAAGCTTGGGCGTTTTTGTGAATTCCTGCTAATATTTAATTATAGATGAAAATGCATAGATTAAGTTGAAGAGGGAGACCTAACCCATGTGTGTCTTGGATTGATATTTGAACCATGTCTTTTGTTGTTTATCTATATGAGGAAATATAAAGCATTGTTGGATATTTCTAGAAATACAGTTGTTTTCAATTTGAAAATGATTCAGATCTGAGATGTGTTGAGAGCGCCCTCCTATACAGTTGCATTCTCTTTACAAATACTTGGTCTAACAAGCCTTTGGATGGCGATATGGAGAAGGGAATTTCTCTTGGAAACCATTTGTTCTTTTGTATTTCCTCTGCATGGATATTAAAGTTGGATTGGCTAATTTGAAACTTGTTTATTTTGTGTCTATTTTCTCATGCTAGAAGAAGAAGGTGTTTCCCTTTGTAATTAGTTTGGTTGGTTTTGTTTTTCCTCTTCGTGAAGTAGGAGGGTGTTTCCTTTTGAACTACTTATTTGTATTCTTTGCTCATGCTAGATAAGGAGGAGAACACTGCATTTGCAGACTGTTCTTTTGTGTCACTTATTTATTATTATTGAGAGAGGGCTTTGCCTTAGATGCAAACCGGTTGAAATCTCTTCCTTACTAGTTGCCAGACATTTATATCTTTCTACTGTAAAGTGTTTGGAATAGTACCTTTGCATTATATATAT
>LPNX010828292.1:116067-281298 GCA_001517045.1 Pseudotsuga menziesii
ACTCTGTGTACCCTAACACTCAGTATTAACTCAGAACTATCAGTCAGTTCTCTCAGACCAAAAGCTGTAAATAAAATCAAGTTACTGCAGCAATCCACTCAAAACACTTCCTTACTGTTTTTCCCTCTTTCCTCGATGAAATTCCTGAATAACATTCACCTGAATGAAAACTCTCTGGAATAAAATCTGAGCAGCCCCAGCTCTCTTCATTGAGTACTTTTAAAAGATTGCCCAGGTCTTTGTTGGGTTAACTGTCATTTAATGAGCCACCTGCTCTGATTCCACTTTCTTGGGGAATCATGACCCCAAATATAGGGAAGTTGCCACCTGCAACTTAGGAAGTGTTTGAGGATGCTGCCACTTGTGTTTTGCCTTTCCACCTAGTTCCATCCACCAGTTTGACCAATAACCTCTTTTAACAGCTCTCCCATGCTGTTGTCTCCATAATTTATTTATTATTAATAAAATATTCTGAATTACACTCCATTACTGTTGACTCTATTGAGTCATCAATCCCTACTTAGGATTAAATTTAACATAATGTCTCAGAAATATAATAAAACAAATTACATAATTTTACAAAATTGGGGTATGTGACATCCCTCACAGGAAAATCGAATTGTATGGAAACAACTCATAAAGCTCAAAAAGGCTTACTTACCAAAATATAGCAAACCCCCATAGGTGGATAAAGCACTTACCAAATCTATCAAGGACCTCACGAGTTGGAAAAAGCATGAGTGAGTTGTTAAGGAGATGGAAATAACATGCTAATCCTAGAAAATGGAGAAAAACTAATGGAGGATGGGTTGGAAACAAAAGCTCCCAGTTTCCTAGTTGACTAGCTTTTATCTTATGCATAGAAAAGCAGGAAAAGCAGAAAAAGCAGAATAAAGCAAAATCTACTGTAAAGTCCTATATACTAAGTTTGGATGGTCAAAAGGTGGTCAAGATCAACCTAGAATTGGAAATAAATCATTCCTAGGATATAGATGGCATGTATTGACTTTAAGGTGCAAGTGGATGCCAACTAATTAAGCTAGTGGGTGAATAATTAATCAAATAATGATTAATTATTTTATCCTAAGTTGTGAGTGGGTTTAATATATTCCAACACTTTTAGAGTTTCCAACAGAAGGCCTTTGGCCTGTCCGGCTACTTGGACTGGGGTGGGGAGGGTGTTCTTGAAGATAGCTCAATTCCTGGCTAACTAGATCTTCCAGCAGATGTACTTATGGAGTGCCAACCAGACTTGTTTCCATGTTAGCTTGTCTCTCAGAGGGGAAGGGTACCTATTATGCCATGAAGTGAAGATTTGAGGGAGGATATTGCTTTTGGGGGCTGCAATCTGAAGGTATTTGAGGAGAAGTGTCTAGAATTGCAAGGAGAAGTTCCACTACAAAAAGAGGTGGTCGATGGTTTCCAAATATTTGCAACATAGCGGGCATCGATGAGGGCCAAGGATGCCTCTTTTGGCTAGATTTCCCCTTGTCAATATTTTTGTGTCCAAGGAACCAAGAAAATAAATTTACTTTGGGGAGTCTAAATGCCATCCAAACCATTTTCCAAAGATTCTACTGGGAGTTGGGCCTCTCAGATTGAACAATATTATAACCCGGGATGGTAGTATATTCACCAGTCTCCCCCACCCTCTTCTGTACGGGTAAGAGATCTGAACTGGGGAGAAACCTAAGAGGAGTTTTATGACAGTTTCCTTGTCTTTCAAGAGGGTCATTGGGACCTCCAAGATGGTCCATTTCTCCCAAATTCCATCCACTGACCAGCTTGAGATATCATGTAAAGTGTTAAGGTTTTTTATCATAGTCTAGTCTTGGATTCAATCTAACTCCGTAATGATGTTAAGGGGGGGGGGGGGTGACCAAGAAAGTTGTCTATCCATATCAGGGTCTTCTTCCTATTTCCTGAGATCCAGTGGAGTTGTGGTTGGAAAAATTCCATTCCTTTTCTACACAGGTTCCATAAGGGAGTTCTATTTAAAAGGGGTTGTGTGTCCAGGCATATTCTTCCATTGCTGGTGAGGTATTTGTTCCGAATAGTTTGGATAACTTAGTGGTTGTTTCAGGAAAGAGTTTTCCAAATAATTTTTCCACCCATTGCCAGGTTTTCTAGATGGGGGTTTCAGATCTGTAGGCCTCCCTCTTTTTTGGGTCTTTTGACCACATTCCAGTTGACAAGGTCAAGATTTTTTTGGCTTCCTTTCCCCCCTCTCCACAGAAAAATTCTCAGATACTTTTATATTTTGTCTAAAAAGGATTTTGGAGCTAGTATAATGGATGCCTGGTATATTGGGAGGGAGGAGAGTGCAGATTTTATTAGCACCAACTTCCCAGAGTGATTCATCCATCGTCTGTCCTAGCCGCTGAGCTTGGCCTTTATTTTCTTGTCCACTTCTTGCCACTAATTTTCTTTGTGCACGTCAGATGAGATAGGGAGTCCAAGGTATTTGAATCTTCCTCAATTGGAAAATCCTTGCATTCCCATCATACATGCAATTCTTGTGAGAGCCATTTGGTCCACGTTCCAACCATAGATGGCCCTTTTTTGTAGTTGATTTTCCCACTTGTGGTTGCATAGAAGGATTGGAGGCTTCTTTTGAAGGTTGTTATAATGTTTCTGGATGCTCCTCTGAGGAAGAGGGATTCATCAGCAAAGAAAGCATGGTTTATGGGATCGAATCCCTGGGCCGTTTTTATCCCTAACAGGTTCTCAGCCACCATTTCCATCTGCAATTTTCTACATAGTGATCCAACAATCGGAAAGGGGAGAGGGGGAATCCTTTCCTGATCCCTTGATTCGCTTGGAAGAATATGGTAGGCCTTCCATTGACCAGGGGGGCTATCCATGGTTCCCCAGTGCATGCTTCAATTTGCCTTATAAACTGGATGTTGAAACCAAATTTCCCCAGAACTATATACAACAAAGAGTGGTTGACTCTGTCAAATGCATTTTCCATGTTAGCTTTTATAATCATTCCTTTTCCTTTCGCTCCATGCTTGAGTGGATCATTTATTAGACGAGGATGGTGTTATCCAGGATGTGGCATCCTTTGATGAAGCCTCCTTGGTTCTGGGAGATTACCTTATGTAGGATATTTTTTAATCTATTTTCCATCAGCTTGGAGTATATTTTTTAGGAAACATTACACAGTGAGATCGGCGTGAACCGAGTGAACGTATCTGGGTTGGTCTCCTTGGGGATTAGAGCCAAGAATATAGATTTCACTCCTCCCCTAATTTTGGCTTTTTTTTGGAAACTTGCTATCATTCTAGTCAAGTCATTTTTTATAATGTTCCAATGGTTTTATAGAAGTGGCAAGAGAACCCATCTGACCCCGATGCCTTATCCGATTCCATGCCCCAAATCACGAAAGTGATTTATGCTTCTATAAAGGGATTTAAGAGATTCTCATTCTATGATGGGAGAATCAGATCTAGAATGTTATCCAGGAGCTCCATGGTGTTTTCCTCATCCATGTCTCCTTCCTCGAGGAAGAGGCTTTTAAAATGGTTGTGCCCTTCTTCCTTTAAATGATCTTGTCCTTTGGCAATTTGTTCATTTTCCAGATGAATTTGTTTGATGTGGTTATTGTTAAGCCTTATCTTGTCTATGGAAGTAGGCAGTGTTCCTATCCCCAGCTTTTAACCAAGTGTTGCGTGATTTGATTCTCCAGTACTCTTATTCTTTACGAAAGGCTTGATATGTCTCAGATTTTTTTTTAACTTCATGTTCTAGATCATGAGTCTCTACGTTCTTTCTTTCCATATCGATTTGGGGTTCTAAGAGGGTAGAGACTGTTTCTTGTCTAGCCTTGGTTGGGTTCTTTTTGTTATATTTCACCCATTCCTTCAAATAAGCTTTGGTATTGTTATCTTTTGTTCCCAAACAAAACACAGGGAGCCGAAAACAGGTTGTCCCTAGGCCTTTCTCATAATCTCATAGAATCCAGGATTAGAGATCCACTGAGGGTTGTACCTAAAGGGGATCGACCCTAACTTTTTAGTATTTTGGATAGAGATCAGGATGGGTTTGTGTTCTGAGGTGAGGTTATCCAGGATTTGGGAGTGCAGAATCTTCCCATCCAAGAGGAGAGAGATTTGGGCTAAGAACTGGTCCAGTCGGGCAGCAATATGCTTCACTCCCGCTCTTTTGTTCGTCCAGGTGTAACGTCCTTGCTTGGGTATGATTTCCATGAGATCCCATTGAAGGATGAGTTCTTCGAGCTGATCTCTGAAGCAGTCCTTCCCAAATAGGCCCCCTTTTTTCCTATGAGAACCTTACTAGATTCAAGTCCCCGACTAGTAAAATGTTGGGGGCAGGAATAGATCTCTATGAATCCTTCTAGAGAGTTCCAAAAATCCTTTTTTTCCAATTAATGCACAGGTATGTAAAGGTTGAAGAGAGAGATAATGACCTTGGATGGAAGGTGTTGTAGCTACGTAAAGATCCAATGCTGGGTTGAGAAGGAGTTGAGGAGGATAAAGTCATTTTTGTTCCAGAGGGTGGCCAATCCACCAGAAGCTCCTCCGGCGTTGACGGCATGTCCTCCTTATTTTTTCCAATTTTCTCTGCTGAGGCCGAGGAGTTCTTCATACTCCATTTTGGTCTCTTGGAGCAGTAGGATATCGATAGGTTCCATTTTTAACATATCTTTGACTACTTTCACTTTGTTTGGACAGGCTAGTCCTCTGTAATTCCAAGAGGCCAGCTTCGTTATTTACTCTAGTTATGGTAAAAGGGTCCTCCCTTGTTGCTTCTCATCTTGGGATTCTTTGTGAAGAAAATTTCTAGGGTGGATTGATTTCCTTGCATTTTTTGGCTTTCAGTCTCTTCTTCCCTTAACTCTCTATTGGATTTCCTCCCTTATCTCTTAGCATATTTTTCAAAGGGTTCTTATTCTAAGGTGGAGATCACTTCCTATGTTTTTCTCTTGGCCATTTCAGTGTAAGAGAGGGATGAGATATGGATTTTGATGGGATACTTTGAGTGCAAAAGTGGTGGGGGTTCAGGAAGTATGTCTTGATATTTCCCGGCTAGTTCCTTGGGTATTTCTCCCTCCTCTTGCTCTTCCTTATTTTCCTCTCCTTCATGGTCTTCTTTGTCACTATCCAAGAGGTTGTAGGGACTCAATGTTCCTTTCGCTAATCTCTACAGAATCTTACGGGGGCTTGGATTAGCTTGAGGTCCTGATCTTGTGGGATCTTGTTTTCCTTATTTCTCTTTAGATCTAGGTTTGGATTTTCCCCTTGCTTTATTTTTATTTGTTTGCCAATGGGATTATTTCCTAGCCTCCATTAGTTCTTCTTCATTTTTTTTGTAGTGTATTGCGAAGTGCCCACATTCTCGGCAGTAGCTGCCTTTGAATGGGAGTTTCTCATAATCGAGATCTTGGATATGGGACTATTCTAGTAGAGTGACGTTGATGGCCTCTCGGAGTCCTACTTCTAGATCTACCTCTACACAGATCCAGGAACAAGAGTATTCATCTCTCATTTCTGCTCTATACTCATGCTATCTTTGTGGGTTTGCACAGTATCTATCGGAGCATCAGCTCGTGGACCCGTCGTGAATTCTTCTACACTAACAGGTTATCGCCATTCCACTGGCCAATCATCCATGATAGCCATCAACTCTTCATCGAAAAGTTTATAAAGTGTGGGCAGCCACAACTTTTTGGTGTCTCTGCGTGCCTGCACATGAATGGCATGTGGCCCTAATATAAACCAAATAATGCATTGATATGCCACCACCACCTCCTCTGATATGTGTGGGACCTTCATCATTGTAGCCTGCAGTGCCTCCCAATACATCCAAAATTGTATTGAGCAGTCCCTGATTCGTTCTAAATCCTTAAAAAACCATAGGTTCTGGGAGCGGGCTCCTTTGCATACCTTGGTTGCCTCAATGAACATGTCCTAGTAGTCTTCGAGATCCATCCAATAAACCAATGCGATCAGAATGAGCATCCATCTATAAGTGAAAGGTCATTTCCCCGCCTGGACTGTTAGCGCATCATCGGTCAACTGGTTCATCATGAACAGAGACTAGTTCATGAGCATCTAGTTCATGTGCGCACTGCTCAATGCACACTATGACCTCGGAAGTGCATTGGTTGGGCTTGTTCTTTCTCACCAACTTGCTTGTCAGAATCCTAGCTGTGATGCGTACATCCTGCTCATTGATTTTTTCTACCACATAGTCTCTCCCGTCTCACTGCAAGTTATACTACTTCTTCAACTTTGCTGCTAGTCGTTTATCATTGTCCTTCCCCTGAAAATATTGCGATGGGTATGGCCCATCCTCAGGAAGCCCCATGATCTCTGAAATCAGTTCAATGGTGACTGCTACCAACCGGTCCAACCACAAATAGTCTCCATGAAAGAATGCTAATATCTTCTTCGTGCATCCATTGGATTCCACCAACCTCTTGAAATGCAGTATGTTGATGAGGCCCAACAACCCCAATTGCTCCAATCCATGTGCCCGGTCATGTGGAAGGCATGCTACTAAGTCATTTCCTACCTTTGTCGTAGGTACAAATGGGTCTACCATGATCTTTGTTAGTGCTAGCAGTTCTTGATCATCATACTTCATTCATGTGATGGAGGGCACGATGTCCATAGTGCATATCATGCCTTGTGGTATTGTTGACATCCTGACTGGATACTTCTGGTTCTTTGTTATTTTCCACGACTTCGCATCAGGTTAACACAGAGGAACATATCCAGGGATGTCCGTAATGGACACCCCATTCCGGGTCGTGGATTCCTCAGCCCCAGACGTCGAAGGTCTCATTTATTGGACTGCCTCTTCTGTTGTACGTGAAAAATTTCTAGTAAATCGCTTCTTCTGCATCGGGGACTTGGGCCGTTGAGCCCCTCTCTTCTTCTTAGTGATTGACGACAAACCCATCGGCATGCTGGGGACTTCTTACTCAATGGTCACCCCTACAACTGGTGAATCTCTCCTGTTTGAACTCTCTATATGTATCAGCTCACTTGGCATTCCTCACAAATTCCCACAATTTCACAAGGTGCCACCTCAACCTCACTCTACTCTATAATTCAACTGCATAGCTCGACACAACACACTAGAATCACTTTTGCAACAATTCGGTAGCTCAACTCTCTGCAATGGTGAATCCATACCACAATATTCTCCTTCTTTTAACATCGAGTTAACCATGTGAACAATCTCCTAATAATTACAACCAAAAACTCATTAATCCCTCGGATCCACTGCTGATCCTCCCATTCTAACGGTCAAATCCTCGATTAATGTGCATCTCATCCAGGAGCGTCGTCGGTTAATTGTTTTAACTACTTTATTTATTGCTGACTTGACTCTATTGTGGCCCTGTAGCCATTGCAACATGACTCTCTAACTGTGATTCTGACTCCTCTACTCGCGGAGCCCCTTCCTCTTGGCATGCCATCCTCCTACTGACCATCCTATGCAAAACAAAGAATTTTTTTCCATGCGTAGTGCCTCAAGCATCGCATTGCACCAGTCTTGTCCTGTAGGGATTCAGCCTGTTTCCATTTGCTAACTTAAGCAACATCACACCATCTAACTCTTGAAGTTGTACTGCACCTCATGTAGTAATGGAACTAATAACATATGGACCTAGCTAGCCAATGCATCTACAACTTACCTAGATGTTTGGTGAACTTGTTATCATACATTAGAACTAGGTCCCCTTGTTGAAAGTTTTTTATTTTGATATGTCGATCATGCCAATATTTCTATCGATCCTTATCAACTCGCTGGTGAAATCCTGCAACAAAACGGTCTTCCTTGAGTTGTACCAACTACTCTAGATATTCTTTCAATGCTCCTTCGCCATCCATTCATGTCACCGCGACGATGCGCAAACTCAGAACAATGTACTCCATTGGTATGACTGCTTGCTTCCCATACACCAACTTGAATGGTGTATGTCATGTCAGTCTTTTGAGTGGTGTGATATTCCCACAAGACCATGAGAATATTCAAGTCCCAGTCATCGTGGTTTGCATTACATACCGTTGTGAGCACATGCTCCAACACCTTGTTGAATGCCTCAACTGTCCCATTTGCTTGTGGATGATAAGGGGTACTCTTCTTATGATGTATCTGAAGCTCCTCTATCAATGCATTGACCGTGCGATTGATAAAGTGGCTCCCTTGATCGTTCATCAATATCTTTTGATACCTAAACTGAGTAACAACATTGTCAAATAGGAATCATGATGATATCACACCGATGCAATCGACAACTGGTGCGGCCTTCACCCATCTCATCAGATAATACATTGATGTGATGATATATCGCGCACCATTTCTATTTCCAGGTGGGTTGATTGGTCCCACAAAGTCCACTTCCCATTTTTCAAATGACTGCAACGTCACCTGAGGTACTAATTTGATCTCATCCCTCCTTGACATTTTTCTAGTTCTTTGACAAACATCGCAAGTCCATGCATAGTCTATTGCATACCTGTTGAGAGTTGGCCACCAAATCCTTGCACAAAGCACCTTCCTGGAAGTAGCGCGACCTCCATTGTGTCTACCTGCAACTCCTGCATGTGCTTTTTCCAATACCTATCCCTATTCATGTGGTAGTACACATCATTGTAAGATCTTGTCTGGTCCCATCTTATAGATTTGTCCAATGATCAATTGAAAATTTGCGGCTTGAACAACCAACTGCTTCTTCTGACTTGTAGTAAGCCCTTCTGGTGTTGTTCCCGTCACTAAAAAATGAACTATTTTCTCATAGTAGTCATCAACCATATTGAATCTGAATAATTGAGCATCAGGAAACCCATCTTCAATGTTTGTTGGTTCTTCACCTGTCTCAATTCATGATAGGTGATATGGGCCTGCATTCAAGCAACCTAGTTTCACAATTATCTTAAAATCAAATTCTTGAAAGAGAAGTAGCCAATGGAATATATTCCCCCCAACATAGGCTTATTCACCAGATATTTCAAAGCAAAGTGATCCATGAACATATTGAAATGACCTCCCAATAGCCAGTGTCGAAACTTCTGTAGTGCATATACCATTTCCAACCCTTCCCTCTCTATCATAGTATAATTCTTCTCCACAGATGACAGCTTCCGACTAGTGAAAGCGATCAAGAGTTCAATATCACCTTCACCTGGTTATTCCATTACCACTCCCAACGTGCTTGATGGTCCATCAACATGATCCTTCATCCAATCAGGAAAAACCAGTATTGGTGTGAAAGCCATATTTTCCTTTAAGGTGTCGAAACTGCCCTAACACTCCTAACTCCATACAAATACCCCATCCTTAATTATAAAATTCTCCATAGGGGTTGTGATCGCGGCATAACCTCTGATGAACTTGCTATAGTATCATGTATGGGCTAATGTCACTCTAAGTTGCTTCACATTCGTAATTGGTGGAAAGCTCAAAATCAGCGCAATCTTGGTTGGGTCAACCAACAACCCTTCCTTGAAAACAATGTGGCCCAAGAACATCCCAAAAGGTGCACAGAAAATGCAATTCTTTGAGTTCAGCATGATTTGATGCTGTCGAATTCACTCTAGCATCAGTCATAGATTTTCCAGATGGTCCCTGATCAATCCATAAACCGTCCAGTCATCCATGTAAACCACTAGAAACTTATGAATTGAATCCTTGAATGCAGCGACAACAATCCTGGAGAATATCGTAGGTGCATTCTTCAGTCCAAATGGCATCACTGTGTACCGAAAAAATACCCATTCAGTAACAAAGGTTGTCTTATGTTAATCCTCTTTTGCAATCTTAATTTGGTGATATCCAGAAAAAGGCATCCGTGAATGAATAAAATTCTTGACCGCCCACTCCTTCTAATACCTCATCAATAAATGGTGTCGAAAATGGATCATGTAGACATGCATCATTCAGTTTTCTAAGATCAACACAAATCCAAACCTCACCTATATTCTTATCTTGCACCACCATAGGGCTGATCCATTCCGACTCCTCAACTGGTTCTATTATCCCAACATCCAGAATTCTATCAAGCTCAACCTTAACCCTCTCCTTGTATCATGGATTTAAGCAATATGACCACTGCTTCAAAGGATTCACATCTGGTTTCAATGGGATCTTCATCTCTCCCAAATCACCCAATATCCCCTTCATCTCAGAGAACTTTGTAGGAAACAAATCTCGGAACTCATGCAATAGATCGGTGATCTTCGCCATCATTTCTTTGTCCCATTAGTCCCCAACATTCGTGAACTTTGATTGCTCCTTCATTCCAATGTTGACCTTCTGGATTTTCAATGGTTGATTCATCAGATCGGTCGGTATCTCAGGTGCTGCGACATTCTAGCTTCGTTCTGTCTCTAGAATGTTGATGTTTCATGGATCATCACCATCATCATGCCCTCCTTCACATTGAAGCACTCCACCATTGACTGCATCATATGTGTTGCATGTGGATCCACCAGATATGCGACTGGCACTACCTTCAGAACAACATCGTAGAACGGTTGGGTCTACATCCGCAAAACTAAATGTATGACTGAAGCATGTCGACAACTCCTCCTAGGTCATACTTTATCTATGCAACTCAGCTGATATACCAAGGATGTGGCATTTCATCCAACATGTATATAAAGGCGTGTACCCACTCGTCCTTTGGTTGCGATACCCACATGGTCTAACATGTGATCAGATGATCGTTGGGATCATTTCGCCCATCATACCTCTCGACTAATTTGTATTTTTATGCTTCACCAAATTGAACCATCATTAACCTACGACACTTCAACCATCCAGTGATTGAATTATTATGGGTCGCCTACCAACGTGCTTGGGTAGCCTTCAGTGCGTCATCCAATGCCAGAAATCACTGTGGTTCTGACACATTATCCTTGAATTCAACTAGAAACTCAGACAACTCAGGTAGTCCTTCATATACTAGCAACGCAATAGTTTCTGTTGTGACTCGGCACATCAACTGAGTAATCATGACGCACTTCTGAATTGATACCTCATGAATTCAATTCTTCCAGTTCTCCAAAGCATCGTCAGAGTTCAAAGATGCAGAGCTAGAGATACGCCAACCAAGCTCATCGTCGATAGTCATATGGATGTAATCCTATGAGATGTTATATACATGATCCCATCCTCCTTAACCGGTTCAACACATCTTCTCCCTTCAGTTGGGTCCATTGGAGCTATGACATTGATATCACGGTTTTCAAAGTTCATCACGCGCTTCTTGAAATTAATCACTATCAAACTGACATTGGCCCATCCAATCCCCAACAGTGTGAGATATGAGCCTCCACATTCAACAACTTCAATAACATCAAAATCGGCATAAGTCTTCATCCCTTCAACTTCCACTGCGAGACGCGGAACTTGGCCAATAGGTGTTACTCTGGCCTAGTTAATGAGTCAGAGCTACACAGGGGACCAAACCAACTATGGTTTCCCCATATTTTCCCATGTCTACTTTGTTATAATGTTGACATCCGATCCTAAATCCAGAATGACTGAATCGACCTTGTAGTCCCCAATATGGATATTCATTCTCATCTCTTTTCTTCTCTTTTTCTTGTGCAAATATTTCACTGTGGACTCCTTCCGTTCCTTTTTCAGTCGATGCAATGGATTCGTAATCTCAGCAATGGCATCCAAACCTTTTTCCAACAACAAACAATTTCCAAAGAAGTTCTACAAGGTACCATGCTGTCATGATGGTCCTACTACCAAAGTTGAATCAAAAGCAGTTGGCATTTCATAAACAGGAAACTTACCCGGATCTCTTCTTATCGCATCATGTGCTTCAAATAGTGTGTCTATCTTAGCATCAACATCAAACTGCACCTTCTTCTTTCTAGCGTGTTGAATTTGTGGAAACGGGCTAATGAACGCAATGTCAACATCCTCCATTCTGGGTTCTGCTGAGATATTCTCAATTGTGGGTCCTTGGTTCTGGTTCAGTGGTATATTCACCGGTTGGTTCACATCCTAAGTTTCATTCTGGTTCTAATTCTGCATTTGGTTATGGTTCTACAAACAGTTCTCAATAGTGTGGTCAACAACGATACAATAAGTACACTATGATTGCAAGTTCAGTAAATATCCCTAATAATGTCCCAGTACTATGCAATTATAACATTGTATAGGTTCGCGGCCGTGTCCTCCTCCTCGACCAAATCCTCCCCCTCATCCTCCTCAGAATCCTCTACGGAATCCACCTTGCTGCTAATATTTCAATTGATTGAATTGTTGTTGATGTCGGGGATTCAGATGTAATTATGCATATTGTGGTTGAGTATATTATGGCTGTTGTAGAGCCATATGCATCTAGTTGTATTGTGGAGGTGGCAGGGAAATTGCGGTTCCGGCACAACATGCAGTTGTGATACAAATTGTGGCTGATTTGTTGGTTGTACCACCCATGGATGTTGTTGTGGTTGCAGCATCGTTCGATGGTCTTCTTCCTTCACATAGTACATGTCCATTTTTTTTTCCTGGAGAAAATCATATGTGCGACAATCCTTATCTTCATGCCCAATAGACCAACAGAACGTGCAATACAAATTCATCACCTTTGTTACCATCTTCTGCATATACCCACAATCTCTATGTTGATGCCCATAGACTTGGAAAATATGACACCATGGCATGCCACCATAACTTAATGGATTTGGTGCTCCCAACAGTAGGTAGTTTCAAAAATTTGGGCACTGATCTTTATGATGTCCTTCTGCATGACATCGAGTACACCATATTTATTCACACTGCTCTTTCCCCTTCTTGGTATCCTGCAACTAGATTGTCAAGTTCTCCATTTGAGACTGAATCTGAATCATACCAACTCCTTTCTCACCAATAAGTGAATCCTCCAACTTCATTGAGATCTCCAAAGCCTCGCTCTATGTCGCAATCTTTTGCTGCATCAAAGGCATTCTGATATGCAATAATAATGTCCTGATGAACCATTCCTTATGTTGAACATCACTCATATCGAAGCTGACTCTCGCCATCATTGTCTTGAATCGAATATCAAAATCCCAAACAGTTTCATTTGGGTATTGCTTAATATCCTTCAGTTCGATGATGTATTGCGCCTCATATTTTGGTTTTCTGGATTCTTCAATCAATCCTTTCCTGATTTCAGCCAGAGTCTTTGTTGGAGTCCCTGGGGGAACTTGTACAAATTTCATGTACCAATCCAGTGTGCGACCTCAAAGGGTCGTCTCCAACTGGCCCTTCTTAACGTCATCATCCTGAGCTTGTTTGACGGTCCAAACTGCTTCACACATAAACCAATATTGCTTGGGATACTCAGTCCTGTTTCCACGAAACATAAGTAACTTCACATCATCGCCTGCCATCCTGGGCCTTCTTCCTACAGTTGTTGATCTACTACTATTAGAGTGTTGTTGACACATCGAACAATTTGGTGTCGAGCTAGTGTTTCTTCTTGAGTGTGACACAGTGCATGGAGATGCGGGTACATTGTGGCTCTAGGTCAGTATTTCCTCGGGCCCGAGCATATCTTGGTAGTCTCCTTCATCATTGTAGGGTCACTTCATCCCATTTTGTCTTCTCTCATGGCATCGCGTTTCGGTTGCAGCAAGACTCTCTCCTATCCTCTGCCTCTTCTCTTCTTGAAACCTTGCTCCTCCTTGTGTAAGACAACTTCCTTCCCCATCTTCCCTCACATTCCCATCATAACTTATAGCCATCTACCCCATATCATTCCATCCAACCCTCACCTCTACGATACCCGCAGCCTCCGTACACTAGGGCTCTACTCTTCAAATTTCATCTTCAATATGCCTTTTTTCGCAGATGAGCATCTTAATAGACAATTGCAAAGATAAGAGAAACCTACCTCTTGGTCCATTGAATAACTCCCTTTCTGCATCACTATAATATTTAACTATGTCGATCGTGAAATCAGTAATGTATCCCTCCAAGATGTTGTCAAGGCAAACTTCAATAGCCCTTAACGCTCTATTATCTACCTCTTGCAACTACTGGATCAGTTCTGGAGTGTAGCCAGTTGGTTTCGACTCCTTGGAAATTTGTCTTTTGATAGGTCAATCACGCCAACCACTCATACAAGATGATCGAAAACTCAGAGAAATTTTTTTGTGTAGATCAGAATACAGGTGCCTCTCCAACCACTTCTGCATTCATTACTCCAGGGTTCTGATTCTCTTTCTCAGAAAATTCTCGTGCCTTCTGGTCAATCCAGTATTGAATTTTCGGTCTCGTCGAATGCCACAAAATGTCCTCCTTCCCCTTCACACTATGGTCCTGACAACAAAACCATTTGTGACATAGATCTGTCGATAGGGGTTCAGTCACTGTCGACACCCAAACCACAACGATCTCCCTGAGCACCGGCCTAGACAGGTTTTACCCTGTCTAGCAACACCTTCGAAGTAGATGAAGTCTCACCCGAGATGTTCAAGGGAGAATTGTCGAAACCAAGTTTCCGCAGTAATAAGGAGGATTGTGCGTCTACAGCCAAACTTATTGCATCAATATTTAGCAAATCCAAACATTAACATATTCATATTTTCATTCAGTAGATCATATCAAGATACTTAGATCGTAGCATAGACATCGATACATAAACAAATCTATCAATATAGCATCATTCATAATAGGAAAACATTGCATCATAAAGAGATAACCATAATAATGGAGTATTCATTCATATTCACTACATGTAAAATAGGAAAAACAGGAAGATGCAAAAAGACATAAAGTTTATGTCCAATCTTTTTCATGTCATATTAATCTTTGCAGCAAAACACAGTTTCCCAAAAACAATTCTTCAGTTCATATCTCACATCAAACACATATCGCTGATTAAGTTCAATATCAAAATATAGATGTGATCTTGATCTCCAACAACAACGAACCAACTAAGACTCAACATTTGCAATCCTAAATCTATTTATAGGATTGCGCCTTTACATCGATGGTCCACTTTAAGTCAACTTCCTAACTACTTGGACCAAAATATATAAAACACCGACCAAAATCCACATAATACGATCTAAATATACAAAGTATGGTCAAAATCCTCAAAATATAACCAATTCTCCTTGCACGCCAACTTTCACCTTTGCGTAGCATCTTCGGCCTTGTGCAACATTCTCGATGCTGCGCAACTACTCGTCCTCAAAACTGTATGCCAACACTTTTTACCTTTCCCTTCAAATCAGATTCACAAATAATACCGATATTCATATGAATCAGGGACATGCTCTTGCTTAGTTCTCAAACAACCCTATTCTCTTTCACTTTTATATGTTTAATCTCAAAATCATACTCACTAAGGAAATCCAACCATCTATCCTGTCTAGCATTTAAATTTTGTTGGTCAAATAAATATTTTAGCCTAATATTGTCATCCAATAGTAAAATTATTCTACTTAATAAATAACGTCTCCATAATTTCAATACTTGAATTATAGAAGCAAGTTCTATTCCATGGGTAGTAAAGTTTCTCTCATTTTCTTTTAGTTTTCAGAATTCATAGTATACTACACAACTGTTTGTTATGATCCAAAGCCATAAGATATCATAATATAAGAAAGTGCACACCATCTAAATTAATGTAAACATGGGGCACACCTCCAATATATATAAGAGAGATTATTTACACAATAACTTCTTAAATAAAATGAGATCCTTCTCCAAATACATTCATATAATCATTTCACATGTTCCCTCAACAATGACCACATTACCTCAAATATACCTATTCACTCCTTGCACTTGAGGCCCCTTCATTAGTCCAACCCCTATTACATATTCATTTACTTCTTTACATGTACATTTAGCCCCAAATATTCCTCGCATGGGGCCATACCATATACATTTTACCCCATATATGCCCCACCTTGGGTCATATCATAGTACCCTCCTCCGAAAAATATGTATCCTCAAAGCTTTGTAGTTAATGGCTTTACATGTGATGAAACCAAGTAATATTTTTTCCTTACATTCCTAGTTTGTTTTTTCATTTGATTATGATCCATCCATCCAAATTCGATTTTTTTCAATATTAATCCTTGATAGTTGGTTTTTGAATAATTTTGATTCCATGTGTTGTGATTGTGTGTTCTCCAATTTGTTGTAGTTTCTTGTACAATAATGTAAACGTGGACCAGAAATCCATTATAGATAAGATATGTGATTTATATAATAACTCTTTAAATAATATGAGATCCTTCTACAAATATCCCAAGACATTCATATAATAATTTCACATGTTCCCTCGACAATGACTACATTACCTCTATATATACCTATTCACTCATTGCACATGAGGCCCCTTTATTAGGTAGTCCACTATTGCATATGCATTTATTTCCTTACATATACATATATCCCTATATATGTCCCCCTTGGGGTCATATTATATACATTTAACCGCATATATGCCCCCCCTTGGGGTCATATCATATACATTTGAATTTTGACCCCATATATGCCCCCCTTTGGTCATATTGCTATCTTACAAGAATAATACACCTAGTCCTTTTTAAAATGAACCTGTGTAGACTACAAAGTATCTCTTTGGGTATGCAGTCTTCTAAATAGGTGCAGTAGTAAGGATATGGTTTATTTCTTGAAAACTTTCTCCACACCTTTCTGACCAAATAAACAGTGTTCCTTTCTTTTGCAAGGAAGTTAAGGGATAGACTAGCTTTGAAAATCCTTCTATAAATATTCTATAATAACCTACAAGGCCCATGAAGGATGTTATATTGGTTACATTTTCAAGAGTATGCCAACTCATGATAGATTTTATTTTATTAGGATCCATTTCTATTCCTTCTTCTCTAATAATATGTCCCAAGTACTGAGTTTTCTTTTGGTAAAAGTCACACTTGCAAAACTTGGCATAAAATTGATGTCCTCATCTTTAATCCTCACTTGATGATCTCCTAAATTTATATCAATTTTAGGGAACACTTATTTCCAACTTACTTGGTAAAAAAAAATCATATATTCTAGGAAAAGGGTGTTTATTCTTTATGGTCACCTCATTCAATTTTTTTTTAAATATATATGCATAATCTTAAGGTTCCATCCCTCTTTTTCACAAAACGAACTAGTGCTTCCCATGGGAATATACTTGGTCTAATATAATTATTTTCCAACAATTCCTGTAATTTACATTTTTATCCATCAATTCTATGGTACTCATTTTATATGGTGCTTTAGATATAGGTGCAGCTCCAGGAATAAGATCTATTGTAAAGTAAATCTCTCTCTTACGAGGTAAACCTAGTATTTATTTCAGAAATACATCTCTGAACTCTTGAAGTACCAAAAAGTCTTCAAGCTATGATTTACTATCCTGCATTATTTCTAATATGTGGACTGCATATGGTTTACGCCCTTTTCTAACACATTTATTTAACTACAAGGATGAAAGTTGCCATGTAGAGTTAGCTTTGTGAATAACTATTACTATTCTAGGTCACCATATTCATATGTGCAAAAAAAAAATTATTGAATTAATCCAATATTACTTTATATGCTTGTAACCAATCAATTCCCATTAATACATCATGAGAATTTAACAATAAAATGTTTAAGTATTCTATAGTAGACATCCCATTTATTTCTAGCTAGCATTTTTCTATTAATTCAATTATTTCCCTCCTATTTCCTATAACTAATTGGAGTATATAGGATTTCTTATGTTTACTTTTATGAAATATGGATGTTTCAACAATTATTAGGGAAATGTAACTTTGATTGGAACTATAATCAATCAAAACAGAAACAAATTGCTTAGTAGTCTTACCTTCAACTTCCACCATAGATGATTGATGATCAGTTTGTCGATCCTCCAAGGAAGCATATATCCTATGGATATTTCATACTACATCAATGATTGTTGTGTCATCTTGTGCATTATGAAGAGTCCTAGCATTTTCATTTTTATGAGGACAATCACTCAATAAGTGTTCTTCACCATGACCCCAACACTTCAAAGGTCCTTAGAAGGATTCATTTGGTTTAGTTCCCGCAAATCCAATAGGTGTATTTCCACTTTGAGCTAGAGGGTTTTATTTAAAATTGTTTTTCCCAAAATTATTAGTCTAAAAGCTTCTTAACTTGTTTTTATATTCTAGAGGTTTACATGCTTTCTTCCTTTTGTCAAATTATCTGTTTTCTTTTCTTTTAAACCTCTTGAAATATTTACTCTATGTTTGTAAGAAATGTTGTATATTCACCTTCTCATCTTTAATGTGTGGGGCATACCTTAACAATTTCACAAATTTATCGACTAAGCCCTCCATAGTCATCTATCCCGGTTTAATGTATGAAACTCCTTGATTTTTCCATCGTAGGTTTCTTCTTTTATTTGATTCTATTCCCATCTCAAAATATGGTTTATTCACAACTGCTTGACGGATTGGAATATCTTCCATGGTAATGATAACTCGTATAAACCTTTAATATTTTCTTCAATAAGTTGGTAAAATCTACATGTTTTCTTTCTCTCCATGTATACAAAAATATGGTTTGTTAGTTAACTAGTCTTTTAAGACATTGTTATTTTCATCCTTAGATCTCATATGGCCTCATAGTGCTATAACTATATTCTGGTACCAATATGTAATGTACCATATTTAGACACCATTGTTATTTTTTATTTATTGTGGAAATGCTAGTAGTTATCCATAACATGTAGGAATAAGATATTTATTTGAATTTTCCTATGGTTCTTAACATAAAAAACTTTGAATAAGAAACATGTTAGATAGTTTTATAATAGTTATAAATTAAGCACACCGGTATTTAACTTGATTTTACTATGCATTATTTTCTTTCCATATCAAAGGAAATCTAAGTTTAATAATATGAATGGTTCTATATGCTTCTGATTTTATTATAGCTTATAGAGGCAATGTTCTTTTAGTTATAAAGAATTGTAGGCATGCATAGACTTGGTTACTTGCCAAGGATTCCAAGTTGAAAATATGGTTAATTGTTAATAACAAACAAGGTATATTTATTACCGTGTTATCATTGTAAGTATATGTATTCTAATAACAAGTGTGTGTATTGTGTTTATGCCTAGGGTATAAGTTATCATGCACAATACATATAATACTTAAAATGTTGGAAAATTAACTCTAAAGGTGTTCTTTATAGTTTTGTTGTGTTGTGATAAAGAGGACTTAGAATTTGTACTTAATGTATTTAATATATTAAAGTGAATATGTGCATTAAATGAGAGCCCTCAAATAAAGCTAATCTCATCCTTTGGTTAAGTTGGTTGAGTTAGTTAGGGTTAGTTTAGGTGAGATAAAGTATAAAAGAGTGTTTAGGGAAAAGAGAGAGACATCATAAGAAGAAGACAAGAGAGTGAGAGAAATAAATTTCTTGGAAGAAATTTCTGATTTGTGAGAGATTGATCATCAAACAATTTGAAGGCACAATTCACAAGAAATATGTAGCATTCATTGGACTGTACAACCAGACTGTACAATCATTATTGCAGACCGTACAAGCACAGAAATCGAGACAGATTGTAGGCAAGAATTTTGAGACAGGATTTTCTACATTTAATGTTGGGCAGATTCCGTACAGTCCGTACTTGGCATGAATCTCAAGAAAATTGTTGTGTACAGTTCGCACATGTGGGTTGACTATGAGTATATTTGGCACAATTTTCAATGCATATTTACATATGAGGGTTTTTGAAATTTTTTTGATGTTGTAGGAGAAATTCTAAGTTGTTGAATTTCTGATTTCTCTCATAAATAAAATTCTTTCTCTCGGTTTTCCTTTGGTGAGGGTTTTCCTTGGGCTTGGCCCTAAATTAATGTGTTGTCACATTTATCTTCAGATTAAAGTTGAGTGCATTGATGTTTATGCTTAAACTATCAGTAACTCTGAAGGTCCTCTTTATAGTTTTGGTGTGGTGTGATAAAGAGGACTTAGAATTTGTCATTTGTGTATTATGTATAAAAGTGAGTCATATATAAATAAAATTATGTTTTGTACTTTATAGTATGGGTCCCACTTAAATATTATTTAATAATTAAAGTGAGTTAATTATTAAATGTGGGTGAATTAAGTGTCAGCCCTTGATTTTGTAAATGTATCTCAACCATAGATTACGTGGTTAGATAAGTTAGTTACAAAATTTAATGTATAAAACAAAGAAGAAATGACAAGTTAGACACATCATCAATCATGAGAGAGAGAGAATTGAGAAAGTGAGAGAGAAAAGATACCCTAGAGTGGGCATGACTCCCAATGCATGGAGCATCACAAAAATTGAGGCAACCCACACTAATCTGTATAGCAATCTGAGAAGTATGTACAGACACAAAAATCGAGGCAAGGTACAATAGACTGACAGGATGTACTGCTACATTTATTGCAAAAAACTATGGCACAGTTCTTGAGGAAGAATTTATTGCAAAAAGTACAGTCTATACATCACACATGTGGCAGAAATTACATTCCATACAGGCACCTATGGAGGCTGTACAACAGGTTGTACAATAATTAATTGCACAAAAATTGAGTTATTTTTGTTGCAGGTTTATTTCGGGTATTTTTGCTAGTGAGGGTTGAAGTAATGATTTCAAGTGTAGTTGGAAATATTTCTTAGCATTCTTCTTTAATGATAATTTTCTATTTCTAGGGTTTTCCCTGGGAGTTGGGGTTTTTCCCGATCTTTGACCAAAATTTATGTGTTTACATGTGTGAATGTTTACTTCAACATTGAGAAGAACTTGAATATGGTGGTTTATATTATAAATTTGATGAGTTAATTTTTAATCATAAACGCTAATTCATTCAAGTGTCTGACAAGAATGTGTGAATGAAAGTTTCATATTGATGTCATTTAATTTCTTCATGGTATCAGAGCGAGGTCTGAAGTAGAATTCAAAGTTTTGAATCACAGTCAGAAGCTGTGTTTTCTTTCTAGTTAAAATATTTTTTGTGAGTAATTTATTTTCAAGATGATGAGCAATATATATATCAAGATAGGTTGGATGGCATATTCAACTATTTTTGTTGGAAAGTTAGAATAATTTTCATGCTTAAGGAATGGAAAATATGGAATTTTTCTAACACCAAGATGACTAAGCCTATAGACAAGGACGGTTTAAAAGAACATGAAGCACTAGAAGCTAGAGCCTGAAAAGTAATTTTATATGGGGTAAGGGATCATCTTATTCCACATTTGGAAGAGAAGAAGATTGTTAATGATATGTGGGATGTTCTAAAACAATTGTTCGAAGCAAAGAACGAGAACCACAAAATGACACTAAAGGACAAGTTGCACAGTGTCAAGATGAACAAAGATGAAAGTGTGGCCTATTACCTAACCCACGTGGTGAAAAGTCAAAGATGAGTTAGCAGCTGTAAGAGAAACCGTCTCAGCTTCAAAATTGGTGAGGATAGACCTGAAGTGTTTCACCAAGAAATGGGAAGTTTTTGTTAAGAGTATTGTTTGTAGGGAGAAGCTTTCGGACTAGTCCAGACTATGGGATGATTTTACTCAATAATAAATTCAAGAGGGATCTATGGGTAGTGTAGTGGATGAGAGGTGGAGCATAATGTTGCACTTGCAAAAAAAATTAACAAGAAGAAGAAAGAAACCAGTCAGATTAGATGCTACCATTGTGGGAAGAGGGGACGTTACTCCTCGAAGTGTCCTAAGAAGAAGAATGTGAAAGAGAAGACTGAAAGAGATATGAAAAAACCTGCAGCAGTAGAACACTATGCAGCAAAGTTTGAGCAAGAGTTTTCTCTTGTCCCAATTGATTCCAGTATAGGGAGTTTAGCTTTTGAGAATGTCTGGATTATTGATAGTGGTGCAACCAAACACATGACTGGAGTCTATGATTTCTTTTAGATGATTACATTGTTGGGGCTAGGACATTTAATCCAAAAAAAATATTGATAGTCCTCATATAGCAATACAAGGGCTTGGAATAGACAAGTTCCAACTAGAACTTGGTGAGTTTATGGAAATACATGGAGTGTTGTTTGTACCTGAGATGATAGTTATCAAAGTCTCAGTATCATCCTTTGAGCATGAAGGATATGGAATGATGGTGAGGTATGTCCATGTCTTTTTGTACCGGATATATGAGCTAGTTGGGACCACTATTCTATTAGGAGATTGCAATGACGAGCTCCATGTTTTGAGAGGGTATATAGTACGACCAGGAGCAAGAGCAGAAGGGTGACTGTCAGACTCAAAGATTGAGGATGTTGTTGCATCTGATAGATATGGTTTTGATTTGGAGAGTGTCCCTCTCCAGAGTACTTGCAGGAGGCTCAACTAATCCAGTGATGGTGCATATGAGCAGGTGGGTGAGGCTCAGGTCGAGTCTCATGCTTCAGAGTTCCGATACAGAGTTAAGCATCTATTTTCGAGATTGATTCCAGAGCAGTATGGAGTTGTTGCAGGAGTCAGAAATGGAGATAGTGTTGTGGACCTTCCTCGTTAAGAGTGAGTGTTGGAAAGTTAACTCTGAAGTTCCTCTTTATATTTTTGGTGTGGTGTGATAAAGACGACTTAGAATTTGTCATTTGTGTCTTTATTTATAAAAGTGAGATATATATAATGGGTCCCACTTAAAGTTGATTTAATAATTAAAGTGATTTAATTATCAATTGTGGGTGCATTAAGTGTGACTTGATTTTGTAAATGTATCCCAACCATAGATTACATGGTTAGATAAGTTAGTTACAAACTTTAATGTATAAAACAAATAAGAAAGGACAAGTTAGACACACCATCAATGAGGAGAGAGAGAGTAAATTGAGAAAGTAAGAGAGAAGAGACACCCTATAGTGGGCATGAATCCCAATGCAAGGAGCACCAAAAAAAATTGAGGCAGGCTACACTAATCTGTATAGCAATCTGAGCAGTCCGTACATGCATAGAAATTGAGGCAAGGTACAACAGATCGATAGGTTGTACTATTGCATTTATTGCAGGCACCTGTGCCATGATTCCCAAGGCAGAATTTATTGCATAAAGTACAATTCATACATCACACATGTGGCAGAAAGTACATTCCATACATGCACATGTGGAGGTCGTACAATAGGTTGTACAACATTTAATTACACATAAATTGAGGTATTTTTGTTGCTGGTTTATTTTTGGTATTTTTGCCAGTGAGGGTTGAAGGAATAATTTCAATTGTAGTTGAAAATATTTCTAAGCATACAATGTGATATATCTATATAAAATATCAGGTGTATTTCACACATTATAATCTTTTTTGTTCTTGAAATGTAATAATTAAATGATTGCTTACTATATATTAAACATTGGTGAATTTTTACAACCATTTGACATATGTTGTAATTATGCTGATGATTTGAAAACCCTAATGGTCAAGGGTTCATGGATCTTGGAAGCTTGCTTGGAGTCCAGCTAGCCTTTCAAGTTGGCCTAGTACAAACCAAGTAAAATAAGTGGGAACTTTCCAAGCTACGAGATCCTCGAATTCCTTACCTTTTTTGTTATTTTTTTATATTTTGTTCTATAGTTGGTGCATGTCTTTTTTCCTTTTTAGGTGTTTATGTGTTAATATGGACCACATGGGTCATCTTAATAGTAACCAACGGTATACAGAGCAGGGAGGGGAAATTTCCCCTGTCACATCCCTGACAAGATCTTTTAGACCTGACACATTTGGTGGGTATTTGAGTGGGAGAGGTGTCAATTCCTTATCCTTTGACAATGGTGGAAGTAGGTTAAGACTAATCCCCTCACTTTGGTGGATTTCCTTACTGAAAGGATAGATTCTGCGGGAGTTTTATCCCCCTCAAAATCCTTGGTGCATCCTTTTTCTTTAGGGTAGCCTATTTTAGGAGGTTGTATTTGTTAAGTTTCCCTGAAAGCTATAGGCTCTAATTCATAGGAGGAATTACTTCATGGAGAGAAGTTTTATTCTTCTAGGGATCATAAAAATTTGTTGTCGGTACATCAACATAGGTATCGAAGATGAATCAAAAGAAAGAAAGTTAAAAAGGAAATATCTTTATGTGTGCTGGGAAAAGACATCAAAATGGATATGGTTCATTCCTTAACTAACAGATCTCTGGTGGGAAAGTTCAAGTTTGTAAAACTTACTAGACTTGAGATTTTAGAGTGGATTCGAATAAAATGGAATCCAATTATTAAGAAAGTTCCTAGGGTTTTTATGTTGATGAACGGGTGGATTTGTTTTCAGTTTACCTAAGAGGAGGATAGGGAGAAAATAGAGGAAACGCTTATAGAAAAAACTCAGTTCTTATGAGATGGCATTATGGGTTCAATCCTTGAGCTTTAGAAACTACATCTTTGGGTGATGCTTCTAGGTTTCCCTCTTCATTGTTGGATTTTAGTCAGTTTTATTGTTGTAGGAAATACAATTGGTAAGTTTATCCTCATATAGGAAGATCAACACCAAATATTGGCTTCATATAAGAAAATTCCACAAATGCTTGTGGAATTATATATTATGGAAGGTATCCTTTAAGAATTATAATTGGTTTGGGATGGAGGTACTTTTGTGTAGAGACTCAATTATTGGGTACTGGCATTCTAATGTCATTTATGTAGACTGAAATGACATGTTAAATCCTTTTGTCCAAACTAGAAAAATGGGTATCTAAATGAAGAGCCCTTGTCCCCCAAATCAATTACAGAAGCTGATGAGATGCTCTTTGAAAGCAATTTTCTAATCCCAATGGATGCCACTGCTACGGAAAATTTCCTTGGTATGTTCTATAATTACTTACCTATTCTTACAAAGTTTTTTTTTCCTTGAATAAATTTATAAAACCCTCAGCTCATCTAGAGTTGGGATTAGGGAAGGGGGTTGTGAAAAAATTCCTATATCTACTGCTCAAAATAAATCCTCCTATGATATTATCTTATCTTTGGGTAATGGGGGGTAATTGGTGGTTCAAATGATTTCTAACAAAATCACAGTCAGGAGGGTTTGGATAACTCAATTATTAGGGTTTGTGATCCAAACCCTAGTAGGGTGCTTAACTGGAATAATGAAGGGGTTAAGAGTAGTGAAGGGGTACAAAACAATTCTTCACTGGTTCATATAGAGCATCATTTGGACATAACTCTTACTCCTTCTTTATCAGATGTTCAGAATTTTTTTAGCCATGTTTATTTTCATCCTCTTATGTACTCTATGAAAACTAATCCTATGTCAAACTATTCAGTTATTTCTGATGGTAACTCTGATACTATGCCCATTTCCTCCATTTGTTAAATGAATGGTACCATACGAACACCTTCTAGGAACAAAAAGGAAAGAACCAGATGTAAAATGATTCTAATATCAGTTTGTAATTAATCCAAGAGTTTCTTCACTCTTTTAGAAGGGTCTTGCAAATCCCTCAGAGGTGATTTGTCCTTCAGATATAGGGGATATTAGAGAAGAGGCAAACCTTAATGGGGTTTCTCAATAAACTTGTCTCTCTAAATATTAGAGGGTTAGGAAACTTTCCCAAGAAATCTATTGTTTTAGAGATCATTGGAAAAGGTGAATCCATGTGTGGTTTTATTACAAGAGAATTTGTATTCTACAGTGGTTGCTTATGATTTCTTCTTACGGATCAAACCCTCTTGGAAATGTTTCTCTTTGGACGACTCAAGGATTCATGGTGGTTGGTTTTTGGATTAGGATCCAACTATTTCAAATTTTAAATATTTTTCAATTGTTGTTGGACATATGATTGAAGTCAAGTTAAAAGGAATTGATTCTATAGATAGAATTTTGAATGTCTATGGTCCTTATAGTCATATAAGGGAGTTTTGGGAGGAGGTTAGTAGGATTGGGCTTCTCAATCATCAAGGTGTAATTTTAGGTGGCTATCTCAACCTTACTCTGGCTACTTCAAAAGTATGGGGTGTGAGGAATGTAAATGACCCATTGTTCATTTTTTTCAGATCCCTTTTTTAAAGTGGCGGTTTAATTGATATAATCCCAAACATTTTAGTTCCTACTCAGAATAATGGCGGAATGGGTCATGCAGGTATTGCAAAAAGATTGGATAGGTTTCTCATGGTGAACCATTTTTTGCAACTTGTTTGGGAATAGACAAGTCTTGGTCAACTGCTATAGGTGTCTCAGATCATAAGGTTGTTGTTCTGGAACTAGATGGAGGTAAAAGTTTGAATCATTACCCCTTCAATTTTAATCATTGTTGGTTAGAGGAAGCATATTTTGGAAATATGATTAATGAGAAATGGACAGAGTTTTCAAATTTTGTTCAGATTCCTCCTATGATTTTTTTTAAAGAAAGTTTCTCTTCTAAGGAAAGAAGTCATTATATGGGAAAAAGAGAAAAAGGAAGCAAACATGAAGGATTTAGAATTGATTGAACTGGAAATTGATACATTAATGGGGCAAGTGGTTGGGGATTAATTTTCAGCAAACATGAAGGATAGATTGTCTCAATTGCGGGCTCAAAGGGTCAAAATCCTTAGACAAGAGGAACATACATGGGTATTAAAGAGTAGAGTTGTGTGGTTGGAAGTAGGTGATAATAATACTAAGTTTTTTCATAGGATTTATAATCAAAGGAAAATAAACAATTCTATTTGGGAACTTAAGACAGAAAATGGTGATTTTATAGTGATAAGAAGAATATCAAAGAGGTTGTCGTGGGTTTCTTCAAGTATTTATACATGCTAGAAGAAAATACAAATTTGGAGCAACAAATATAAATATGGAATTATTATCCTAGATTATTTAGTGAAGAAGGTAATGAGATTGGTAAGGAAGTTGAGCTTGAAGAAGTTAAAGGGGTTTTGTCTCTATTTTCTAAAGAAAAAATCCATGGTCCTGATGGTTGGTCGGTCTAATTTTTTGTTATTTTCATTGTTCTTCTTGGGTAGGAGCTTACTTTGATAATTAATGAATCTAGAAGAACGGATCAGATATCGAAGGGAATGAATTCTACTTACCTATTCCTTATTTCTAAATGAGACAAGTTGAAGTCATTCAATGGCTACAAGCTTATTTCTTTATGCAACCTCTGCATCTACAAAATTATTACAAAAAAATTGCTAATAGGATCAAATCAATATTGGACAGATGTACCTCTGAACAACGATTCTGTTTTTTGCCTAATAGGAAAATCTTGGATGTAGTTGGCATAGCTCAGGAATGTCTTCAGTATGCAAAGATTAAGAAATTGCAAGCTTTCATTCTAAAAGTAGATTTGGTTAAAGCTTATGACAAAGTGGATTGGTCTTTTCTGTGTTTCATTCTTATACAAATTGGACTACCTTATGAAGTGAGCATGTGGATTATGGGATGTATTACTTCAGCCAACTTTGCAAATTTAGTAAACCGATCTCCTACTTCTTCATTTGAAAGCAGTAGGGGACTCAGGAAGGGGTTCCCACTATATGTTGTAAAGGAAAGTTTCCTATGGCTAGGGTTTAAGAGGCCATCAACGTATTGGGGTTGAAAGAGAGATGCAAATGGTTCTTCAAGTAAATACAAGCAAGATCAGAGATTAGAATGGTTCATACCTTAGCCAAATGAAGGTTGATCCAAGCAGCCCTTCAATCCTCTTCTTGCTCCTCTTGCTTCTCTTGCTCCAAGAGACCTGCAAAATGACTTATACCTTCCTCAAACCATTATGACCACATATAAAGAAATGATAATCAAATAAACATGAAATAATGATCTGACTAACATCATCATATGATCATAAACAAAGATTCAATCACACATTGAACAATGATTTGGGAAGAAGAAGGACATCACATCTTTATTAATATGAAAATAAGTACAAGTATACCTTCTCTTCAAGTTGGGCACCTCACGAAACCTTGATCTAGTTCTGTTGCTCCTTTTCTCCAAGGAACTCAGCCTCCAAGCTCTGCAACACAAGGAGAAAGCTTCTAGGGCAAAGGTGTGGGCAAAGAGAGTCCCAATTCCTCCAGCATGACAATGCAAAAGTTGAAGTCCCCTCTCATGGACCTCCCTACCTCTATTTATATGATTTACGAAGAGTTAGGGTCGAAGACAAAGTAGTTACAGCTGAAGGAGTCAGTTGCAAAACTACCCAAACTACCCGAATTTCAAAATATGTATTTTTTTTACATTTTCAGGAGGTGTACATGGGTTGTAGAGACAACAGTCGTGTACGCGAGGAGGTATATGCGGGTTGCAATGCAAAAATTTGTGTATTTAAGGCATACGCAAGTATTATATATAGCAACTCGCGTACATACGCGGGTTTCCTTAAGAAAACTCTCATACACATAAACAAACGCTCATTTTTAGGGTACTTCTGGGCATTTTCAGACTTTGGTGTCTTCTAGAAAGTTTTAGCTAACAGAAATATCTTTCCAATGGTGTAAAGATGAGGTCAAACAGAGTTACAAAACTCAAGATATGGATCCTCCAAGTTAGGTGTTTTTTCAGTGACTTTCAATGACTTTCATGATGTGTCATCATGGAAGTGTCGACATGTGACAGAATCATGGGAAAGTGATCATAGGTAAAGATGTGTAATTTTGAGCTATAACAGATGCCCCCTAATGTATGAGGTTAGAGGGGAAGACGATATCCAAAATACATTATAAAGGAAACAACTGAGTATGGAGAGAGCAGAGAATCCAAGATCAAAAGGCTTGAATGAAGGTACCTGAAAGAGAGATAAATGTCAGACAAAACTGATCTCTAGGACATACAAGTCCATATACAAAATGTCGCCATAAAGATACAGGCGGATCCAACATATATATAACTGATGAAACTATCATGGTCGCTCAATATGCAAAAAGGCGCCATATCAAATCTAAAAGAGGCATGGCCACAAATGAACAAGGTTGATCCATGCTCAACAATCGATCATAGCCACAAAAATACAAGGTGGATCTATGTCTCAACAAAATGTCATATGAAGTGTGACAAGGTCTTGCGCAACTTGGGCAATAGTAAAAGATGATGATGCTACTATTAGCTCAAGGTCTTCAATCCAAACCGCCCAAAAGGTATGAATCCTAACCATGCGAATAAAGGAATTGAAGTCAACCATGGAGAAAACCATTTGATTACCGGTCAATAATGAAATCCTGTTAACAAATGCGAGGGAAACCACCATTAATGAAAATGGTCCCCAAGGTACCTAGTACATTCTAACAAGTGTGAATACAAGGACTTGAAGTCGAACACTTGAAGAATGCATCGAGTAGAGACATTAAGGTATTCCCACTACCCAATAGTGAGGGAATTGCCACTGATGATTGCAATCCCCAAGGTACTGTCATAAAACTCTAAATCTCATTCCCAGGGCAAGAGGTGTTGCAGTTGATAAGAATAGATCCATTGGAAGGAAGGCATTAAGGCATCCTTCATCATCCAACACGAGATAAATCAAAGACTAATTGGATCTAGAATTGGTACATAGTTTCACGACAAGGACCGCTGAAGACATGATGTAATGAACTGATACCAAGGAATGGCCAACAAAAAAGGTCAAGGCAACTGCACAATGGCTGACAAAGGTTTAATCCTTGAACAGTGAGCATGACACAAAAGTGACTTAAGAAGCTTTTGACACAAAAAGACTAGAAACAAAAACCTGCAATGTAGGAGACATTGACAAATTCCCCATATAATTGGAAAAGAGACCAACTGGAGGAGAAAGAAACTCTGAATCAAGATAAGGCCAAGATACTAGGACCCAACTGTTCATAGACTCAAAACCGGTGCTTTGTTCAAAGAAACAAGACTTGCTACCATGATGTAAAAAACATGTGAATGAACTTCCCTTCCTCTCTTTCTTGTAAAGGTTTAACGATTCCAAGAAATCAAACTCGAGACCATCTTCATTTTTGGCAAGCTCGAAGAAGAGTGTTAGCTGGAATATTTCACCTCCTTCGGACAGCAGGGTGTTCCACTGGTCTAAATGGTTCAGATCTAGAACAAATAGAGGACAGAGGTTGAAGACTCTCCCTAGATGCCATAGATACCCAATGTACTTGCAATAAGCTTTAACACGCAAATATATCGAAACCACCAGAATATAATCTACTAATCTATGTTAGTGACTAAGGAATCTAACAACATACATGTGAAATCAAACAACAACAATATATGTGGGACATAAATCAACTTGCATTACAGAAATATGAAGAAGTTTACAACCAATCCTTAGTGTTGACATGCATCTCCATGAAACCAAGAATTCTCATCCCCAAAATCTCCGACTCTAGCTCTCTATGCTCTCCCAAATGATCTTGGGCCAAGTGATCAATCCAACAGCATAACAATACCTTAAGAGTTCTTCCCCCAACCATGGCTATGAGCTCATATTTATAAGGCTTAATGGATAGGGATGGTTGAGATATTAGTGGATGAGGTGGTCTCTAAGATCCTAGGATGAGGGATCTCGAGCTCAACTGACCCACAATAGTAGGGACAAGGGAGGACACAAGGCTTATCATCTAGAAGCCTTGAGAAACTTCTTTTTTTCCCTTTTTACCCAGGGTACTGTGTTTCTCCTTCAATGACAGAGCGATTCTGGTAAGAAACGCTTATGGACTAAGAGCCATAAGCAGTGGCACCGCTTGTGGGCAACAGGGGATGGGCGGTGCGAACAAGGTACCGCTTCTGGACAACAGAGGAAGCGTGATGCTGGGAATTTTCATGGAAGATTGATAATAACCATGAGTTTCCACTCCAAGAGCTGGGATTCAGGGAAAGTAGGTATGTCAAATGTCTTATCACATGATGATGACAGGATTTTGGTATAACAAAGAGACAGAAGAATGCTTGATAAAGCACTGATTCGTGGATTTTATAAGCCCGAACTAGTACATGCTCGACGGTGTTTTCATAGTTTAGAGAGTCTAAAAACTCCAAAGAAGACTCTAGGGGAGGAATTTTTCATCCAATTTAGTCTCCTGAGGCTGGAAAAGTATAAAACAAACCACAGAAGAACTCTCTTAGCTTCCAAAGAATTAAGGTGCACATTTTTTGTATTTAGTCAGGGAGGTCCGAAAAAGGTTAAATTACCACCTACCCAATGCTCCTTCAAAAGCAGCATATAGCCTGAGTTTTATAAGTGTGAAGGAAGGCAAGATCACTCGGAAAGATCCATTTGATTACGAGAAATGGGGCTTACAACAGTAAACTCGATGCTTTGTTCTTTAGGGTTTAACTAGCATGACAAAGACATAAAGTACACTCGAAATGTTTTTCATGTTTAGGTCCAGAGCACAAAAAAGAGAAAACTAAGCTCATACCGGGGGTTCCTTTTCCGTAAATTTAGTCCCTCGGGTCCGGAAAAGCGATAAACCTATGCCTACGAATACTCTTCTCAAATCCGGAGAAAAGAGAGTGTTCCTTTCTCATATTATTCCACATGGTCTGAGAAAGTGATAACCTACCACCAATGTGGATGCCAATTCACATATTCTTAACGATCTTGAATGGACAAGTTTACTAGGCAGTCAAGTCTATTTTGAGGAGTTAGACGTGGGCCTAAAGAAACTCAATATCTTTCCCGTGAAGTTTTAATGAGTCCGAAAAAGTCAACTCGCGGCCTCCTTACTGTTTTTAATGAGCTCGAAAGAGAGTAGAAAGAATGCTCTAAATGCGAGGAGATGAGTGTCAGGGGCAAGCGAAACTAGTTCCAAGTGCGAGGAACAAACCTATGCATAATGCAAGGAACATGAGTAAGGTAAAGACACTTGGGGAACGTCTCCTCAAGGTAAAAGGTGTCAAGTTGCAAAGGCAAAATGATACAAGGCTTAGCAACGATGAGAACAAATATGAGGGCTTATACAACGAGCTAAAAGCTTGGAAGCTGGCATCAAGCTCATAAGCGCGAACAGGGCACATGCAAATGTAGTTACAGCTTGAAAAATAAGACAAGTCCAGTAAACAGTTGTGAATCCAGCTAATAATCCTGTCTCCAAGAAACAACAACATCAGGATCATATTCAAAAGAAAAGTTCTGATGCAGGGTACTTTGGCAGAAACACATGCGACTTTGTTATCTTCTACAAATGGTAAAGCCAAGGCAGAATCAAATGAAGAAGATTCTATAGCACCAAGGCTTGAGGGTTTATAATCAGTAAGATGAACCTTAGAAGGAGAGAAAACATCAATAAGGGAGATAGAGTATGTAGGAACAAACTAAGTATCACAGGAGTTGAAAAATTGATAAGAAAAATCAAACTCATCAGGATCACTGACTTGCTGTTCAAAGGAAGAGTCAAAAGACTCAACAAAACCAACATAAGAAGAAAGGCCATGCTTACTAGGGAAATCAGGGTTGGACTTAGTCACAATTGAACCAACATCCAATAGAATATCAGACTGTATCAAAGACTCTAAGAAGACTTCATCTGAAGGAAGGAGATCATCTGAGATAGGACACATGTCTAAACTTTTAAATGGATTGACAGAGTGGAGAGCAAGCTCCATGCTATATATACAAAAACTCCATCGCAACCTGGGGAAAAATCAATGAGCGCCTTTAAACAAATACCCAGGGTCTTCGTCTCATCTTCCACAAAGTATGATTCTATCCATGTGATTACAATGATCTGAAGTCGAACATGGTAGAAACCACTTGATTACTGGCCAATGATGTGAACCGTTAACAAGTGCGAGGGAGATCACCATTAATTTCAATGATTCCCAAGGTACCCTAGTACAATATACTGAGTGTGAATAGATGTCCTTATTTAGAACACCCAGTCGATCCTATCGATCAAAGGTCAATGATGTGAACCTATGTCGAGAGTGAGAGAATCTGTCATCAAGGCATACAAATCTCAAGGCACCAAATATTGTTTCTAAGACTATTTCTTGGATGATGAGCTGATGTCAATGGGAATAGTCTCATCGAAGGAGGGCCATGATGAGTCCCACATCGACGACACAAAACTCGGAACATAGTTCTGGAATGATGTGAATGTAGTAACCATATGACTGACTCAAAGATACTGACACAAAGACTGTGTAGAGTCTAGAGGTAAAACTTCTTCAAATCCCCTTTAAACATCGGGTGGCACGACAAAAAGGCTTGGCAGCATGACTGAACGAGACAAACACACAATGCGACAGTGGACAATGCATTCTTTTGAAAGACTCAAAGGATTGATATGACTCATGAAAGTGGATCGTCATGGAGATCAGCTAAATACCCAATTGACTGACATGATTGTGCAGACAAGTGCCATGTTCAAAGGTAACGACAAACAACTGCCATTATTTGCAAAATGATTCCCTCCCATTTCCCCCATCATGATAGATGAGTGCCTCTTTTCGGTTTTACGAGTTCAAAGAGGGTAACAAACACTCGATATAGCTTTTCGAAAGACAAGTCCAGACTCATATGTTTTACGAACCTGAGAGAGGAGGGGTTTGTTCCCAAAGCGGGTCTCTCAATGTTTAATTTAATGAGTCCACTGAAAGAAAACTCGGTATTGTTCATGTTTAGAGATTCTAAACGAATACGAAAGAAGACTCCAAAAGGGTCCTTTTTCATATGATTTAGTCTCTAAGGCCCTAAAAAGTGTAAAATCATACCTTAGAGAACTCTTCCAGTCATGATTGGCTGGAGTGTTCCTTTTTCGTAAATAGTCCTATCCGAACCGAAAAAGAGATAACCTACCATCGGACAGACGACTCTTCAAATACTTTAACGAGCATGAAGAAGACAAGATCGCTCGACGATCTTTTCATATTTAGGGAGCCTGAAAAGAGTTTAAAGAGAACTCCATGACATTTCTTTACACAATGTCATATTTTACAAGCCTAGAAACAATCAAAAGCAGACTCGATGACCTTTTCATGTGTAAGGAGGCTGAAAAAGAGGTGAAAAGAGGACTCCATGACGCTTCTTTACACAATGTTCATTTTTACGAGCCTGGAAAGAAACTTGAAATGGACTCGGACCTTTGATACTAGATTTTAACGAGCATGACAAAGTGTCATAATAAACGCTCGATGACCTTTTCTGTTTTTTGAAAGTGCGAAAAAAGCCATAAACAAACTTTCAAAGCTTCTTACTAAAGTTCTCTTATCCTGCAAACGACTCAGAAACAAGTGTTAGATGTATTTAATACTATCATTAAGGGATTACGATAGATAAACTTTGACTAAAATATGATTTTATATCAAAACTATAGTATGTCAGACCCAAAAATGCCTATATAAGTCATGTAAATAGTAAAAAACCAAATCATTTCACTATTTACCTATAGCAGAGAGCACTTGGAGCATTTTCTTAGCCAGATCTTCCACAGCTGATATCGGGAGTTTCCACCGTCTGTTTTCAGCATCGTCAGTTGCAAGTAACAGCTAAGACCCTTCTTTTTCATTTCATAGCATTCATTTTGAGATTTGGTGGGGTTTTGGGCCCATATGGCAAGCCCTAAAACCCAAAATGAGGGCACCGCTGCTACCCCTTGCGGGATACGCGGTACCACCCGAGAACTGTGCCAATAACATAGTGGACAGGTGGTGCCACCGCCTGTCTCCAACAGTGCATAGGCGGTGCAGGCCATGGAGAATTTAAACCAATAGCATGGGAAATATAAATCCATTCCTTTGATTTTTAATGATTGGGGAGGATTCTAATGCATACCATTATTGTTTTTTATAGGTCTAGGTTGCTCAAAACATGGTGATATGGAAAGAAAGAATGCATGACAATGAGGATGCTGCTGCCAAGAGAAATGCGGGTTGTATTGCCACATTATGGGACTATGGGTTCCTGAAGTTCTTCCGGACCCCAAGCATGGTGTCCCATGAACGGTTACTGGAACACATACTGCACATGTGGAATCCAGAGCAGCAATACTTCGAGGTGGGGGGCACATATCCTTACGGTGGAAGTAGAGGACATCTACTTCTTGATAGGTATCTCAAGACGGGGTGCCTCCATCTCACTGACAGGATCCCGTGGAGGGGATATCACCACTTGAGATCTTATAGATCGACACTGTGCACCAGGGACATGTACATCGGGGAAGAAGATACCCATCAAAGCAGTGATGGATAGGGCCCTATGGACCATCTTATTTACCATGCAGAGGGTGGTCGGGAGTCAGGGTGTGCACCAGGCTTCTAGGGCACACATGTTGTACGCCATAGAGGCCATGGCACCCACGGTGTTCAACTGGGTGGAAGCCATGCTTCCAATCTTCAAGGATTAGCTGACTAAGTGTCGATAGGGAGAGCTAAAGCAGTTTGGATTTGGTTCCATTTTATGCTGCTTCTTCTTCGGGCGGGCTCCACATATGAGACCTCAGGTGTCTTCCAAAGTCTGAGAGCACAGGACCCCCATATGCTGAGGTGGGTCCAGGTCATGGCTCGCACAGGAGTGGGTAGGGGAAGGGTGAAGTTCGGTGATCCATTCTTCAGATGGCTATAAGATCAGATTCTTATGGTTGAGGATTATGCTTACGTAGGAACGGACTTCATCGGAGATCCTGACCTACCACTCCCACTTGGCAGACAGTGGGGTGATATCGGTAAGAAGCAAGAAACCCTAAAATGGATGAAACATTCTTATGTTTTTTAAAGTTTTATATTTTTTATGTTAAGTGACGAGACCTGTATATTCTCATGCATATGTTGGAGCAGTGAGACCTGGAGGAGCATCTCTGTTGGATAGGCGAGCTGGAGCCCGCTTTGTACCACAGGGTGATGATATCACCGGGGAGCTGGAGGAGAACCTGGAGAGGTTGACCTTGGACATCCCAAATGCTAATATTGACAACCTCCTGACGAGATATCAGAGATCTACAGCGGGAGTACCAGGTCAATGCAGTAGGCTGCTACATAGGGTAGCTCGAGCAGTGATGTGCTATCACGAGCACCACTAGTGTATGAGATATGTACTGAAAGCTGATAGCTTCAGGATTTTCTATGATGATTTTGCCTGAAAGCCTACGTGCTTCAGATGAGGTCTCGGGACCTATTTTTTGTAAACTTTTTCGTATATATATATATATATATATATACATACTTTTACACGGTGTTATGTTTCAAATGGGAAAATGCATTTTCTATGAGTTTTATGTGTCTTTGAATGTTTATTTACAACGTACCATGTTTGATTTAATGTCATGAATGGGAAATATTCCAATCTAGGATGTAATTAGCTAATGAGTCAGCAACTACATTATGTTCCCTAGGGATATGCCTATAAGTAATAGTTTCAAATGATATTTCTAGCAAACATACCCTTCAGAAGAGGCGGAGGATCACCGAGTTCCTAATGGTGTAAACATGGTTTAAATAACAAACCACGAGATGTGAGTCCATCAAGACTATTAGATCATGAACATCTTGGGAGGCAGCTTCAGTCAGAAGACTGATGACCTCTTCATACTCAGTGATGTTATTAGTAGCGGGACCTATGCAAATCACTCCTGAACTGACCAAATCTTCAGCTGGGGAATAGAGGACCCAAGCAGCCGAGGCAAGATTCAAGGTGTGGCAGAAAGCACCATCAGCGAAGCCGTAGAAAGCCATCTGCATGACCAAAACATGGTATAAACATATGCGGACACTAAAACTCAAAACCATCTTGAAAATACTAAAAGCACATTGAAAGTCAATCAATAAACATATATACAAGATACTATCCAAGAAAACCTAGGCATAGTGCCTTTTCAGGTACAACCCATTGCGAGGTTGTCCCAAAGGGATTCCATCATAATCAATGAGCTTGTAAGCTCCTTTCTCTAACACCTTAGAAATAACGAAAGGTCCATACCACATGGACTCGAACTTACCCTTCCCTAGTTTGTCATATCTCTAGTCATAAGTCAAGACTAGGTCACCCTCGTTAAAGATACGAGGCTGGATGGATTTATCATACTGTGCCTTGACGTGTTTCTTATGTGCATCATTAGCCAAGGAAACATCTCTGTGAGTCTCGTCAAGGTTACTCAAGTACAAAAATATGTCTTCCTCTGCAGAAGTGTCTTGCGGAAGTTCGATGGCAAGTTGTAAGGATGGAATCTGACATTGGATCGGCAAGATAGCTTCAAGTCCATAGAAAAGATGGAATGGCATGAAACCAGTAGTTGTTTTCACAAAAGTTCGATAAGCCTAAAGAGTGGAGAAAAGAACGTGGTGCCAGTTGGATTTATGATCTCCAACCATCCGATGAAGCATAGTTTTCAAAACTTTGTTAATGGCCTCTACCTGACCATTAGCTTGCAGATAATATGGCGTAGAGTTTTCATGACGAAACCCTAGCTTGGAACTTAGTTCCTCCATCATTTGATTATGGAAATGGGATCCATGATCAGTAACGATGGACTGCAGAACTCCAAATCTAGATATAATATGATTGAACAAGAAGAGAGCAGTAGTCTTACCATCTTCTGCATATGTAGGCATGGCCTAAGCCCATTTTGTGAAATAATCAACGGCTACGATGATGTAGCCATGCCCCCCAGCTGAGGTAGGCTTACAATGCATGAAGTCAATCTCCCATTTGGTAAATGGTCCAACGGCAATGACGGGGTGTAGCGGAGCAGGATGGGTACACTTTTTAGGATAAAAGTGTTGACAAGGTGGGCATTTCTTAACAGCCTCATGACAGTCTTTGAAGACAGAAATCCAGAAATAGCCATTGCGAGGGATTTTCTGGGCTGTAGCCATCCTAGATAAATGGCCGCCACATGCTCCAGACTGACAATCATTCAACACATGTTCAGCCTCCTCATGGGTGAGGCATCGCCGAAGAATAGAGTCAATCCCACGTCTATACGATATCATTCAAGATGAGATAGTATTTCACGTGGTGATGGATACAGCGGCGATCATCGCGAGATAAATGCGGCTGAAAACACTACGTCTGGAGATAAATCAGCAAATATCCATACCAAGGATCAGTAGTACTAATCAGGAACAGGAATTCATCCGGAAATGAATCATTGGGATCAGATTCCATTGTAGCACAGGGAAGATCACACATAAGCTCTGCAAAAACCAAGGATTTCTTTGATGTGGCCTTGGCAAACTCCAGATCAAACTCCTGAAGGATGACGATCCAATGGGAGTACTTGCCCCCGAGTACCTAACGAGTCAGTATGTAGTACATCGGGTTCTGGTCTGCCAATACGGTGGTAGTGCGGAGCAGAATGTAGTGATGAAAATTTTGTATAGTAATGACCGTGGCCAATGCTAACTTTTCCACACGTGAATAACAAGTTTCGGAATCCATAAGATTCTTACTGGCATAATAAATCATGTGCTCCTGACCATGGAGATTGTCCTGCGCTAAAACCATGGCGATGGTAGTAGCGGAGGCAGCAATATACAAGAGAAAGTCCTTTGAATAATCTGGGGGGTGTATCACGGGTGAATGAGTCAGAGCGTGCTTAAGATGATCAAAGGCACGTTGGGCTTGGTCATACCAGAAGAATGGGGTGTTATTCTTGAGGAGACGCATATAACTATGTGTTTTCTCTGTGAAATTGCACACAAAATCACGGAGAAAGTTTGCCTTCCCCTGCAAAATTTGGAGTTCAAGGAGGTTAGTTGGGGCTGGTAGATTAAGAATAGTGGCAATCTTCAAAGGATCGATTCGAATGCCATCTTTGGATACCACAAAGCCTAGCAGATGTCCCGTCTCAACGCAAAAAACACATTTATACAGATTGAGCCATATATTATAATGACGGAATCTCAGGAATATGTCTCTAAGATGACCAGGGTGGTCCTCCAATCGCTGTGAATGAGCAAGGAAGTCATCAAGGTACCATTCAACAATATGTTTAATGTCGTGAAACGCATAGGACATCGCATGCTGGAACGTGGCTCCAACATTTTTCAAGCCAAAAGGTAACTTCTTATATGAAAAGGTTCCCCATGGGAAAATGAATGTCGTCTTATGCTGATCGGAGGGTAATATCTCAATCTGATTATAGCCAGAGAAGCCATCCATGAATGAAAAGATGACACTTCCAGCATAGTTGTCGATAATCTAATCGATATGAGGGGTAGGAAAGTTGTCCTTGGGACAAGATTTATTTAAATCCCTAAAGTTGATGTAGACTCTAATGGTGCCCTGCTTTTTATTGACAAGGACAACGTTTGATACCCATTCCGTCAGAGGTACATGATAAATAAACCCATCTTTCAGAAGTTTCTCGATTTCAGCTTTAATAGCTGCGGCCTTCCGAGGATGGACTTGCCTAAGTTTCTGCCTGACAAGTTTAGTCGTGGGATAAGTTTTAATCTTGTGGACCACAATGGAAGGGTCAATCCTCGGCATCTCTTCATAAGACCAGGCAAAAATATCACGAAATTCCTTAAAAAGTGCCTTATATGCTTAAGATTCATCTGCCAAGCAGTTCTGCCCAACATGTACATGCTCGATAACATCAAGCTTGGCTGATATGTCAATCGGGTTCATTTAAGTAATGTTGCAAAGGTTTCCTTCAGAATCTATATCTTGCAACAATATAGGAATTTGGGGAACGTTGGCAATATCAGTAGGAAACAAGGATGCAAAATCATGGCTAACCGAACTGGTGTTGGGGAGGAACATGGATCTATGATGGTGATCCTCCCAAATGGGCTCATCCATATTCATGATCTCTATAATGGACTCATTGGAAGGAAAAGACTCAGAGAGATAGTCTAGAACCGGAAGAGAAGGTTCTAACCAGTACGGTAAATGGTAAGGATCCGAAGCCACTAGATGAAGGTCATCAGTGTGATCATCGAAAAAGGTTTGAATGGTGTCATACATAGCTTCGTGTGGACTCAACGAGGTGGACTCAACAACATTTTTTCACTTAGGCTCATAATCAAATGAGGTGATCATATGGACCGTCGCGGTATCCGTGCTAGGAGGAGTGGATGGAAAAATCCCCATAGGGGATGAATCCTTCAACATGCCTACCCCAATCGACTGGTAAGGAGGAGGGGACTGGCCTAACATGGGGATGTTATTAGCCATGGAGGTAGTAACATCCGACGTACAGAAATCAAGCTGATCAATAGTAGCAATTCTCCCTATATGCGGGAATTGGACTGTTTGAAATACTATTGAGGCAACAACAGTCATGGCATAGGAGCAATTCCTTCCTAGAAGGAGGTTGTAACCTAAAGGGGCATCTACCACTTCTACTTGGATGGAAATGGCTTTGCCCCCCAGCTCGACTGCTAGGGCTGATACGAGACCATGGGGTTGGAAACCCCATCCGTCAAAGGCTTTAAGGGTTGTAGGTGATGTGACAAGCTCGGGAGAGCTGAGATCCTTCCAACAAGTCAGAGATAACATCGAGGTCAAAGCTCCTTCATCTAGTACCGTTCGAAAGACTTTATTTCCCACTACTTTTGTAATGATCTGAAAAGCAAGTTTATGCGGTAATCTAGACATGTAGTTCTCAACATTGAAATGAATCAAGTTAGTGTTATCCAAGTCTAAAGCTCCTAATGCTGTCAACAAGTTCTTGCGCTGTGTGGGGCAACTTTGGAGCACTTCTAGGGTAGACATCGCACAAGGTGCCTGAGCGAGATCTTCAACCACATTATAAAATTGAGCAGCTCGGGCATTGGGATTAAAGACATTCTTCCAAAGAGTACTCTTAGGTGGGTGCAAAATCATGTTGAGAGTAGGCTTCTCGATAGATAAGGGGACAGTAGACGAGGATTCAGGAGAGCTAGTAGAGGGAACTTTCCCTGAAGAAGATTGATCTTCTTTCTTATCTACGGTTTTATCATAATTCTGACTTCGAGTTTGTAGATGGATGGTATCTGAGGACATCATACGAATTTCCTCTGATGAACTAGAGTTACCCTAATTAGACATGTGGTCTATCAGTTGTTGTTGAGAGGGAAAAGGATCTGTAAGTACTGCAGGTGCAGGATTGGACTTCAGAAACTGGGAGATTTCGTCTCGACGAGGACACTCCTTTGAAAAGTGGTCACCACCACATAGCAGACAAGGATATTTTGCCTTCCTTTTCCCTTTTTCGTTATCACTGTTGGTTGGTCGTTGAGTCTCCTGTTGGTTTCCAGTTTTTTTATTTCTATTTTTACCTTTCTTTTTATATTACCCGAGGTTTGTGTACTTTCAATAGAATTGACCTCGGTAGAAACCTTAGGAGTCGAAGGAGTAGTGGTGGAAATTTGGGTTTGCTTGGTAGGTTTCGCTGCGGACAATGACTGGATTGAACCAACAATCCCATCAATAGGTACTTCTACTGGTGGCTTGGAAGGATCAGTGCTGGGGTGAGGAGCTTGAGGAATCAGGTCATAAAGAGTTCTAGACTGGGAATATACCAAGTCTAGGTATTGAGCCCGACTAATAGCCTGCTCTTCGGTAACGGCACCGCCCATAGCCACATCTCGGGCAATAGGAGGCAACAAGGATTTAGTGAACCAATCAGCTAGTAACTGATCTGGAATAGGGTCCTTAATAAGCCTTCTCCGCCTTCTCCACTCATGAATATGATCAGAAATGTGGGTGGAGGTGTTCTATCACAGAGAAGTTAAAAGATCAGTGCCCATTTCATAATGAATAGGGAGCTGAAAGTGTGTAAGAAACACGGTTGCCAATGAGCCAAAATCCACAAACGAATGTTGTGGGAGTTCAATGTACCACTTCGCGGCCATACCGGTCAAAGTTTGTTGAAAGAGTTGTAACTGAACGGATTCATCCATGAGGGAGTTCGAAGAACACCACAAATGGAATGTCATAACATGGTTCTTCGGATCGTCTCCCAGCTTCCCATCGAATTTTGGAATGTCCAATGGTAACTTTATCGGAATGGGAGGCCACGGGGGATTGTGTCAAATGGGGTCATTAATCAACTTGGACAAATCGGGTAAGTCCAAAGTTGCTAGGAAAGGTAACTGTTGGTTGGGCTACACATACTGGTAATATTGATATGGCATATAATTACTAGTAGGACCATAAGTGGACTGACAAACAGGTTGTTGTGACAAAGAACTACCAGAAGATCCACCCACAGGGGGTTGATTTCTGGGATCAGGACCGCTAGGACCACTAGGGCCTCCAGGAGAAGGACCACTAGGGCCACCGAGACCACTAGGACCACCAAGACCACCAGGAGGCAGACCACCAGACCCTCCGGAGCCCCCAGGAGGTAAACCTCTGGAGCCTCCGAAACCACTAGGAGGAGGGCCACCAGACCCTCCAGAGCCAGAAGGAGGAAAGTCACCAAGTCCCGCAAGACCACCAGGACCACCAGGATCATAAGGAGGAAAGTCTCTAGATCCTCTGGGACCATTAGGTCCCCTAGGGGGAGGACCTCCATAAGGCAATCTGTACCTATAGGGGGAGGACCTATACCTATACATGACCTTCTGTGGGAGAATGGAACGATGTATTTCCCCAAGAAGGTTGTTGGACCAAGGGAGGTGAGTGTGAAGAATATGGTACTCCACTTTCTGCAACCACATTATCTCCCACTTGGGAGGTGGTAGCAGCTCCTTGGTCGATAGCTTCCATTGGATTTTCTCCTGAACCAGGAATAAAATCAGGTGGCAAGCCCCATACTCTTCTAGACTGTCTTAACTCAACCAGTTTGTACAGTTCCTATCTAACCTAGGGTCTGAAAATCTAGAAAACACACCAAAAAACTTCCCTACACAAGCTATAGGTCAAAACAAGCAGACTTAAAATGATAGGAGGAGTTAAAAAAGTCAGTCCTCTCACCAGGATTGTCAAGAAGGTGCCACTCACGATATACCTCGAGGGTACATGTGTAGTAATCTCCCTGAATGTTGTTTTCGATGTATGGCTCCAAACAAGACGGCCAAAGGGCTTTTCTCAGATAGATAAGGTATCCTAGTGGGGCCTCCCGATATACTCAAGGTACGTGGGAGCTCGAATCGGTAGTAGTGCTGTCTAATGCATAAATGTACACAAGGGGCCTTCTGATATACAATCGAGTACGTGAAGTACCTTTTTATATACCTCAAGGGTACATGAAAGGCCGTTCGATATACTGACGATACGTGGAAGAACCGCACAAGTCCCGAGATGTAATGCTAACAAATAACGATAGCTCCTACGCTTAACGATGCCCGAACACGTCTCTAACCTATCACTCAAGTTACTACGTAAATTTTAACCTACAACTACCATTAATTTTAAAGTGGATGGTTAGGTGAATGCATGATGTTTTGACAGAAAAGTAAAACCATGCAATATGCTTGTGCAAATGTTCACTTTACCATTCAGTATGCCTACTTATGGGAGGGAAAGAGAATATTTTCTTTTTGTTTCAAAACCAAAAATATTTCCAAACAACAGTCATGAACACCAAATCAAAGACAAGCAATAACTTTTCCAAACTAATTTCTTCTTTCTGAAATCAAATGAGAAGGGGAAGAATCTCTTTTCCTAAAAGAAAAACAAGAAGCACACCTATATGCAAATGCATTCTATTTTTTCAATTTTCTCAAAACATAAGCAAATCTAACTTAAAACTACCATTTTTTTTTTGGATCAAGATAGTTCTAAATGCATAAGAGACGAAAGAACATGAAGGTCCTGAAAGCTTGTAAATCCAATCAGAAAACCAATGTCCAACGCTCAATGATGATATCCTAGTCTCAGTAAAAAAAAATCTTTTTTAAAGGAAGGAAAAAGAAGTTTACTATGCAAATAAGAAATGAAATATAGAAGCTAATCTAGTGTTGTTCTTTTAGTGTATGCAATATAAACGAAAAGATATTTTAATAACACCCTAATCTTTTCAGAAAACAAGAAATCCTTTCGTAAACACAACCAACAAGCATGGAAGCAGATGAACAATCAAAAGACCTAATCAAACTTTTGAAATTCCACTCAAATCAATCTTAAACCATAAAATCAACAAGCCACAGACATCAAATTCTATAACACAAGCCTGATAAGCAGAACTAAAAGCAACAAAACCCAAATTTTTGTAAAAAAAAATGAGGAAAAAAGGCTTTGGAATGATTCCTACCTAGCACCGCGCTTCTCAGGTGTTGACAAAGCGTTTTCAACACAGCACCGCTTCTCACCAACAGGTTACAGGCGATGGCACCACATACTTCCCACTTTGTTCAGGTGGTGGCACCACTTCTCGCACACAGCATAGGCATGGTTCCCTATAGATGACAAAAACACAAGAAGAACGATGGATCAAGTCAGAAAAAGACTCGATCAGGGCAACTACTGCTAGATTGAGTATGAAAACAGAGCATAAAATATCGAAATGACTCAGATCTGAATAGATCTGGAAGTTTCAAACCCAAATGAAGCAAGTCAGAAAGTAGATCTGACTGAAGAGAGTTGAAGAAGGAGCCTGGATTCGGACAAGAGTTGCAGACTGAGGAAGATCAGAACAACTGATATACTAATCCCCAGCAGAGTCGCCAGATTTGTTAGCTGGAATATTTCACCTCCTACGTATAGCAAAGTGTTCCACTGGTCTGAATGGTTAAGATCCAGAACAAATAGAGGACAAAGTTTGAAGACTCTCCCTAGACGCCGTCGATACCTGGAATGTAATGCTTCGATCGTTATCCTGTGTACCTGCAATAAGCTTTAACACGCAAACATATCGAAACCACCAGAATATAATCTATTAATCTATGTTAGTGACTAAGGAATATAAAAACATACATGTGAAATCAAACAACAACAATATATGTGGGACAGAAATCAACTTGCATTACAGAAATATGAAGAAGTTTACAACCAAGCCTTAGTGTTGACATGCATCTTCGTGAAACCAAGCATTCTCATCCCCAAAAGATCCAACTCTAGCTCTCTATGCTCTCCCAAATGATCTTGGGGCAAGTGATCAATCCAACAGCATAACAATACCTTAAGAGTTCTCCCCCCAACTATGGCTATGAGCTCATATTTATATGGCTTAATGGATAGGGATGGTTGAGAGATTAGTGGGTGAGGTGGCCTCTAAGATCCTAGGATGAGGGATCTCGAGCTCAACTGACCCACAACAGTAGGGATAAGGGAATACACGAGGCTTATCATCTAGAAGCCTCAAGAAACTTCTCTTTTTCCCTTTTTACCCAAGGTACCGCGTTTCTCCTTCAATGACAGAGTGGTTCTGGTAAGAAACGCTTATGGACTAAGAGCCATAAGCGGTGGCACCGCTTGTGGGCAACAGGGGATGGGCGGTGTGAACAAGGTACCGCTTCTGGACAACAGAGGAAGCGCGGTGCTATATTTCCATGGAAGATTGATAATAACCATGAGTTTTCACTCCAAGAGTTGGGATTCAGGGCAAGTAGGTATGTCAAATGTCTTATCACATGATGGTGACAGGATTTTGGTATAACAAAGAGACAGAAGAATGCTTGATAAAGCACTGATTCATGGATTTTACGAGCTCGAACTAGTACATGCTCGATGGTTTTTTCATAGTTTAGAGAGTCTAAAAACTCCAAAGAAGACTCCAGGGGGGGACTTTTTCGTCCAATTTAGTCTCCTAAGGCCGAAAAAGTATAAAACAAACCCTAGAAGAACTCTCTTAGCTTCCAAAGAAGTAAGCTGCACCTTTTTTGTATTTAGTCAGGGAGGTCCGAAAAAGGTTAAATTACCACCTACCCAATGCTCCTTCAAAAGTAGCAAATAGCCTGAGTTTTACGAGTGTGAAGGAAGGCAAGATCACTTAGAAAGATCCATTTGATTACGAGAAATGGGGCTTACAACAGTAAACTCGATGCTTTGTTCTCTATGGTTTAACGAGCATGACAAAGACATAAAGTACACTCAAAATATTTTTCATGTTTAGGTCCAGAGCACGAAAAAGAGAAAACTAAGCTCATACCGGGGGTTCCTTTTCCGTAAATTTAGTCCCTCGGGTCCGGAAAAGCGATAAATCTATGCCTGAGAATACTCTTCTCAAATCCGAAGAAAAGAGAGTGTTCCTTTCTCGTATTATTCCACATGGTCCGAGAAAGTGATAACCTACCACCAATGTGGATGCCAATTCACATATTCTTAACGATCCTAAATGGACAAGTTTACACGGCAGTCAAGTCTATTTTGAGGAGTTGGACCTAGGTCTAAAGAAACTCAATATCTTTCCCATGAAGTTTTAACGAGTCCGAAAAATCCAACTCGCGGCCTCCTTACTGTTTTTAACGAGCTCGAAGGAGAGCAGAAAGAATGCTCTAAATGCGAGGAGATGAGTGTCAGGGGCAAGCGAAATTAGTTCCAAGTGCGAGGAACAAACCTATGCATAATGCAAGGAACATGAGCAAGGTAAAGACACTTGGGGAACATCTCCTCAAGGTAAAAGGTGTCAAGTTGCAAAGGCAAAATGATACAAGGCTTAGCGACGATGAGAACAAAGATGAGGGCTTATACAATGAGCTAAAAGCTTGGAAGCCGGCATCAGGCTCATAAGTGCGAGCAGGGCACATGCAAATGCAGTTACAACTTGAACAACAAGACAAGGCCAGTAAATAGTTGGGAATCCAACTAAGAATCCTATCTCCAAGAAACAACAACATCAGGATCATATTCAAAAGAAAAGTTCTGATGCAGGTTACTTTGGCAGAAACACATGTGACTTTGCTATCTTCCACAAATGGTAAAGCCAAGGCAGAATCAACCGAAGAAGATTCTATACCACCAAGGCTTGAGGGTTTATAATTAGTAATATCAACCTCAGAAGGAGAGAAAAAATCAACAAGGGAGATAGATTCTGTAGGAACAAACTTAGTATCACAGGAGTTGAAAAATTCATAAGAAAAATCAAACTCATCTGTATCATTGACTTGATGTTCAAAGGAAGAGTCAAAAGACTCAACAAAACCAACATAAGAAGAAAGGTCATGCTTACTAGGTAAATCAAGGTTAGACTTAGTCACAACTGAACCAACATCCAATAGAATATCAAACTGTATCAAAGACTCTAGGAAGACTTCATCTGAAGGAAGGAGATCATCTGAGATAGGACACATGTCTAAACTTTTAAATGAATTGACAGAGTGGAGAGCAGGCTCCACAATTTGTATAGGATGACTCACCTGGTCAACTATTGGGACCAAGTCTCAAGAAGGTAAGCATGAAAATAGAGGATGCTTCTCAATAGCAATTGAACGCAAAGGACATGAGGCTACATAGCTCACCTATGGCGGGGTAGTGTCTATAGAAACACTAGGAATCAATAAAGGAAAGACCTGGTCTCTAGTTGGGTCAGGAGAAGGATCAAGAAAATCCAACTGATCGATAGTGACAATTTCTTCGCCATGATTAAAGTACATCACACCAAAGATGTTGACACCACAGCTTGCATGGCATAGACATAATAACGTCCAAGGGGTCTTCTATCACCATGAAGTCAACTAAGACTGTCTTCCCACCCAAAGTAATAGGTGTTTGAGCAAGAATTCCCAAGGCTATACAAGTTCTTCTATCAAATGCTAGTAACTAACTAGCAGTCGACACAAGGCTAGGAGATCCCATGCCTTGCCAAGCATGAGCAGACAAGATACTAACTGAAGCTCCTTCATCAATAATACAACGAGCAATCGTGTATGGTTCAACTTTCATGTTTATTTGGAAAGGTACATCAGAAGGAAGGTGCGGCTCAACTACACTATCCCAATCAAAGGAAGCAATTTGAGATCTTGGTGGGGGTTCATCCAAAGCAAGTTCAATGCCCCCTTGTTCAGTAAGTTTTGAACTGGTAGTGAAGAAAATGTGACTAGCAGACACTTCACTCTCCAAAGGAAGAGTGGGATTGATCGACAATGGAATCAACTCAATGACTTCGTGAAAGTCACTCTCCTAAGGGAGAGTGGGATTGACCAAAGGTGACATTGGTTCAATCACATCAAGATCACTCTCCTAAAGAAGAGTGGGATCGACCAAAGCTAACATTGGTTCGACTAGTTGATCAACCAAAGGTTGAGTAGGTTGTTCAAGAGAAGGAAATTCTTGAGTCTCGGACCACACTCTTCACACCTCTGCGATAGCAATGCACTGGTGAGTAAGATGATCTCCCTCACATAGCTTACAAGGGAACTTAAGTTTGCACTTCGAACGACCAGTTTTCTCAACGCTGTCAACATGACTAGCAGTGGCTGACTGTTTTCTCTTAGCATGACCTACAGAGGCTGAGAGTTTTCCCCCAGCATGACCACCAAAGGCTAGGTGATTGGGTCCAACATGACTAAGAGAGGTTGGTTGTTGAAAAAATTTAGAATGTTAAAAAACGGGATGACCATGAAACCAAACTCTTCGCACCTCTACGATATAAGGGCATTTATAAGTAAGGTGATATCCCTCACAAAGATTACAAGGAAACTTGGGCTTGTGTTTTGAACGAGTAGTCTTTTCAACAATGTCAACATGACTCGCGGTGGCTGACGGATTTTCTCCAGCATGAACCACAGAGGCTGAGAGACTGCCCCCAGCATGACTTGCAGAGGCTGAGAGACTGGGTCCAACATGACTTGCAGAAGTTGGACGAGCACCACCAGCATGAACAACAGAGGATGAATGGTTAGGATCAACATGCTTTGTAGCAATTGAGTGTGTGCCCCCAGCATGAACTTCAGAGGCTGGGTGGACGGATCCAACATGACTTGTAGAGGTTGGATGGGGAGGTTCAACTTGAACATCAGAGTTTGAATGGGTACCCTCAGCATGAACTGCAGAGGCTGAGTGACTAGATCCAATGTGACCTAGAAAGGTTGGAAGGATCCCACCAGCATGATCAACAAAGGCTGGATGGTGAAGATCAACTTGACTTGCAGAGGTTGACTGCTTAGATCCAACATGACCTACAGAGGTTGGATAGGTGCCCCCAGCATGAACTGCAGAGGCTGGGTGGTGAGGTTCAACTTGACTTGCAAAGGTTGAACGGGTTCCCCCTTGCTTATGTGTCTTCTTCCTATTCCTCCTTCTTTTACTCCTTTTAGACTGTCGGTTACTAGTATCAGTACTTTCACCGCATGAGGTAGAAGGAGTAGGAAAATAAACTATAGGTGAAGGGGAAGCATTGTTTTGATGCCCTTGATATAAGGAGCTTACTTGAGAAGCATCAGGAGCATTTAGGACAGTTGGAGTGGAAAACAACCACGCCGATATCCCTAGGGTGAATCCAGGTAGATTCAAGGTGGCCATCAAAGGAACACCAACATTCCCCATGAGAGGAATAGTACAAGGAGTTCCCAACATGGGGATCTCTTGGTTGGTGTTCAAAGGGGTGTTAGCCATAGTTTCAAACAAGGAGACAAAGTTTGAGGTCGACAGAAAAACAAAAGTACAAAGCATACACCTAAAGGCAAGCTAAGTACATACAAACCACACAACACTCACTAAAAATTCCTAAAGCCAAACAAACAAACAGGTATAAGCTATGCTTTCCAAAATAAAGCTGAGAGACAGTTACTTGGCGTCCCTGTAGATGTTCTTAGGCACAAGCGAAGGAATCACCCACCGCCCTCCCACATTTTCTACCGGGGTTACCTTCCAAGCCCGTCTAAGGTTGACTAGAAATAGCCTTCTTATGTACCTGTGTATGAACCCTAGATGTCAAAGAGACTAAAGTCTACCTTAACTATATTGACAGTCTGAGGGGACAGTTGCAAGCCTAGTTCATACGCATGGGCAGGGTAGCAAAGCCTGAAACCCTGTTTAAGACAGAATCTCCAGATGCACAAAAACCTTGGTCTACGCTTTGACAAGGAATCAAAGGGTTATCTCCTTAGTCCAAGTCTCCACGCGGCCTCGTGCTTAGCTCCCGTTTGAGAGGAGATTCCTGGATACAATCAACATAGAAAAGGGTTTAGCTAGTGATTGGCTGACTACGTCTGAAATTTTATACTTGTGGGGAGTTTAAACTCCCTATCCCACAAGTCTAGCCTGAGCTAGTTGGTGTATGACCCTATAAAATAATACTTACTAATAATTTTTTAAATTATATTGTTTATTTTAAAAGGTTGTTTTTAGTCAGAGGGTAAATGGCGTGAAACTTATGGGGTGTTTTGACTCAAAGTTGAAACAAAATGACTAAGAAAAGAGAAATGAAATGCAAAAAGCAAAAACTATTCTCTTTCTTTTCAAATCGAAACTTGAAAGCCACAAAAGAATAAATTCTTTTTATTTTTTCAAAAATAATGATATGCAGTGTATTAAAGACAAAACCCTAATATACATGCATATTAAACAAGTATATGTTCTTTTTATTTTTCTTTTATAAATGAAAAAGAAAAACTACCTACAAAGCAAAGTATGTAGATAACAAGAACAAAGCAAAATGAACTCTGCTATACAACCACCAAACAGACTATAGAATGCCCTAAAGTCAGTATAAACCCTACTTGGAAGGAAAGCTTGCATAAAAGACAAGTCAACTATTTTGGCATGCTGGAGTTAACCAACAAAAGAAGAAGGAAACAAACACCAACAAGATTTTGAACTCAGACAAAGATCACTAACAGAGGCTAACCAGAAACATAAGCCAAAAATCAAGCCAAGCAAAGGGGGTGGGGGGAAAGAGCAAAGAGTAAACCCCAATGCTATAAAAAGACTTACCACATAGATAAAGAACAACCAAAAGGGATGACACTAACTCCCTGGAGTCATGCACTTGCAAAGGACACCAAAATACCTACCAAACAGCCCACAACAGCATAAGAAACCAAAAAAATGAGGAAAAAACACTGTTTTAGGGGCACACGCGGGTTGTGCTACTGACAGGCCACGTCTCATACCCGGGTTGATAGTACAGCAAGTCGCATGTACAAGCACACGCGGGTTGTATTACTGAAAAGTCGTGTATCGTATGCGGGTTGACAGTATAGAAAGTCACGTGTACCAAACCAGACACGCAATTGTTTAGTATGCAACTCGCGTATGGGTGGAAAAAATCCCCAAAAAGGTCAAAAACTGCCTTAGGAAGGCAGGGGAGGTGTTTTATCAAACTGATAAAGTGTTCCTAAGTGGAAAGAAAGACCTAAAACCTTGCAAAAGACTGAAAGAAATACAGAGAAACCCCAAACGGACAAGGCTCTCCCCAACGGAGTCGCTAGTTCTGTTCTAAAGGAAAGTTTTCTATGGCTAGGGTTTAAGAGGCCATCAACGTACTGGGGTTGAAAGAGAGATGCAAATGGTTCTGCAAGTAAATACAAGCAAGATCAGATATTAGAATGGTTCACACCTTAGCCAAATGAAGGTTGATCCAAGCAGCCCTTCAATCCTCTTCTTGCTCCGCTTGCTCCTCTTGCTCCAAGAACCCTGCAAAATGAATTATACCTTCCTCAAACCATTATGACCACATATAAAGCAATGATAATCAAATAAACATGAAATAATGATCTGACTAACATCATCATATGATCATAAACAAAGATTCAATCACACATTGAACAATGATTTGGGAAGAAGAAGGACATCACATCTTTATTAATCTTGAAAACAAGTACAAGTATACCTTCTCTTCAAGTTGGGCACCTCATGAAACCTTGATCTAGTTCTGCTACTTCTCTTCTCCAAGGAACTCAACCTCCAAGCTCTGCAACACAAGGAGAAAGATTCTAGGGCAAAGGTGTGGGAAAAGAGAGTCCCAATTCCTCCAGCACGACAATGCAAAAGTTCAAGTCCCCTCTCATGGACCTCCCTACCTCTATTTATATGCTTTATGAAGAGTTAGGGTCGAAGACAAAGTAGTTACAACTGAAGGGGTCAGTTGCATAACTACCCAAACTACATGAATTTCAAAATACGTATTTTTTTGACATTTTCAGGAGGCATACGTGGGTTGTAGAGACAACAGTCGCATACACGAGGAGGTATACACGGTTTTTTTAAGGCGTACGTGAGTATTATATATAGCAACTCGCATACATACGCAGGTTTCCTTAAGAAAACTCACATACACATCAAAAAAGCTCATTTTTAGGGTACTTCTGGGCATTTTCAGACTTTGGTGTCCTTTGGAAAGTTTTAGCTAACATAAATATATTTCCAACGGTGCAGAGATGAGGTTAAACAGAGTTACAAAACTCAAGGTATGGGTCCTCCAAGTTAGGTGTTTTTTCAGTGAATTTAAATGACTTTCATGAAGTGTCGTCATGGAAGTGTCGACATCCGACGGAATCATGGGAAAGTGATCACAGGCAGAGATGTGTAATTTTGAGCTATAACACTATCACCTTTACTTTTTATGTTTGTGATTGAAGGACTTAGTAAATTGATCAAACTATCTAAAAAGGAGAAGAAAATTAGAGGTTTGAAAGTGTCTTCCTCTCTCTTTGTATCTCATCTATTGTTTGTTGACAATATTCTGATTTTTTGCCATGGCTCATATGATGAGTGGAAACAATATGATGGAATATTTAAATCCTTTTGTATGGCTTCGGGGATGTTGATTAGTGAACTCAATTCCCATTTTTCTTATTGTTGTGATGGTGAGGTTTTATGTGATCAAAATTTTGTTTTATTTCCTTTCAAGATGTATGAAATTGATGAAGGTTTCGGATACCTTGGATATCAGCTCAAACCAAATTCTTTTTTGACAGTGGATTGGTCTTGGCTAATTAATAAAGTGGAGAAAATGATTAATTGTTGGGATTTTAGATGGATTTATTCTAAAGGAAGGTTGGTGTAGGCCAATGTTGTTCCGCAAAAAATATTGATTAACTAGTTTTCATTGATTATAATTCCGGTCTTTGTCATTTTGAAAATAAGAAAAATAGCTCTTTTTTTTTCATGGGCTAGAAGTTTTGAGAGAACAAAATTTCATCTCTTTGCTTGGGAAAGTATTGCTCATCCAAAGCATATGGGAGGACGAGGCCTCAAGAATTTGGTTTGATTTAACATAGCTCTTTCTGCTAAAAGCATGCAGAGAGCATTATTTCATAAAGGTTTGTGGAATAAGATGATTCTTACAAAAATATATCAAATCTTTCTCTTTATATTAGTGGGTGGGTGAGAAGAGTTTGAAAAATGGAAGAGCTTTAATTATTTGGAGGAGTTTAAAAAAAAATCTATTGTTGAGTAGACGTTTAAGCTGGAAGTTTGGTCGTGGAAATCAGATCTTCTTGGGTACTGACCCCACTGTTAGTCTTGGAGGGAGTTTCAACCACATATATCGTATTTTTAACAAACAAGCAAACTCTTTATCTAAGGAATCTATTGGAGATCTTTTAGGTTCTATCCAGTTTTAGAATGGATAGATGGGATTATGATAGATTTTAGCTCTTATTTTTTTTTAGGATTCAAAAAGAAGTATCTGGTGAGTATGGAACTCTAAATATTTTGTAATATTTTTTCTATTGATTGTAGTATGTTTGGTTGTAGGTCTTGATAGATTTTGTATCTTGATGGAGGTTGTTTGTGTTAGTTGTGGAGAAGATTTGGGAGGATGTTTTGGTCTAATCTTGTCAAAGTATGGAAGGAAGAATTGTGTTTTTGTAACTTTGATTTTAAATGGAATAACAAGTTGTAGGATTTTTTTCATTTGAAAAAGATATCATCGATGATCCAACCATACAATCCAACCAAATATAAATTATTAAACCAAGGTTTTAAAACTCCATGTTAAACTTGTTGTTCGACATTCCAATGGCGACATGGTACATGGAATTGATGTCTATGGATTAACTTTAAGATACTAGCCACAATTTGGTTCAAATCTATTCTTCCTCGGAAATGCATTTAAGTATTAACGCATGATAATCGAACATGTGGTTTACTACTGCCCTTCATTCCTTTAACCTTTAAATGGAACCTTGGCATATGATTTAACATGCTAACAATTTAGCAATTGTTGAGATCCTAGGTAGTCTTTATGTATGAGGGGTTGATTGCATAAAATATGTCTTGGATTTGGTAGTTCATCGGTATACCAACAAATTCATTGCTTCCTTCGATGGTCGTTTTGTTTGAATTTTCGATAAATGAGGGTTTACCAAGGGGTTTTAGTATTGAGTCATGGCTTGGCTAAGAATTGTGATGCTGCAACATAAATACCATTTATTGATTCTATTAAAAATGTTGAGCAATTGCAACAATGTTTCATATCCATGATGCATAATTGGTTTATGTTCAAGGTTATTGGGATATTGGGTTTTTTGTATTAGTTGTAAGCTTTGGTAAAAGCACTAGCATCCTTATGAATTATTATATAGATTTATAGATATTTTTCTTGAATCCTATTCCATGATTCTAGCATTTTATCTTGATTACGAGAATACTATGTTGAACCAATTTTCATGGATATTGAGGTTCTCATTTATATAACTTTGCAACAATTCAAGGGTCTTGTAGCCCACATTTGGGTTTCAAACAACAGGTTTACAAAGGTAAGTAACAACTTTTCCTTGAGTAACTTACGCTTAACAAAGATATGCTAAAATAAGTGTTATGACTTATTTTAGAGAACTACATAAGTGTTGTATGCCTTCATATCCTCATAGTAACCAACAAAAATCAATGGTTGACTCTTCTTCTCCATAGATTTGCACTTTTCATATGGAATTAGGGCTTAAACTTGACTACAAAATACCTTGAAATAAGAAGCATCGGGCTTGACATAGGCCCAAGCCTCCTCTGGAGTCATATTCAACACTGCCCTATGAGGCATGCGGTTTTAATGTAATTTGCATAATTCATTGCTTCAACCCAAAAAGAAGGTGCCATGTTCTTGGACTAAATCATGTAGTTGGTTGTCTCTTTTAATATTCATTTTTCTTTCTTTCAACAACACCCTTTTGTTGATGGCTGTAGGGAACAAAGTGTTAATGTTGAATGCCAAGTTCTCTACAAAATTATTTGAATCCTTGATTGACACACTCCACCCCATTATATGTGCATGTTTTATTTATAATAAGAGAGGATTACTTCTCAACAAAATATTTGAAGGCCTTAAAAGTAGCAAAGACCTCATCCTTGTACTTATGAAAGTAAACCCAAGAACCACATGAGAAGTTATCAATAAAGGTAAGTGCGTATTTAGCCTTGGAAAATGAATGAGTTGAAAATGACATTAGACCACTATAGGTTTAGTAGCATGAAAGGACTTGACTTTAGGGAAAGGATTCTGATGTTTTTTGCACAGCCTAGACAAATTCCATGATTGCAAGAGGTTGTAGGAACTCCAAGCACCAAATTTGGTTTCCTCAACTGTTGCAAATGCCTATAGTTCAGATGTCCAAAATTTCCATGCCATAGCCTTCTCAAAGAATGATCATGTGCTATGAAAGAGGAACCTGGAAAAATGGCTCAAAACCATTGGACTTATACAATCAAGAACTATAATCAATCCTACCAGAAGAAACAACAATTTATGGATTATGTAGTTCTCTAATGACCACATCATGAGGTGTAAATTTCATGTCTTCCTCTCACCAATGTGAAAAAATTGATAAATAGAGAGTAGATTAGCAAAAATTTCAAGAACAAGGAGAACAACATTGATGCAACCATTAGAGAACTACATAGTGTCTCCTCCTAAAACATCAAGTTGTGTAGAGTCACCAACTATAATCTACAAAATCATACTATTAGATGTAGAGGGATGCATCTCATGAGAGTGAATCATATGGTGTGAGGTGCTAGAATCAAGTATTCAGTTGTTTGAAGATGCTTATAAGGCTTGAGTAGACAGTGCACGTAATCTAGTATAAGATGGGTTGGGCACTGAAATTTTGTGCTACTACATGACTTCATTTAATGGTTCTAGTTTTATCCAACATTTGGATTCATCATGCCGAAGTACGCCACAAAAACTACAAATTACACTTGATTTCTTCTTTATCTTGGAGGATGACTCACTCAATACTAAATATGGAGAAGTAGAGGATTTTGAATGATGTTTAGGCTTGGAGGTATACTTACTAGCTTAAGTAGGATCAATATTATGTTTGCACCTTGTTTTTTGCTTTCCTTCGGAGATTTGAGCCACAAGAGCTTGATTCTTAGATCCATAAAGAACATCTAATTGCACAATATTATATTGTTCTTTTGTAATATGCACATATAAAATATCAAATGAGAGCATTTTAAACTATGATTCAAGTGCGTCCATAGTAGAGTAAAAGGCAAAGGAAAATGCCTTAAAAGGACCATTCAACTTTGACAAAATTAGAAAAATGAATTATTCATCTATTTTGGTTTTTCCATGGTCTCTCAAGTGTGACAACAACTACTTGGATTTGGTAAGAAAAACTTAAATGCAAGAATGCTCATCAGGTACAAGGGATGACAACTCAACTTCCATAAGATTATAGCTTCCAAGAGTTGGCTTACAACTATGACAACTATATAATTGGATAGCTATTTGGGAAAGTACATCAACAATTCCTACAGAGTCATTTAATCTTGTGACAAACTTACCTTCCATTGTTGAAATCAAACAATATAGGAAGTCATAGCTCCCATCCATCCAAAACTCTCATCAAATTTGGACTATTTGGGTTAATATAGAATTGAACAAAACCTATAAAAACATCATTCCAACAAATTTACAACTTGGATGATCATAGTAAAAAAAATTCACTAATAATTTTTTTTGCTAAATTCTAAATCCATATTACTTTTTTTAAACCAATTTTTTGCTAAATTCTAAATAGATATTACTTTTTTTAAACCATTTTTTTTACTAAATTCTAAATCCATATTACTTTTTCTTAACCACAAACTACTCAATAATATTATTAACATCTATCTATATTATTAATATTCTAAATTTAAATACATTTGAACTTAAAAAAACTGGCGGTTTTTTTTTCAAGCATACTTTTCCGGTAAAAACAAAAAATGCTTTTGATTACTGAAAAAGCTAAAAATGTTCCTCTTTACTTGAAAAAACAAAAAGCAAATGCTTTTATTTACTGGAAAAGCTAAAACGAAAAGAAGAACGCTTTTCTGTTGAAGAAAAAAAAAGCAAAAAAAACAACTCATTTCCGGTAAAGAAAGCAAAAGCAAAGAGTAAGGAATGGCGATCGTCTAAGAGGTATTTATAAGTTCTCTCCTGTACTGGTATGGTATTCATTGAGCTTGTGCCTGGTTGGACGTCTGTGATGCAGAGCTTTATTCATTCGCTTATTTCTTCATCTGATGATTTGAAGTCATCTGATGACTTGAAGTCTGTGATACAGAGCTTTGATGTCTGTGATACGGAGTTTTTGTCATTTGCTTCTTTCTTTTATCAGAGAGCTTGGATGTAGAAGTTGCCCTTTTGGCTGAGATGTCAGTGACGTATTTGAAGCTTGGATGTAGAAGTTGCCTTTTTGCTGAGATGTCAGTGACGTATTTGAAGCTCGGATGTAGAAGTTGCCCTTTTTGCTTGGATGTATGGTATTAATTGAGCTTGGATCTTGGAGGTAGAAGTTGCCCTTTTTTTTCATTCGCTTCAGTCCTGTTCTTTGTTCTTAATTAATTTATTTAATAGGTTTCCACAATGAAGAGGTTTCCATTAGTTTTGTTTTTCTTTCATTAACATTTATATTTCTGCAACTTTTAATTTACTTAATTTAAGGATAAGAGATTTATGAGAATACTTGAATGTATATTTACTCAATTTTTCTGCAACTTGTAATCTACTGATAAGAGATTTAACAAAATATGGGAAAATATGTTTAGGTTGTTTTACTAATTTTTTGGTTTCATTTTGTTTTACAAATTCTGGATCTCTGTAAACTTTAATTTGCAAGATGCATATGAACAGAAATATTCCAATGCTTGATTTCAGAACTATAGTTTGTTGATGAAAATAAAATGTGTTTCCCATCTGTAGATTACAGTCAACAGTTTTAGGAAAATTTTTCGATTGAGTAAATTGCATGGCTTGCTTTTAAGTTTTGTATTTCTTCTATCTGTTTTATCTTTTTTTTATTTACGACTCAAAACTCCTGAGGTGATATCTGGAGGAGGAATGCCGATAAAGTTATTTATTTATTTTTATTTAAATAAATGCTGGTTTGTGTTTACTAGTTTATTTTTCATTTTACATTTCTTTTGATTATGCTCATGTTTCTGTTTGATTAATGATCAGCTTGTTGTTTGTTCAAACAACATACCTTGATTTTTTAGTTTTTTTAAATGATTTTTTGTAATATGAAATTAGAAATTTAGTAGAATATTGGATTATTTTATTTTTATAGCTGTGTATGGTTCATGATTACCATGTTCTCTAATGAAGACAGTTTTTGCCAATTTTTTACAGCCTCTTTTTTTTTAATCTTTACTTTTTTGGCTGCATGATTATTTTACAACATCTTTTCTCTGTAACCTTTACTTTTATGGCTGCATGATTACATAAATTCGAAATGTAATCAATTGTAATGCTCATCAGATATGCTGGATTTTCATTATCTATATTTAATATGCTGGATTTTTATTATTTCTATTTATAGTTCATTATCACTTGTGCTCACTGTTTCAGGTTTTGAACAACATTGACTGATGGAGTCTGCTTCCTCTAAATTTATGGTTTTCTCTTAAAATGTAGCACAAAAATTGGAATGGTTTATCTTAATTCAATTGATTTTTATGCTACACTTTTAGGAAAGGGTGAAATTATCTTTTTTCTATGCAGAGCCCTTATTGAAATGCAACTAACACTTCAGGAACAGCTGCAGAATGTAAACTATATTTTCATGTGTATGTTGCATTTACATATACCATAAATACCTCAACATCTTTAGAAATTGGACGCCAACCATTTTTTTGAAGTCCAAAATGAAAGGACAAGGACTAAGATTAATGAGGAAAATAATCATTGATCTGTCCTTTTAACTTCAACGCACCCCTGAAAGGATTCCACAGGGATTAATTGAAAATTAGAATTCAGATTTCCAAGATTTATTGTGAATGTGTTCTCTATTTGAACGTGTTTGCACTAATTTTTTTTATTCTTTTTACATATTCTTTTGTCTATAACCTTTGATTTCAAGGATGCACCCAATCAGAAAATCTGTGGAGTATTGAATTGTATACTCTTGTAATGCTATGCTATCTACAGAGGGCACTTTTAGGAGGTTGCCCACAAGGGATACTCTTAAGAGGTTGTTTGATTCAGTTCTTGTAATGCTACGCTATTTACAGAGGGCACTTTTAGGAGGTTGCCCATAAGGGATACTCTTAAGAGGTTGTTTGATTCAGTTCTGCATTAGTTGTTTTTTATTTCTTGTCATTTGTTTCAAGTTTTAAAGCTTTCATCCTGTCATGGGACATGCCCTTAAGTTGATTTCCTTGATAAAGTTTCTACTTTTGACAAAAATTGGAAAATGATAGTGTAAAACTTATTTTTGTATTTTTTGGTTTATGTGCTTCCTTGATAAAGTTTCTGCTTTTGACAAAAATTGGAAAATGATAATGTAAAACTTTTTTTGTATTTTTTGGTTTATGTGCTTTCTTTAGAATTAATATATGAACTAGAGTTACATTCATTAAAAACTCACTAATTAGTTTTCATTTGATCAACTTACTGCGGTTTTTCTATTGTTACTCAAACAAATGCTTGTTATCTGGGTAGGTTTACTTCTAGTGTTGAGGAAACAACATGGAAGAAAATTTTATCTATGACTAACTTGCATTATTTCTTTAGGTTATTTGGTCACTGCAGTTGAACAATTCTATTGATACTAACATTACTAGTTATACTATAACGTTTGCAGAAGGAGGCTTGTATTGAGTATTGGTCACTGCAGTTGTACATTATTAGTGATACATATAAAAAAAAATGAGATTCTCTCAAGGAGCACTAGGCTAGTTCTCTGAGCCCTTGAAACAAGGAAACATGATCTAATAGTGTTTGGCATCTAAGTTCAACAGATGCATTGAATAGAGTTACAGATTCCTTGTTTTCGTTAGATCCTTATTTGCAGAGGCCGACATTAGATCCTTATTTGCAGAGGCCGACATATGTGCCAAGTTTTCAGTAACCGTATCAATTCTAATAAGCTTTGTTGTTATTTGTTGTGTACATAATGGGTGAATGTTGGCCAAAAACACATGACATTGCAAGATCTTCATGACATGACATCAAAATGATATACAGCATGGAGAAAAATATCTGGAAATATAATGGAAAAAACGATGTCTCTAGCATATACATGTGTAAGAAGTTTGAGTTGCATTCCCCCTGTTGGTTTTTCTACATTGTAGCAAGTCTATTATGCAAGCTATTGGAATGACAACAACTTACAAGCCCTATGATGGCATGTACTTTGTTGAAGACACCAGTGTGGTATTTTAGTTCATGTATAAGAGATTTCGAGTTCCATTCCCAGCCTTGTTGTTCTAATTCTGTAGCAAGTCATAATGATGGGTGCCATGCTGAAGACCCCAATTTGATGTTTTGGTGTATATATATAAGAGGTTTCGAGTATATAAGGTCAATCTAGTTGCCAATTTCTCCTTTTTGACTGGTTAAAATAATAAGATTGCCTTTCATACTTTCTTTCATTTAACGTCTTTGGAAGGAAGCTTGAATCAGTGGTGGGTAGCAGAAAAGATCATTTAGGATGACTCTATCCTCAATGCCGTCTCTGTTTTGGAATGCACTACAATGGCATTGACGTATTCTATTGTAAGAGTTTCACTAGACCCATTTCATGCTCTTCCAAAGTAGATCTCTCACACTCTCTCCAAAAATGGGGGAGTCCACACAAGGATAACTAAATTTGCAAGCTCAAAGAAATAATGAAAAATCCTCAAACCTGGATACAAGATAAGATGTGTTCTTGTGCTAGATTTTTCTCTTGTCAAATTGGCATTAAGGATCATAAATTCCTACTAGCAGGTGGTGGGATATGGGAATTTTAGGAGCAAGAAGCAATCATCCTTTCACACATTTAGGAATAAATCACTGCGTTGAATAATGTCTAAGTCATCTTGGAAGATTCCCATGCAAGATCCATGGTAAATAAAGAAATTGGTAGTCATGTCTTGTAAGCTATAGATGATCCCTGTATGGAGTAACAATTTAACATCAGGCCATCAATCCATAGGTGACCCTTGGCTGATTATATATATTAAGTAGCTTTGAAATCCCAGTGAAACAATTAGGAATAATAGTGTTGCAAGATGAAACGGGTCATTTGATGTAAATTGGACTACATCGACTGTACTTATACTCAACCTCCATCAGATATTTCTCCTCATGATTCTTTTCTTAGTTGATTAATTGGACTGTGATTATTAGTGTCACTACTAAGATTGGCGATACATTAGGCATCATCATTGCCATATGAGCTTGTTATTTGACACTTTTTTTTACCTATAGACAATAATTGTTTTCTGTTTTTATCTTTTTATTTTAAATGATGTAGGCAATAGTTTGTTCTACATTGCAGAAAGGGAACCAAGAAAAAGGATGTGCTTTCTTAATTTTTAAATACTTGATGGTATTCTAAATTGAAATCTAATTTGAAAAAATGCTCTGTTGACGTTCTTAGATAATGTGTTCTGAATGCTTTCATTTACAAGTGCCTTGGATTCCTTTTCTTTGTGGAAGTCATTAATTTCGATTGATCATCTTTTCAACCATTTTGGAAACATACATCAAGTTTAATTGATCATCTTTTCAACCATTTTGTGATAAGACCTTTATCTCATACCAGGCCCCACATGGCTCTTCTTTATTGAGTACAGAACAGGTTTATTGGTCCTTTGTGGATACCCATTCTTCAAACATATGCAGGAGGGATAACAAAATGGCCAATTTCTCATTCAATTTGGTTGAAATTACTGAAGCTCGTAATTATTTCTAATTGCAGCTCATGTCCCGTGCAAAGTATAGCATGTCATTTTGTGGACCTTAACCTATTTTAGTTATTATTGATGCTGATTGATTTTGTACTTCTCAACTATCTGCTTCTGAAGACAAGCATAGCACAGCTGGAAATGTTTTTGGTGATCACAGGGAGGATTGGCTTTACTAATGCAACAACACCATGATGACATACAGAAGATTAAACAAAAAAACAATGTTACTGCACTTGTAAGAACATGGATGGCTAAAGATGCATATGCAGCTGCTTTAAATTCCTTAGTTTCTTTTGGTCCATCTACATCAAGCTGGAAATGTTTTTGGTGATCACAAGGGGGATTGGCTTTACTTATGCAACAACATCATTTACTAATGGAACAACATCATGACGACATACAGAAGATCAAACAAAAAAACATTGTTACTGCACTTGTAAGAACATGGACGGCTAAAGATGCATATGCGGCTGCTTTAAATTCCTTAGTTTCATTTGGTCCATTTAGATCATACCTATGAATCTAGGAAATTAATCTTTTGATCCTATCATCTAGGAAATTGCACTGCTGACCTGACCATCATCCCATGTAAGTAGCCCAGATACAATGTTTGGTGGATACACAGTCCTAAACCAGCAAATTACCTAGGGCCTGAATCCTGATCATCAAATTTACACAAATATTCATCTAGGTCATCCATGGCAAAGTAGGTCAGCAAACAAAACATCATGAACATCCAATGTACAAACATGCCATCCCTACCCAAGTGCAATGCAAATTAGAAGAGGACACCCATGCAAAATGGGGAGTAACATGTAGTACAGAAATAGTTGATGAAAGATAAGGACTAGAGTCTATCCAGTGTAGGGAAATTGGAGTCCATGGTCATCAATCTAAAAGATCTCTTTATGAATAGTTGAGGTAAACAAAGTTGATATACCCACAATTCACCTTAACGTGTCGCTAAACAATGCTGAAATAACTTGGAAGGACCCTAAAAGGTGTCACACTCAAACAATGCTATGACAAGGTGTGCCTTGACTCTTATCATGAAGTGTTTGTTGAAATTTATCATTAGCATGAATACTTAAAACTTGCAGACTAACTTTAAACAAATGACAAGTGCAGTAAAATAACATTCATCACAACAACACAATGGACAGAGTTTTTCACTAAGGAAACCTTTAGGACAAAAACCCCAAAAAGCATTAGTGACTCATCTCATAAATGAGATGACTTGAAAAATTCTTCAAAAAGTTCTTCAAACCCCAACAGGGTTAAACCACAATGTTAGGAGATCAAATTTCCAATTTACATAAAAGATGCCAAATTGGCTTTTTCACAAATTAGGGCCAGCCTAATTTTCTCTTTCTTGCCCAAATTAGTAGGCTGCCCAAAATTCTGTCAGCTGCCCAGATCTGCCCTGTCTTCCCAGTAAGCCTACCCGTACGGATACCTGCTCGGATTTCCTGTTTTCTGCCTGGTTGACTGCCCAAGCTGCCTGCTGCTCGAAAATGGTAGCTCTGTTGCTGCCTGTGATCTGTTGTGCAACAATGCCGCTGCCCAAAAATGGCAGCTTTGCTGCTTCCCGTGATTTGTTGTGCAGCAATGCTGCTGCCCGAGGGGCAAGCAACCCTGACCGGAGCCCTTAGGTCTTTCCTGTGAGCTACCCAGAGGGTCTGTACAGACCCGACAACTCTCACGGGATTCAGGCTGCTACCCCAGACCCTCATGGGTCTTCCTAGGGCTGCCCGAGGATTCGAGGTCGCTACAACACCCACTTGGGTATGCTCTACGGGCTGCCCGTGGGTCTGCAGCAGACTCTAGCCCTTACAGGATGTTGCTGTTGCTGCTAGCTGCCCAAGGGAAAAAGTAGAAGGGTCGAGTCCAACAAATGCTCCCCAAGAAGAAAAACGAGCAACCCGTGAAGATCTGCCTGGATCTAGAGATGGCTTCCCGGATCTGATGATAGCTGCCTAGATCTAGATGATGGTTGCCCGAAGATGTTAGGTACTGAAGAGGAGGGTTTGCTAAACAACCCTTAAGACATAAAAGATAATAACTCCTAGCTTAGGGTTTATCTTCAATGGAGGATGATGCCCTAGCTAGACTCATCCATGCTAAAGCGCAATCATAAACTTTCTTCTTCAACCCGTGAGATCTTCTTTGAGGAGAAGTTATACCTATGAGAGCAAGTGTGTGTGTAATAATTAAATGGATTGATCTTCTTTTATATCCTTGATTCACCTGTAAGTGGACCAAAATTAGAAAGAACAAAATAATATTATTTTATTCTTTTCTAATTTTCACTTTTACCTTTAGCCTTTGTGTAGTCCTAAAGGTCCTTTATGTATTTTTGACTTTTACCAAAAGTCCTTTTCATGTGGTCCAAAAGTCCTTATGTATTTTTTACTTTTGTTTTTATCCTTTTTCAAGTGCCCTTGTGGTCATTTATTTTTTCCATTCAAAGTACATCATCATAAGCCAAGAGAGTTACTAATGCTTTTATCTCACACTCTGTGTGATACCAAGATCAGGTACTAGGGTATCTTAACCAAGGGTAGCTAAGCGTTGGAGAATAATGCAAATCTCATTAATCAAGGATCAGAGTGTCACACATGCCTAGACCAAGTTTGGGGCTTATAGTGCCTTCCTAGTAACAGACCAGGTGCCTCAGCCATGGGCTGCATAATTTGACCCTAGGTCAAATACTTGGTAACCGACCAAGCGCCTCCATTATCCAAGAGAATGGCTACTCAAAACTAAGCTAAGTATACCAGTACTAGACTGGTCCACATCGTGGTCCTGGACCAGATGTCTACTGTTGCTTGCCGATTGCACACCAGCAGCAGAAATCTTCTAAAAGCTGTCTCCTCACTTGAAAAAGTGGGAGAGGTGTGACCTTGGGGGCAAGCACAGAGCTAGGTATTGTCACCTACTCCTAGCTCCTCCGTTTAGGCTAACTCTTAACGAAGCCAAGGGGGGTAGTCCCTAACAAAGAGTTTTCTATGGCTCAATGTTTAAGTTAATTTTTAGATGTTTCGAATGCGGATGGGTGTTGTTTAGGAGTTATTGTGATTTAAGATGATTAATGTGATGAATTTAACACAAGACAAAGTAATCCACGTTGCTATCACCAGAATTGAAAGATAGACAAATATTTGAGAGCTTCACGAAATAGATAAAGCATACATAGATATGATTTATAATCAAACATTCGATAGACAAATGGCCCAGATTATCAACAATGCTAAAAGATGGGACCAGTGCCTATGGAGTTAACTTATCAGAGATGCTTTGAGTGTAAATATGTGAATCCCAAAGATGCCAGTAAATGTTAGGTTTTGCAAGTGCTCTTGGTAAGTTTTAAGAGTTTTTTGTTTGTGATCTTCACTTATGGTGGCTGGATGTCCTAACCGGTAATACCTTCAGTGGCTCCGTTCGAAGACATGACGGACCTGTCTGGGGTCAAAGGTAAGTGTTCAATAACTTAACTACCAGTGCCCAGATTAGGTAGCCCAACGCCCACATGCCTCGGAATTTATCGAACAACGCCGGTGCGTTGGTTATGGGGAAAAGTTTTAGTTAAGTTCCTCTTGTGGGGTTTAGAGATCCAATGTCGTTTCTGGGTATTCCGATCGAAGATCGATCAGAGCATACTCCGGCAAAGAGGGAAGGGGGTTAATTAATTAAAGGGATGTGAGTTGCGAATTTTATTAAGTTAATTAATTAAAACTCTCCGACAGAGAGCGCTCTTGACCTCGTCTTATGACAGTGGTTCAAGAGACTTAGCTAATCTATATGCTTGATGCAAAGATATGCAGTGGGAATGCTCTCCGATAGAGAGTGCTCTTGACTTGGATTACGACAAGTTCAAGAGACTTTCAAGATTAATTGATTAACTTATTAAACAATGAAAAGACGACTCTCCGATAGAGAGCACTCTTGATCTACAAAGTGAGATTCAAAATATTTCTACTTTAAACAGTTGAATTACTTATGAAAGATACACAAAATTAAAAGATGAAGTAATCAACCTAGTTAATAAAACAAAATGGGCTAATCTAACAATTAGTATCTATTTTGCAAGAAAAATGAAACTACTCTAAGTACTCGAAATAAATCTAAGCTAAGAACAAAAACACACTCTTCCCCAAGTGGGGAAGAAAAACCAAGTATGGGAGGCCCTATCCCACTTAGCCTTGTTTTATTAATGAATTACAAATGCTTTTGGAACTTAATCCTTGTCAAGACTTTGAGAAGTAACTTAAGTAAAAATGAAAAACTCTTATGAGTTTGTACAAAGGAGAATGACTTCTTTTTTGGCTTTGGATCCTTGTCTTTGGATCTAGCTCTGCTTGCCCTTTCTTGTTTGGTTTCGCTTTTGGTTCACCTGTGGATAAGAGCTCTAAACAAGGACTAGTGAGAGTGTTAGGAAACCAAATTTAACCTATGATTCGAAAAAATTAAGTGGATGAGAAGATAAGTGCCTTATGAGATGAAACACGAGACCAAAACAACCGGGAATGAGACCCAAAATCAAAACTTGGAAAGGATTAGGCAAGCTCACCGTTTTTTATGTAAAATGCACGATTTTTGGCGAAACGACTTGGGATTTTTTGCGAATTTAAAATTAAAGATTTTTTTAACATTTTAAGCTAATTTCCAGAATCTGGAAAATAGCAGAAAATCAGTAAAAAAAACAGCAAGTACAAAATGGCACGCTTTTCGAGAAAAAGTAAAAAAATAAAATAAAATTTTTGAATTTTTTTTTGATTTTTTAATGAATTTTGAATTAACAGAAAAAGTCAAAAATCAGCCCAAAAAACAGCGAGCTTGAAATGGCACGCTTTTCGAGAAAAAGTCAAAAAATTAAAAAAACAAATTTTTTTAAAGTTTTTGGAAAATTTCTGATTTTTCACTGAATTTCCAGAATTTAGAATTAATGAAAAATATAGAAAACCAGCAAGCCCAAAAAATGGAAAATTTGCACGTTTTTCGAAAAAACTTGTGCATGTTTTCCAAGGCAAAAAGAAAGATGGATTTAAAAAATGAAATGAAACTATATCTTTAAAAATGGACCTAAAGAAAGATGGATCTAGCTTTGAAAAAGTAGATCTAAGGCTAGAAAGCCTAGATCTAACTTAGTAGAAGCCAAGCAAGCTTAAAATAAAGATTTAAATGACTTGATAACTTCTACAAAAGTGGAAAAGAGATAAGATAGAACCTTGAAAATAGAGATCCACTTGTAGCAATCAAAGTAACCAGGTGTATTGTTTAATCTTTGTTGATGGAAAGAAGGAGAAACTTTGACTGTTGTATTTCTTTCTTGGATTGAGAAGCGCTTAGGAGAACCTGCAAAACGAAGGAATTAGATGAAAATAACCATCGGTTCATGAAGAAGAGCTTGATCTTTAAGTTTGTCCTTTACCTTTGATGATCTCTGCAAAACCTTTAAAAACAAAATTAAATCCGAACAAAATACTCATAAACTAGATTGTTAGCCCTTCAAGAGTATATATTGAATAATGATTTAATAATTGAAAAAGAGAAGGGTAAGAGAAATATCACCAAAAGACGGTGTGAATCCACATGAATTCCAATAGCTCACACATAGACCTCCAAAGTCACAACTTTATTCCAATCTTTAAACAAATATTACAATAATTTTGGCAGAGTGTTCATACCCAAAATCTCATTCTAATAGAGCTAAAAGAGTCTCTATTTTAACAAATGAGAGAGTGCTAAAACCTTAAAACCAAAAAACCAACCCTAACCAACTTAGCCACCTAACAAAGAGCCCAGACCTAAACTGAAGAACCGGGAGTGAGGGGAGGCCTCCACCCAGGCAAGGTGCCCCCACTCCAAATCTGTGCACTGAAAACAAGCCAAGGATGAGGCCACACGTGTGAGTCTAGATGTAGGTAAGCTCATCCTTTAGGTCTAGTAGGAGCTTGAGCTAGGTTTGGGAAGCCCACTGATGGTGTAAGCTTCAGTCTTCACCTCGATCAAATCACCGGACCAATGAGAGCTCTCCATCTCATCTTTAGCTGGAGATGACATGTCTGATAACTGATAATAAATTAATTGCTCTCTTAATGATGACTGAAGCTGAGTTATGATAACTCCAATCATCATAAGTGTTCCATGAGATTTCATTTAGTCTTTTATTTTACTAAATTTGGATTAATTTGGAGAGTTTTAGTTTTCTCCAAAATAATCATTTTTTTACTAAAATATCATTTTTTACTCAAAACTGACTTTTTTGAGTAAAAATGCATTATGTGTCCGATTGCTGATCTGAAAGTTGGTTCTGACTGGCTGGCTGATCAAGAATGATTTTTGGCTTAAGTTTAGAGCCTTCAATCACTGAATTTTGAGTCCGGATCACGAACGGGTTTTTTCCATTTAATATATGGAAAAATTAACCCAAAAAACTTAGGAAAAGTAATTAAAAATTAAAAAATAATTTTTCACTGTTCGAAAAAGAATTTTTTCGAATTTTTTTTTATGTGTCCAGATGACTTAGGACATGACCATGATCTATCTAAATAATGTTTAGTAGGCTTATAACACTCAGTTGGGCTTTAATAACCCCCCAAGGCCCAGAATTCAACATCGGACATTCCAGCTTTGGAGGAAGCGGGAGAAAACCTCGTCAATTATACTCGACTGAAGGCAAAGCATAATTGTCAGAGGCAAAAAACTCCCTGGAATACTCCATTTGAGATTCTACATCTCAGGAGACTGAACCACTCAAAAATATCCTACTAGTACATTTTATTACAAACCCCGCAGGGCCATGGTCAAAATTATTCAAATAAAAAAGTGACTAGCCAATATTGGCTAGATAAGCAAATGGATCAACTGATACACTGGAATCAGACTTTGAACAAGTCTGTCAACTGGCGGCTCCTCAGGTAACCCAACTTATGGTACAAAAAGTTGGATAACATCTACCATTCAATAGAATGGTCACTCAACACGGGGTTGAGTCCCCCGAGGGCAGAGCTGGGTCCATATCATAGTTAAGGACTAGATATCATCATTCAACAGAATGATCACTCAACACTAGGTTGAGTCAATAGCGTGGTCTCGGACCAGGTGTCCCCATTCTCCTAAGAGAATGACTCTCGATGCTGCTAGGAAAAATCAACACTCCCTCTCAGCGAGAAATACATTCTCTGCCATACCAAGCTTGTCACGAAAGTACACGAACTTTGATGCTAACAAAGGCTTGGTCAAGATATCTGCAATTTGTTCATCCGTGCGAATGTACTGCAACTTCAGAGCACCTCTCTGCACTAGGTCTCTAATGAAATGATACCTCATTTCAATGTGTTTCGATCTATCATGAAACACTGGGTTCTCCGAAATATTTATTCAACTCTGATTATCGCAATGGATGATCATTGAGTCAAGCTTTCCCCCAAACAGATCAGAAACCAGTTTCTTGAGTCAAACTGCTTCCTTATAGGCATCACTTGCAGCAATATACTCTGCTTGAGCTGTACTCTGAGATATGGAACCCTGCTTCCTGCTAGACCAAGAGATCATTGTTGATCCCATATTGAAGCAATAACTAGAGGTACTTTTTCGGTCAACTGTACTGCCAGTCCAATCTTAATCTGAATATCCAGATAACAATACTCCACTGGTGGAAGTAAACCTGAGCCCATAAGTGATAGTACCATGCACATATCTGAGTACATGTTTGGCGGCTACCAAGTGTATGTGCTTTGGATCACACATGACTTAACTCAATGCACTCATTGTGTAACAGATCCCTGGTCTCGTATGCGCGAGATACATTAGGGATCAAATAAGTTGTTTGTACAAAGTAGATTCCACACTCTGTGAACTGGTGGCTGAGTCCCGCAACTTTGTCAAGTTGGTAGTCATGGGTATGCTCATGGACTTGCAGTCCTGCATCCCAAATCTTTGCAAAATATCCACTGCATACTTTCCTTGTGTTAGGAAGATCTCGCCTAGATTTTGCCAGACCTCTAAGCCAAGGAAGTAATGCATCAATCCAAGATCTTTCATCTTGAATTTAGAGGTATTCTCACTCTTACACTGATCTATCAACTGATCATCACCTGTAAGAAACAAGTCATATACATATAGAACAAGTATCAAGACATAATTATAAACAACCTTAAAGTACAAGTTAGAATCAACTGTACTTTTGGAAAACCCCAAGCTATGGAGAAATCCATCCATCCTGGCATACCATACTCTTGGAGCCTGTTTCAGTCCATACACGGGTCTTCTTCCCATGAGTCACAAAGCCTTCATGTTGTTCAATATAAACTTCTTCCTCAATCTTACCATTGAGGAAAGTTGTCTTTTACATCCATCTGATGTGACTTCCATCCGAATACTAGGGCAAGTGAAATGATGGTTCTAATGGTAGTATACCTAGAAACAGGAGCAAATGTCTCATCATAGTCAATGCCTTCTTTCTGAGTGAAGCCATGAGCTACGAATTTGGCTTTATACTTCTCCACATTGCCATCTGCAGCATGCTTGATCTTATAAAGCCATATGGAAGTCACTATTGACTTTCCTGTTGGTTTGGAAACAACTTCCCACACATCATTCTTCATGATTGAATTATACTCTTCAACCATGGCATCAATCCATACATGTTTACTTGTTGCTTCTTTGTATGATGAAGGTTCTGAACTGATAAGCTGACTCATAAGACCGGAGTACTTCCGTGGTCTTATGGTTTCTCTGAAAGTCTCGGGAGGAGATTTATGCTTCTCACCTTCTTGCACCATCTCTCGGTACCAAGCAGGTCTCCTTTTGGAAGGAGGAACTTCAAGTAGTTCTCCTGGTGGAATTTCAGTGTTCTCAGGTACATCTGGAATTTGAACCTCAAATTCCTCTTCCTCCCTATGAATTTCTGACTCTAGAAACTCAAGTGGAGAAACTACGTCTTCCGTTGAAAGCTCTAGTGTTTCACAAAACAAAGCTTCCTCATGGAAGATCACATCTCTGCTGACTTTAGTGTGCCTTTGTCCTGGTATATATACTCAATAAGCCTTCGAGCAATCACTGTACCCAACAAATATACCTTCTTATTGGAGGGCTCTAGCTTGGCCCTCTTTTCTTTTGGCACATGGACATACACATGAGTGCCAAAAATCCTCATGTGGTCAACTGCAGGTTTCTTCTTAGTGAATACTTCTTCTGGGGTCTTCTCCCCCAAGATAGCATGAGGGCTTCTTTTATGAATATACACAGCAGTACCTGTAGCTTCAACCCACAAAGATAGAGGAATATCTAGATCAGTGATCATAGCTTTAGCAACCTCACAGATCGTTCTATTCTTCCTTTCTGCAACCCCATTTTGCTGGGGGTTGTAACGTGCTGTCGGCTCTTTCTTGATTCCTGCTTCCTGGCAAAAACCATCAAACTCATTAGATTCACACTCACTTTCGTTATCTAATCTCAAGATACGAATGTGTCTGCCAGTCTGATTTTCAATCAGTGCCTTGAACTCTTTGAACCTGTCAAAGGTTTCACTCTTGGCCTTGAGGAAGTAAATCCATGACTTCCAAGAGTGGTCATCAATAAACAAGACATAATATAAACACCCACTCAAGGAGGGTGAAGACATAGGCCCACAAATTTCAGAATGAATCAAATCCAAAATGCCTTTAGATCTATTCTTGCTTCTGGAAAAGGATTTCTTAGTGTTCTTACCTAGAGAACATCCTTTCCAGATTTCTTCATGTTTTGGAGAAACTTCTGGCATACCTGTAATCATCTTCTGTAATCTTGGGAGAGTTGTGTAGTGAAGGTGTCCAAACCTTATATGCCAAAGTTCACATGGATCAACTGTGTGATGTACCAAAGCATGAGTGGAATCTTTGGAATCCTTGTAAAGGCCTCCTCGAACCCTAGTCTGTACTGTTGAGCTTAGATCTGTGCCCTTTGCCCATAAAAGGACCTTCTTGTCCATGAAGAGGACTCTATAACCCTTGTCTTCTAAACCAACAACAGATAAAAGATTCTTCTTTAAACCGGGAACATAAAGAATATCATCAATATGAAGAACCATGCCTGTGTCAAGGTGAAGTGAAGTTGAGCCAACTCCTTCAATCTTGTAAGTGGAGTCATCTCCAAGTTCTACCTGAGTGGTGAACTTCTTCGTCTTTTCTGTAAGTGCAAGGTTGCCTTCCTTGGTTACCTTGCCTGAGGTCCTTCCCTCTTCTTCTATGCAATCATGCCAAAGCCTTTCAAAGTTTGGTTGGTTCTCACGTCCATTGACATATGCCATGAAGGTTTCCTAAGAGCTTGGAAGACCATAAACCACAGTTTGCACAAGGTCATCATCATCAACAATAATGCCAATAACAATGAGTTGGTATCTTACCTATGCAATCTTTGTGAAGAAAGAAATGACACTTTCATCCTTGTTCAGCTGCAAAGTTCGTAGCCTCTTCTTCAAGACTCTCTTCTGACCAGGAGCCTTCTTTTCATATAGGTTGGCCAAAGTATCAAAGCATTCTTTAGCAGTATTCAATGCTATGATGTTAGGCATCATAGTCTCTTTGACAGAATCATAAATGATTCTTCTATCCTTGGCCTGCTTCTTCTTGCAAGCAAGTCTACCAGCATTAGATGTTGGCTCTTCAATGACATTAAAAAATATGTCATCCAAGTCATTCTTTTCTAGAATGGTTGTTAACCTGGCCTTCCAAAAAGTTATAGTTGGACGAACAATAGAGCTTCTCTTCCGGTCTAAAAACATTGACGACCATTTCTGCAACTTAGTTAAATGTTAAGTTTGCAAATCTTATCCCAAGGTCTAGGAAAACAACAACAGTGTCCATTTACTGTGTTTTCACATGCTAAGCTCTAATACCATGTTGAAATTTAACATTACCGTGAATACTTAAAATTTTTGCAGACTAACTTTAAACAAACGACAAGTGCAGTAAAATAACATTCATCACATCAACACAATGGACACAAGAGTTTTTCAAGGAAACCTTTAATGAACAAAACCCCCAAAAAACATTAGTGACTCATCTCGTAAATGAGATGACTTGAAAAATTCTTCAAAAAGTTCCTCAAACCCCAACAGGGTTAAACCACAATGTCAGGAGATCAAATTTCCAATTTACTTAAAAGATGCCAAATTGGCTTTTTCACAAATTAGGGCTAGCTTCCTTAATTTTCTCTTTCCTTCCCAAATTAGCAGGCTGCCCAAAATTCTGCCAGCTTCCTGGATCTACCCTGTCTGCCCAGTTAGCCTGCCCGTACAAATACTTTCCCAGATTTCCTGTTTTCCAACCCGGTTGACTACCCAAGCTGCCCAAAAAATGGCAGCTTTGATGCTGCCCATGATCTATTGTGCAACAGTGCTGCTACCCAAGGGGTAAGAAACCCTGACTGGAGCCCTTAGGGCCTGCCCGTGAGCTTCCCGTAGGGTCTATACAGACCCGACAACTCTCACGGGCTCTAGGATTCTACCCAAGACCCTCACGGGTCAGCCTGTGGCTGCCCGAGGGTTCGAGGTAGTAGCAGAACCCACTTGGGTATTCCCTACGGGCTTCTCGTGGATCTGCAGCAAACCCTAACCCTTACAGGCTTCTACTGCTAGGTACCCAAGGGAATAAGTAGAAGGGTCCATCCCAACAAATGTTGCCCAAGAAGAAAAATGGGCAACCCATGAAGAAAGAGGAGATTGCCCGTGAAGATCTACCCGGATCTGGAGATGGATGCCCGAATCTGATGATACCTGCCTAGATCAAGATGATGGCTGCCCAGAGATGTTAGGCACTGAATAGGAGGGTTTGTTGAACAACCCTTAAGACAGAAAAGATAAGAAACCCTAGCTTAGGTTTTGTTTTCAATGGAGGATGATGCCCTAGCTAGAGTCATCCATGCTAGGGCACAATCGTGAACTTTCTTCTTCAACCTATGAGATCTTCTTTGAGGAGCAGTTGTACCTATGAGAGCAAGTGTGTGTGTAATAATGAAATGGATTGATATTCTTTTCTATCCTTGAGTCACCTGTAAATGGACCAAAATTAGAAAGAACAAAATAATATTATTTTACTCTTTTCTAATTTTCACTTTTACCTCTAGCCTTTCTGTAGTCCAAAAGGCCCTTTATGTATTTTTGACTTTTACCAAGAGTCATTTTCTTGTGGTCCAAAAGTCCTTATGTATTTTTGACTTTGACTTTTATCCTTTTTCAGGTGCCCCTGTGGTCATTTATTTTTACATTCAAAGTACATCATCATAAACCAACAGAGTTACTAATGTTTTTATCTCACACTTTGTGTGACACCAAGATTAGGTACTAGGGTATCTTAACCAAGGGTAGCTAAGCATTAGAGAAGAACGCAAAGCCAATTAAACAAGGTTCAGAGTGTCACACATGCCTAGACCAAGTCTAGGGCTTATAGTTCTTTCCTGGTAACAGACCAGGTGCCTCATCCATGGGATGCATAATTTGACCCCAGTTCAAATGCTTGGTAACAGACCAAGTACCTCCATTCTCCAAGAGAATGGCTAGTCAAAACTAAGTTGATTCTACCAGTACTAGACTGGTCCACATCGTGGTCCCAGACCAGATGTCTACCCTTCAACAAAATGGTCACTCAACATAGGGTTGAGTCCCCCAGGGCAGAGCTAGGTACATATCATAGTCAAGGACTAGATATCATCAGTCAACATAATGATCACTCAACACTAGGTTGAGTCCACACCATGGTCCTGGACCAGGTGTCCCCATTCTCCTAAGAGAATGGCTTTCGATGTTCCTCAGAAAAATCAACAGTGTTAACCCAACAAGAACTCTTAATAGATGATAAATGATAGACAACACATTTAGAATTAGAACATCAAATAAATTTAAAGGGAAAATCCCACACATTAAACTCCTTCCATGTAATAGATCTACTCTTCCTTTTGGCATTCCAAGCATTTTCTTCGCAAGTACTCTAGCATACACCAATAACAATCTGAAACCCAAAATATTTCCTTCACATTAAAAGAGAGAACAACTCAAAAAATTCCATAAGACTTCCATTAGAGAGAAACCCACAAATCAACCATGAAAACGTATTAGGAAGGGTTTCTCTTAATATATAAAGAGTGTTGCTCCACTTCCTTTACAATAGAATAATGATTTCCTCTTCTAAATCCACAATTTGCTCAACAAACTCTCCAATAATAGCCAAAAGAACAATGAAATAATTTTAAATCATAACCAATTCATGTTGTGAAGTCAATAATGGATAAAATAATGAGATGGATGAGGCATGTGCCTCCTCCTCAAGGTGGACATCTCCATCATCTAGGATATGAACCATGAAATACTCAAGGTGGCACATGTGGCCTCAATAAGTGAAACATCACATCTCAATGCATGAATATCGATGCAATAAAACTAAGATGTCGAAATTTTAGCTACTTTCATAAGCTGGTAATTATGAGTGCAATTTAAAAAAATACATATTTTGCATAATTGCACATGAAAGCGTCAACCACATTAATTACTTAATGAGCAGTATGACATTAACTAATTGCAATAGTAAACTGAGTTAAGTAAATAATAAAACTATCACATCACAATAGATGTGCACAATAGACACCATGATTTACCTTGGGAAAAAGCTGTTTCCTTTAGAGGGGAAAACCTAGAAACCTTTCTTATGATAGATTCATTGATGGAAGAACATGTATACATCATGACCATGAACATTAAACCCTTCTCATATGAGAGTAAACAAACAAAGAGACCAAGTACTTGTCTTCCCATATGAAACACAAGATTGCAGAATTAAGAGTTGCTACTCTTTCTTCATGATTGCTTATGTAAGTCCTTCTAGCTCTATCTATTTTCTTCTTTACTTGCTGGCAGTCTCCTGAGGTCTGCATTAACTTTGTAACAATTCATTGTTAGTGAAAGATTTAATCTAATCCAACAGTAGCCCCATTAGGGCTTGATCTCATCACCATTATTCAAGAGAAACAAAGATGAACTCCTTAACATCCCATTGTCCAAATTTAATCGATAAAGTTAATCTTGTTGCAGTAGAATGAGCTCATTACTAGTGATAAAGCGAAACAACAATAGCCTTTTTAAGTGTTAACCCAACCCTCGGTGATTTCTTTTGAAGAAAAGCAGTCCATGTTAGGGCTTGAGTTAACCCACTGAGGCCTTGATATGACCTTTGATGACTTCAATAGTGGAATGATGGCCCTACTTAGGGCTCGATCAGATCAGTGGAATCAAGAGAAGATTGATAGATAATATAGAGGGTTGCTTGTAGATGAAACCCTGAGCAAGATGACAACTATCATCAAACTCTAACCACTGCCATTACTAATATGAAGTACCCATTGACCAAAATAAGGATTAGAGAAGACTGTCATTGACCAAAATAAGGATTAGAGAAGACTGTCATTGACTATGTGATGCCTTTCTGAGTGTGTCGTTGATTGTATTTGACTTTTTTAGACTACCGTTTACTGGATCTTGGCTGTAGTTGATTTTCCAAACCTTGGTTGTGTTGACTGTGTTAAGGCCCAAATCAGGGCTCAATGCCTTCGGGTGCCTGAGTATAAGCCCTTTTAAGGATGTTGGATGCCACAAATCTCTGGTGTATTCCCTTATAGGGATGCCGACAAAGTATATGGCCAAGGTTCAGATGGTTGGATATGACCCTAGCAGGGTTCCGAGTGAGGTGCGTCTACCTTCATAAACTGATCAAACCTCACAAAGATAAAAGAAATGAACCTTTACCCAGTGGTTGTCTTCACAAGCTCAACCTGTTCTCACGAAGATAGAAGAGAGAGAAAAGATGTAAGCATGTAACCCCACGAAATTTTCTTTCAAATCGGAGATGAAGATATCATGTGTGTTGTTCAAATGAGAGTGCTCTCTATTTATAATTTTCCATTGAGTGAGATAAATCCATAAGGAAACCATCCTTCAAAAACCATATTTTGTAATTTTTAATTTTCTCACTAAAAAATTACCTTAATTCTTTAAGCTAGGGTCATTTTAATCTCTTGTGGGATTTTGACACCTTTAGTGGGGATATTTACATTTTACTTGGGCTTATAACCCATTCTCTTTATGCAAGCCATATATTAGGGAAGTCTAAGGTCCCTTCTCTTGGTTTTCCTGGTCTATGCATGCCAAGTCAAGTACATCATCATATATAAGCACCTGAGATCATTAAAAATCTCCTCCAACCCCTCATATATAAGTACAAAAGCTCCTCTAACCCCTCATCATATATAAGTGCAAATTATCTTCTAACCCGTCTTGGTCTTCATGATCAAATGTGCCCTAGAACCCTCAGGGTCTTTCAAGAGCTTCTGGCTTGAGTCCTTGTGACTCAACCATTAAGTATTGGGTCCTATTTTCAATACCCAACTTGTCTTCTCAAATATTTATCATAACAAAGGTTTTCTATTGATGTTATCTCCTTTGCACTAGGAGATCTCATCCCATTAACGTCCTGGTCCTTGACTAGGTCCTCAACCCTAGGTTGATGCCAATCTCTTGGAGAAAGGACCTTGATGCTACTTAAAAATCAACATAAGAGTGGGATGCCTCCATCATCTTAGGTATGAACCTAGTCAATGTGGTCTAAGGTACCACTTAAATGGTCTCCAGTGTGAAATATCCTCAAAACATGTGCAACAAGAGCTGAATACATGGATTGGCCCACTCAGAGATGAAATGATGACTTAAAAATGAAGATCACATGCAAAATATAGTCTTCCAAGCTAGGATGTCACCTCCAAAATATCCACAAGCTCCATAGCCAAGGATTCAAATCATGAAGTTATGTGTTAACTTCCAATATACACGAGTGAAATAGTCAACCAATCAATATGTTACCATCAATCCACATGGAAATTCATTAAAACAAGCTATAGATCCAAAAATGAAGGGAACAACATCCTCAAAACCTGCAATGTGAAGTGAATAAGCGAATCAATAGGAGACCAAGGGACTGCTCCAATAGGGATGGAAGAAGAACATGTGAAGAACAAATCCTTATGCCAAGATTACCCAAATGCATTAGAGCATTCAAGCATTCAATGAAACCTTGCTCCACGACAACCAAGAAAAGTGAGATCAATCTTTCATGGGTCACTGGAATTAAAAAGAAAATAGATCAGTCTTTCTTGACTAATTACTTCTTTCAACTTTTTGTATTCTTCTTTAACATTTTCACATTTCCAGTTAAGAATAGTTGTTAGATTCAGTTATATTTGGCACATTCGTAATTGTAATTTCAATTCTTATATGCAAGGAATTTGTATTAATATTGTATTGGAATTGACATGAACATAGGTTAAAATCTAAATCCATATTTACATACCCTATGTGTTATCATTACCATGAAATGGTGTCATATAAGTTTCACCATCTATATCATAATAAATATTGCATGCTTGAAACTTAACAATGGATATTTTTCCATCTCATGTATATATATAACCCATGAAAAGGTAACTAAATGTTGTTAATTCCCTTGATTGAAAGAATAAATGTAGAGGAAGTGGAGGGAATTCATTGTATCTTGTGAATGACCCAAATCCAAGCTATGCATATGAACATATTATGGTGTTATTGGAAAATAAGAGGAATTTTCTATGTTCATTTCGGTTCAAACATAAATGATGTTGGTTTTGATAGGAAGGTAGGGAAGTTCATCCACGAAAGGGTTTCATTTTTTCATTTTTATGGAGTTTGATTTATTAATCTTATAGCAAACATGAGCTCTCTATAGCTATACTTGTATTTACATGATATAATATTGGTAGATTGGCAAGTTGTGGTGTGAAACATCTGCAATTCTCATCTTTTCTAAACATTGCACTGACAATTGGAGTATTAGTCTTTTACATTCTTTGCTACATCGATCTCTTGATAGGGTTTTCTTTTATGCATTTTTCCTTTCCCTTTACTATTTTGTTGGGTCTTCGACTATCCAACGCTACAAATTGTTCAATCACCCTTGCAATCCCCGTGGGATCATTATTAACATTATACTATTATTTTATTTAGCATCAAGTTTTCTTATACAAAGATGTGTTCGGGCTCATGTTTATTACAACTTGATAATATGATATAAAGGGGTATTAAAAATTAGTTGAAAAAAATGAAGACCTGCAATATTTGATGAAACTAGGGGTTTTCTTAATTGGAAAGGTATATTGGGAGGGGAGTTTAGCATACAATTTTAGGATACATTTACCAATATTTAGTGAAATTAGAGATATTCTTTAATATCCTGCAAATAGCCATGCTATGTAACATGTTCACTGAGTGAACCCCCCGTGATAGTGCGTACCAGTGTCCATACTATTTTGAATGTGCATACCATAAGGTGCATTTGTTTTAAATACTTTAGTTAATTTGTTTAACATGGTATTTTTATATGTGCCATTTTCCCATATTCATGTTTCTTAAAACTATTTCATTATGCCTTTAAATTGTGTTGTGTTGATAGTGTTTTTAATATTTTTTAAACGGGATTAACAATTTCTTTACATAATTGATTTGCATAATATTTTTTTACAAAATTGATTTGCATAATAAATTAGGATATTGTCATCTCTTTTTCAATCAAAACACATTTTCTACTCTCTATTGTTTTAAAATCACGTATTTTCCCAAGAAGTTGTGTATACCATTGGATTGATGCTTTTGCAATTGATTTCCAAAAATAATTGAGACCGAGAACATTTACATCCTATATATTCTCTTTATAAAGGTTCTTTCCCATTTGACTTTGTATATGTTTCTGCTTTTTGTTGTAAGATCCATAGAAATTTTAAATTAGTTTACAAAAAATAAGTAGTACACGCACAAGAGTATCATGAAGTTCATCATCCCATCATGGCTAGACATTGACCTCCAACTATTGAAACTTAAACATAGATGCCTAATCCATGCATGGAGTAACATTCTAAATTTGTCAACACTTGTTTCCCATGCATGGGTGACCAAAAACCTGTAAGAAAGGCTTATGCCCAAATACATTTTCAAAATAAACAGTTTGTCAAAATAGCCTCTCTGAGCATAGAAGGCTGAGCAAAAAAGACTAGCAATTTTAGAGACTATAATATCTTGTCAACCAACACCAACAAAAAATTGAGAGCGAGAAAAAAAACAGAGGTTACTCGGAATTGCAGGCGGCCTCGACATCTTTAGGCTTCTCTTATAGTATGGGACATGGGTAACCTTCTGAGCTGGAGGTGCCATTTGAATATTTTTTGACAGGGATCGGCTCTATTTTCTTGAAAGAGGAGAGGTCCATTTTCCCACTACGTTCCACCTTTATTTTGCACTCGCTTGTTGGAGCAACATTTGTTTTAACCTGGGATGTGAGAGGTTCTTTTTCAGCCTGTTCTTCCTAGGTCTCCATTGGTTTGGAGACCAGCGAGGGAATTGAAGAGGGAGAAGAGCGGATAAGTGGAGTTGGAGATGATGGGGGTGGGGATTTGTTGTCCTCTTCAAAATTTTGAGACCCCATGAGAAGCTCAGCTAGAATATTTCTAACAGCCCAATAGTTCCCGCGTCTCACTTGATCCCTTTGTCTTACCAACTATTGCACAACCATCTCTTCTTCCCAATCATCCAATAGATTCCAAAAATGAGATGGCACAGAAATGTCAAAGCCACTTTCAGAGGATTATTTGTTTCCCCTGTAGCCAGAGTGTCCTCTACCTCTGTTGGCACGTCGCAGGGAAGCAAGAATCTGTGAAATGTAGAGCCAATGGAGAGGAGGAGGAAACCAGACTACCCAAAATCCAAAAGAGGGAAGCCAGATAATGTTTCTAAAATGGAGCGAATCTAAGGTGGGATTCTCTGTAGCGCACCAAAAAAAATTAAAAAAGCACAGACATAACACCAACCATGAAAAACCAAAAGATGGAAACATACATGATATAATCTGCCTTGGGAGTTGTAGAGTTGTGTTTGCAATGCTCATATAAATGTTTTGTAGTGCATGCCTCAAATTTTCTCTGATAAAGACATTGCAGAAGTGGTCATCTTGTCACTCTTGCAGAAATTGAGCACATTTTGAAACATATGGCACATATGGCCAAGGACAAGAGTCCTGACCCGAACGGATGCACCATTCAATTCTATTTACATTTTTTTCGACTTTTTGTGTCCAGGATTAGGGAGATTGGACCGCCAAAATCTGCTTAAATTTTTTTCAACCTTTTGGGTCCTGAATTAGGGAGATTGGACCACCAAATTCTACTTCCATTTTTTTGACCTTTTGGGAGATTGGTTGAAGATGCTCTTTCAATGGGATCAGTTTCGGGGGCAGTAAATGCTACCTTCTTGGCTTTCATTTCATTTTGAATACTTTCAAGCAGGTGGTTTTTCAGTACTTTAGCTCAATTTCATTATGCATAAAGGTGATTTCAAATATATTGAAATTCGGATTATCCCATGGAATCTCTAAGGAACAATTTGGATTTATTCATCAACGCCATATTTTGTATGCTATGCGAGTTGCACAAGAAACAATTCATTTTGCAAAAGATAAGTGCATCAACTCCGTGGTTCCAAGATTGACTTAGTGAAGCCTTATGACAAGGTTGATTGGTCCTTTTTGTGACTCATCCTTATTAATGTTGATGTAAGCCATGAAGTTACATAATGGATCATGGGTTGTGTTACATCGATCAACTTTGATGTATTAGTTAAGGGGAGTTCTTCAGGGTTCTTCAAAGGATCGAGAGGTTTGAGGCAGTGTTTCCCAGTATAGCCATTATTTTTCATCTGGTCATTGAGGGATCGAGTCATATGATTAACAAGGCAAAACATAAAGGTAAGAATTAAGGTATCAAAGTTACTTATTCCCACCCGAAAACACATCTTTTTGTTGATGATGTGTTATTGTTTGGGATTGGATCTATTGTGGAGTAGCACCAGCTTAGAGACAATCTTGATAGTTTCTGTTTAGCCTCAGGTATGGAGATCAATTTCCCTAAATCACGCCTTTCTTCCTTTCTCCCCTTTGCATAGAAGAACTTGATGTTGGTTTTAAGTACCTTGCTTACTACTTGAAATCAAATTGTTATCACTTTGCAGACTGGGTTTGGCTTATACATAAGGTTGAAAAGAATATCTCCTCTTGGTGTAACAGGTGGTTGACATTGGGTGGTAGGATGACATTGATTAATGTTGTTCTAGCTAACATACCAATATTTTGGTTATCAACAACTGAAGTCCCACATCAAATTCTCAACCTTATTCGTTAGGTACTTTTCAATTTCCTCTATGAAGGTACTTTTCAATTTCCTCTGGTCAAGTTCACAATTGAAAGGGGTATTCGTCTTGTTGCTTGGTAAAAACTTGCTAAGCCAAAGATGTTTGGAAGTTGGGTTAGTTGGGGTATTAAGAACATTTTCTAGGCCAGAAAGGAATTGGCTATGAAAAGTTAGTGAAGGGTGCTTTTTTACCATGATTTGTGGGGCCAAAGTCATTAGAATTAAATACTTTAAAAAATTGACAATTATGGAGTGGTTGAGAAAGCCCAACAAAAAAGGCAATACAATTTCTAATATTTGGAGTGGGCTTGTAACACCCCGATTTTGACCCCATGGTATTGAATTGCGCATGATGTAAATATTTTATTTGATCATGGTGTGGAGCTCAAGGAAAAGGCCCCACCATGGATTTAGTATTTTATGTATCGGCAATTAAAATCGATGCCGATGGTTTATGTGCTACCCATGCACAATATGTTTGAGACATCATGTAAAATGAAAATTAATAAAAATACCACAACTAGCTACGCGTCACAACGTTAAAGAGATGGGGGCATGATTTCACAAGGAATAGGAAGGGAGGAAAATTCAAACCTTTTAGCCTATGGGAAAAATCCAAATGTCTAAGGGAAAACCCATAAAGTGGTCAATTACCCATTTAGTCCTTTTGTGCCTAGACATCTAGAAGTTAGTTGAGGAAGTTATTGCATGGGAATGGGCAAGGCATGGGCGTCAATTTCAGAATGGGCAGAGCACCCATTTTAGAAAAATGTGATTTGACTTAATGGGAAAGTAAGAACCCAAAAATTACTCACTCACCCATTATGCATTCATGTACTCATGATTCCTCACGACAGTTGGAAGCTTGTAGAGCTCTCTCCTTCACGTTTTTGGTTTGTTGTGTGTTTCCCAAACGTTTTTGCAGTTTTCTTCATGTTTCCGATGGATGGGAGGTCGTTTTGGCAATGCTCAGTGGCTAGGCTCTTCCCTTGACATTTTTGTTGTTGATTGCTCATTACCCGACTGGGGAAAACCCGTTTTTGGTTGCCTAACGAATGGTAGAAGAAACCCACGAATTTTGAGTGTTTATTAAGGCCGTTTTTGCCCCTGTGAGCAAGCTGGGATCTTCCCCCACGTTTTTCTGTGGTTTCCCATTTTTCCCCATGGATGGGAAGTCGTTTTTGGTGTTGCTAAGTGCCTAGGGAGATAGATCTATGTTTTAGGGTTTGGAAGGGACCGTTTTTCCCACGTGAAGCCTGCAAACGTTTTCAGAATTTGAATCCATGAGATGGGGATTTGTAGAGGTCATTTTTTCCGCTATGGAGCCATTAAACGCTCCCTGAAACTATTTTCTCACTTGGGTTGTTTTTCCCCATCTGCCATTTATGTTTATGGTTGCCAAACTTTTCTCTACAACCCAACAATTGTATTTTGTGGTGAAGTGCATGTTGGTATTTCCTTGGCTGAGTAAGTACAAGGAACCCGACTGTTAGATGGTTGAATGTGTTTGGATGTGATTGTTGGCTTGGATGAGTAGGTCCAAGGCCCCCATGTTATTGGCTTGTTTCCCTAATAGTCTATGAAATCCAATTGTGTGTTGGCTTGACTGTGGGTGTATGGTCTTGCCGTGGGTAAGCCTGCTGCTCCCTAGATCCTTGTGGAAATCATGCCCAGCTCAGGGGTGGTAGTGATGCTGAGAGATTGATGAGCATACTCGCCTATGGTTGGGTGGAATGTTGTAGCGATGTAGCTAGTTGTGTGCCAACTTATTTTCATGATAAGTATTCTTGTGCTTCATATCTGCAATCTATTTGTTTTATGAATTAATATGAACATGTTGAATGCTTGAATGAATGTGTTTTTTTTTCTTTCCGTTGTGTATTTACATGTATAATGCATTTATGTATGTTTTTAATTCAATGCATTTTTAATTATCATGTTCATGGGGCTAGATTGCCCATTTGATAGCAGCAGCATCGTAGTCGCGTCCTCTCCATCGTCGGTATGGGGGTGGGGACGTGACAGGGTGGTATCAGAGCAGTGTTATAGCATTGGGCCTCAATGGGCCATGAAGAGCAGTTGACAGAGGCAGGATTACCCTCTGTGGGCAGCAGTAAAAGCAACAACAGGTAGATGAATTTTCCAAAAATTTCCCAAGTGTTGGAAATTGCAAGTCGGCTCAGTTAGTTGAGTTGAGTCGACACATGTTGGCTGAGTTGGCTAAGTCAATCCAACGAAGCCTGTAGTGACAGTGTCGGCATGAAAGTCCAATTCGAGCCGACAACGAAGGCAGAGAGAAAACAAATTCAGAAATTTTTCTTAAGTTATTGAAGAAAATTTGCATGTCGGCAAAACTGGGTGAGTTTTGTCAACATGTTGGATGCGTTGGGAAAAGTCAAGCTGATACGTTGGCTAAATGGAGCCGACAAAGATCCTAGCGAGCGTGTCGACTTAGTTAGCTGAGTTTCGTCGAAGCGTGTCGGAGAAAAGGCCGAGTTGCGTCGATGGCGTCGTCGTGAAAGGATGAATGGAAACGACGGGGCTGCAGCGACTATTTCAGCGAGAAAGTCTAAATGGAGCCGACGAAGAAAGGAAGAAAGAAAAATTTCGGAAATTTTTCAAAGTGTTTGAAAAATCGACAGAAAGCGGTAAAGTTTACCGATACATCAGTTGAGTTTCATCGACACACATTGGAAAACTTCCTGCGTTTCATCCAATACGTGTCGGGTGGAATGTTAAGTTTCATCCGATATGTGTTGGGAGAAAAGTTGAGTTTTCACCAATGAAGGAAAGAAAGAAGGAAAAATTTTCCAAATTTTTCTAAGTGCCGAAATTTCTGCGTCATCCAGAAAAGATGAATTTTGCCGATGTGTCGAGTGAACTAGGTGATTTTTTCCGACACGTCGGAAAATTTTGATGAATTTTGTCGATCGAAAGAAAATGGAAATTTTTACCGATGTGTCAAAAGCAAAGTCAGAATTTTGCCGACACATTGGGAGCGAAGGCAGAGTTTTTCTGATCGAAAGGAAAAAGAAATGTACAAGGACATTTCTATAAAGTAGAATCAAGATTGTATTCTGATGGAGAGGGAGTTACCTTGGAAGAAGTAAATTATGAAAGAAGAACATCATTCTCTTATAAATGAAGGCACACCATATGAAGATGGTATTGAAGCACATTTAAATGGTGTATCTATGCAGGCTGCGAAGCATAGGATGGATGCTTTGAGCAAAGACAAAATTGAACCTTTGATAAGGGAATATGTTCACTGTTGTGAAGCAGAACATAAAATCATCTTAGAAAATATGGTACAAAAGAAGGACTAGCTCCTCGTGAAATCTAATTGGGAGAGTTGAGACCAACAGAAGAATGTGTTGTTAAGAAGGTCAATGGGAGATAAGAAATTCAATGTTTTTGACATTAATGAATTGTGTATATCTGCAGGAATGACATGTGTTGAACCTTGTAAGGTTGCCCCGTAGGTAAATTAAGAAGCAAGGGAAGACACTTGCATATTTTGATAATAGTGTTGTTGACATACAGGGGAAGAAATCTGTCATGACATAGGAAGAGGATATATTGTTTCAAGAAGGTGATCAGCCTATGATGGAAGGGAGTACGAGAAATTATCACAAGAAGAAATGTAAATCTTGACCCAAGGAAGAAAGGTTTCAAACCTTCTCAGCTCCTAAATCAACAAAGGCGCATCATCAATCAACTATGGTGGAAGTTGAGGGTGAGATTGCTAAGCATATTGTTTTTGTTTTGGATTAACCTGCTATATCAGCCCTATACTTGTTGAGATGTGCACTTTGAAGAACTCAAAGCATAGAATATCATGGTTAGTCCAACTAGCCACCGAAACCAAGAAGAAACTCAATGAGGTGGTAAAGAAATGTCCATTGGTCATGGATGGGTTACTCACTTGTGCAGATCTGAATGTGCTGCCACCTGGATCCTATGATGTCCTCATTGGAATGGATTGCTTGGAAGCACATAGAAAAAGGATTGATTGTTACAACAAGACTTTTGAATTTCTTGGATGAAGAAAGCAACCTAAAGGTTGTGAAAGGCATTCTAGAAGTGATCTAAAGTCGGCAGATTTCGGTAATGCAGCTGAAGAAGTTCTTTGGGAAGGTTGGGGAGTGTATGTAGCTCATGTTTTGGAGGAAACAATTAACGATACTCCTAGGTTGGAGGGTTTTCATGTGGTACAGGAATTGAAGAATGTTTTTCCTGATGAAATTCCAGGGTTTCCTCCAAAGTGGGACATTGATCTCATAGTTGAACTTGTGCCAGGTAAAGCACCAATGTCCAAGACACCCTACGGGGTGACTACACCAGAAATGCTAGAGCTAAAGACGCATCTGCAAGAGTTGTGGGAAAAGAAGTATATCACGACAAGTGTGTCCTCGTGGGGAGCACCAGTTTGGTTTGAGAAGGAGAAAGATGATACACTCCGGTGGTGTATTGGTTACAAGACAGTTGAAAAAAGTCACTGTGAAGAACAAGTATCCATTGCCTATGATTGATGACCTATTTGATCAAATGAGAAGAGCAAATATGTTTTCCAAGATTGACTTAAGGTCTCGTTACTAGCAGGTAAGGATCAAGGATGAAGATATTCATAAGACAACCTTCAGAGCAAGGTATGGATCTTATGATGTTGTAGTGGTATCATTTGGTTTTACAAATGCACCAGCTACATCTATGTGCCTCGTGAATAATGTTTTCAGTAAGTTTCTGGACAGGTTAGTTGTTGTTCTCCTTGATGGCATTATTATTTATTCTAAGAATGAGGAAGAACATGTGGAACATTTAAGGCTGAATTTGAAATTGCTCGAGAAGCATAAGTTGTATGCAGGTTTGAGCAAATGTGACTTCTATAAAGATAGAATTCATTATTTAGGTCACATTATCTCAGATAAAGGAATATCTGTAGACCCTGTAAAGATTAAGGCCATGATGAGTTGGCTTGCTCCAAGAAGGTTAACAGATGTAATATCTTTTGTGGGACTTGTTGTATATTGCAGGAGGCTCACTGAAGGATATTCTGCAGGTAAGTGGAGCCTATGTATAGGTTGAGGAGGCCTGCATATGAACTTATGGTTCGATGAAGAAATGGACCTTGTGTTTATGGGAATACATATGAGGACTTCCTGAAGACTCGGGTAGAATGACCTGAGTAGAGCAGTATGGTTGTGCCCAATTAAACCCAGGGCAGGAATCTGCTATGTGCCATAAGAAGGATCTCATGACTAAGAACAGATTTTGAAACTTCAGATTGCAAGTTTTTCTATTGATTATGGGAGATTGTGATCCCTTGTGATGGTTTTGAATCATGCTAACAATGGATATGCTTCTCTTTCATTGCTTGATGTTTGAAGTTTCCTATTGCTAACTATGACTATTTGGCTGATTTAAAATGGTGTCAAGATGATATGTTGTATGTGGATGTCCATGTTTTGGGCAGCATGTGTAAGTTAGGGATGAGTACTCCCCACTTGCAAAATCCAAACAATATGAGGATGCCCTCATGGTTGCAAAAATCTGATTTTCTGTAGAAAGCAGAATTGTGAACTCATATTTTTATTTGACTATCAATGTTATTGATCGTTTGATATTTGGGAAATCATGTATGCATGAAATAGATTTGAATATCTATGATTGAAATTTTTATGATGGAATCTCATGTGAACTACATACTTGTATGTAATGCAGGTGAGATGATGGAAGTACGCCCCTGGAGTTCATAACTTCTCAGAAGGATGTACTAGGTATACATGGTTCCTCGGAAGGATGTCCCAGGTGTACATAGCTTTTCGGAGGAATGTGTTTGAAATAGGTTTGGAAACCTATGATTGAATTTTTATTATTATGATGACATCTCATATAAATTGCATGCTTGTATATAACGCTGGTGAGATGATGAAAATAAGTACTAGATGTACATGGCTCCTCGGAATGATGTACTTGGATACATAGCTTCTCGGAGGGACGTGTTCGGAATAGGTTTGGAAACCTATGATTGATTTTTTTTTTATCACATCTCATATGAATTGCATGCTTGTATGTAACACAGGTGAGACAATGAAAACATGTATAGGGAGTACATGGCTCCTGTGGAAGGATGTACTTGGGTACATAGCTTCTCCCCCCTATCAACTAGGCACCGGTATGCATCACTGGGGACGCTTAGGGTGTAAGACATCCGGTTAGACTTCTTTCTGCACACATTCACGTCGTAAGGGGACTATCACGAGAGTGGGGGATCCGTGAACAGAATAACACCTAGGTATTATGATGTCTAGAAAGGAAGCGCTTGAGCATTGGTAAGCACTTGGAGGAGGTGTTGGGCCCTTAAACTAGAGATGCCATTAAGCACTTGAGGAGGTGTTAGGCGCTGAAGCAGGGATGAACATATCTCGGTTGAGAGATGCTATACAGATAAGTATTGGATTACTTGGCAAATCCTGGTTGATTTTCTGTAATTACACATGTGCATAATGATTCAACTAAGATTTTGAAAATCTTGTTAAGAAATAAATCCTGCTAAAATGAATCTGACATGTGAATTAATTTGTTATGGTGTCTGGAAAGGAAGCGCCTGAGCATTGGTGAGCACTGGAAGAGGTGCTAGGCCCATAAACTAGAGCTTCCATTGAGCACCCAAGAAGGTGTTAGGCTATGAAGCGGAGTTGACCGGATCTCGGTTGGGAAATGTTATACAGATAAGTATTTGGTTTACTTATCAAACTTTTGTTGTTATTGATTTTCTATAAATATACATGAGCATATGATGTAGCCATGGTTTCGAAAATATTGTTATAGATTTCATCCTATAGAAATGAATTTTACATGTGAATTAAATTCATTATGGTGTTCTGAAACGAAGCACCTAATCTTGGTAAGCACCTATAGCATAGAACTGTCATTGAAGCACCGGAAGATGTGTTGGGATCAAGAACGAAGCTGTCAAACTTTGGTTGAAAGGTATTTTCAGGTGATCCAAGGCTTGCAGAAATTTGGCTACCTTTTAATGCACACCCAGGTGTGGGGTGGGGCATGGTTGTGAGTGCCATGGTTGTATAAAGCCAATTTGGATACCTGTGGAACCAAAAGAAGCTACTTATGCAGATAAGTATTTGGTTAAGTGGGAAACTTCTTGTTGATTTAATGTCAATATACATGTGCATGTGATTCATCTATGATTTTGGAAAATCTTGTGAATACTAACATGGGAATTGACTCATTGCTTGGGGCTTGAGAATAGGTATTGTTGGTTGCCAAAGACAATGGAAATGTTCCAAGCTGAGGAGAAGGATTCTCCAAGACCTAGAAAAGAATTATGCGGTGTGTACTAATGCATGCAATCAAGGACTTAGAGAAGTTCGTATGCAAGACAACCACGAAGTGGAACCAAGGAGGAGTTCTAGAACGTACCATTGGACAAGTAAAGGTGCAAAGGAAGCACGACGGTCCTGATACGACTACATGGGAACTAGAGGATGCCATGCAATTGACACACCTAGTTTTGGTTCAATTTTGTAGAGCAGTGAGGGCAGTGCTAGTGCAACAATTGCTATGTTTTTGTAAAGTACTAAGGACAATGTTGTTGAAGGGGGAGGGGAATATAACACCCCGGTTTTGACCCCGTGGTATTGAATTGCACATGATGTACATATTTTATTTGATCATGGTGTGGAGCTCAAGGCAAAGGCCCCACCATGGATTTAGTATTTTATGTATCGGTGATTAAAATCGATGCCAATGGTTTATGTGCTAGCTAGGCACAATATGTTTGAGACATCATGTAAAATGAAAACTAATAAAAATACCACGACTAGCTATGCGCCGCAACGTTAAAGAGATGGGGGCATGATTTCACAAGGAATACAGAGGGGGAAATATTCAAACCTTTTATCCTATGGGGAAAATCCAAATGTATAAGGGAAAACCCATAAAGTGGTCAACTACCCATTTGTCCTTTTGTGCCCAGTTATCTGGAAGTTGGTTGAGGAAGTTATTGCATGAGAATGGGCAAGGCATGGAGGTCAATTCGAATTGGGTAGAGCACCCATTTTAGAAAAACGTGTTTTTACTTAATGGGAAAGTAAGAACCCAAAAATTACTCACTCACCCATTATGTATTCATGTCCTCCATTCCTCATGGCAGTTGGAAGCTTGCAGAGCTCTCTCCTTCATGTTTTTGGTCTGTTGTGTTTTTTCCGCACGTTTTTATAGTTTTCTTCATTTTCCCCATGGATGGGAGGTCATTTTGGAAATGCTCAGTTGTTGGGATCTTCCCTTGACATTTTTGTTATTGATTACTCATTACCCGGCTGGGGAAAACCCATTTCGGTTGCACAATGAATGGTAGAAGAAATCCGTGAATTTTGGGTGTTTATTAAGGCCATTTTTTCCCCTGTGAGCAAGTTGGGATCTTCCCCCACATTTTTTTTGGTTTCCCATTTTTTCCCATGGCTGAGAAGTCATTTTTGGTGTTGCTAACTGCCCAGGGAGATAGATCTACATTTTGGGGTTAGGAAGGGACTGTTTTGCCAACGTGAAGCCAACGGACGTTTTAAGAATTTGAATCCATGAGATGGGGATTTGTAGAGGTCATTTTTGCCTATTTGGAGCCATTAAACATTCCCTGAAATGATTTTCTCACTTGGGTTGTTTTTCCCCATCTACCATTTATGTTTCTGGTTTCCAAACGTTTCTCTACAACCCAACAATTGTATTTTGCTGTGAAGTGCATACTGGTGTTTCCTTGGCTGAGTAAGTCCAAGGAACCCATCTGTTAGATGGTTGAATGTGTTTGGATGTGACTATTGGCTTGGATGAGTAGGTCCAAGGCCCCCATGTTATTGGCTTGTTTCCCTAATAGCCTATGAAATCCAACTGTGTGTTGGCTTGATTATGGGTGTATGGTCTTGCTGTGGGTAAGCCTGTTGCTCCATAGATCCTTGTGGAAATCATGCCCAGCTCGAGGGTGGCAGTGATGCTGAGAGATTGATCAGCATACTTGCCTATGGTTGGGTGGAATGTTGTAGCGACGTAGCTAGTTGCGTGCCAACTTATTTTCATGATAAGTATTCTTGTGCTTCATATCTGCAATCTATTTGTTTTATGAATTAATATGAACATATTGAATGCTTGAATGAATGTGTTTTTTTTTCCGTTGTGTATTTACATGTATAATGCATCGATGTATGTTTTTAATTCAATCCATTTTTAATTATCATGTTCATGGGGATAGATTTCCTGTTTGATAGCAACAACAGCCTAGTTGTGTCCTCTCCATCGTCGGTATGAGAGGTGGGGATGTGATAGGGTTGGTTGATTCTTTTCTGGACTTGAATGGGTTTCTTGCTTGGATGATCGACAATGGTTTTCAGGTGAGACTTGGAGTCAATCCCTTTATTGGTAGATCTAACATGTACAATATTTATGATCCAACATGTATTGCACTCAAAGAGACTATTTTTCCTTAATCATGTTGAGAGTTCAAGGAATATTATAGATGATCATGATTATTGGGTTTCGACTGTGGATCTTCAACTAGACCCTCAATTGGAGGGAGGACTATGTCCATTCTCTTCGTCATGCTAGCTTCATATTGGGGATAACTAAAGAGAAGATTCATTGGTATTGGAACACTTCAACTGATTAAGTGGTCACAAACTTAGCATATGAATCTATTTCCTTTTAACACAACGTGTATAGGTCAAGATGGTGGTTTCGTCGTCTTTTGAAATGGCAAGCTCCTACAAATATTATGTGCTTTAGTTGGTTGGACATACAAAATAATATTATGACTAGAGAGAACTATAAAAGGCTTGGTGGTATGGTCTTTACTTGTTTCCCTCGTTGCTTACAAGCTGTTGAATCGGTGGACCAACTATTGGTCACCTGCAACACTTCTCAGCAGATATGGGAGGAAGTGACTTACATGATAAGAATCTCTCGGCATTGGGATTTTGGCTCTCTTGATGCTAGTCTTCATCACGAGTTTGCAGTGATTACTCAAAATTCTACTTTGCCTCTCTTTTTCATCTAGGGTGTTTGGAGGTTCTAGAACTCTATTCTCTTTGAAGATGCTCATGTTTTCCTTGAACGTGTTTGCAGGTTTATTATCATTTCTTATACTGAATTTTTCCATGGCAATAAAACTGTCAAAGCTCTTTCTAAGGCTCCCCTATCCTTACTAGCCATTTCCCTATAGGTTTTTTCTATGGCCAACTCAAGGGGGAGCCTATCGCACAGATATATACTTTCTTATCAACCAGATCAAATTCTTCACTCTTTCTTTCAGTTGTGGAGGGGGGTCCAATACCCATTCAGATATTTTAGCACTCTAGGATTTACTCAAATTCGCTATCTGTCATAGTGTTTTATCATTGCAAGTACTTGGTGACTCCCATGTTGTTGTGGATTGGATCAAGGGTAGAGGGTGCATTCATGTCGCTATATTGGAACAATGGAAATCCTACATTCTTGAACTTCACAATAACTTTGAAATGATCATGTATATGTACATATTTTGGGATTACAACCACGGGGATGATAAGCTATCAAAGTTGGGCATTGGGATACCTGAAACACTAGTCCATATCAAAGAGTATATCAATGACCAATCAGGGGCGGAAGACATTCCATGTTTTACGAGGATTGATTCCACTTTTTGTTTGATATGTTAGGGAGACTGTTGACACCAAAATGGAATTTTTACTTTTTCTATTGGTCACACTTGGAGAATAATTTAATTTTACAGTGTTTATATATATCCTGGCTTAGATATTGGATTTTGTCTCTGAATAGGTTTTAAATTTTATATGATGTTTTGGTTTATTTTCTTAGTATTTAAGTATTGTTGTAATGGAATTCATTGGAGACTTTGGATTACTATATGTTGGGATAGGCACTATGTAGTTTCTTTTATTCACATTATGAATAGCAAGAATTTTTTTTTGGGTTAAAAAAAACTTATAAGATCCATGTACCTAATATTCTCTCTCTGTTGATTGATTGTGACTTTTTTGTCTCTTTGGTTAATTGCATGGATGCAAATTAGTAATCCTAGGGGAATTTGAGTAGTTGACTCTCCATTTTTTTTATGATAGTCTTGTGATAATCAACCCTATTTGGGGGTTTATCCCCACAACGAAACTAGGCACTCCATGTGTGAAGAATTCTTTGAATTCTTCTCCTTCTCTATAGGGATTCCTTAGGACTAATTTTTTTGGCTTTGTTTGAGTCTTTTGAAACCTATCTATCTGTAGAATAGTCCGTTACCCTGATTTAAACTAAAGGATTGCAAGTTTTTTGAGGTTTTTAAACTTTTTTAGATACCTGCAAGAAGCACATACTCTCTCTAGTGTTAAAGTTTTAGTGTAAGGATAGGTTTAACATAAGAAATATACTTTAAAGCATAAACATAGTTATGAAACCAGATTCAGAATAATACCAATCTTACAAATTTAAACTGTAGTAAAACAAACATAATTTTCATCTCTTTCAACTTTAACACTCCATTCGTCACTGCATTAAAGTTGTTCCTTCAGATGATTCGCAAAATGCTATGTATAGTAACAAGGTAATAAAAATAATGTACAACAGTAAAGAATCGTACCAATTATTTTGAATCAACCTTATACTCAGATACTGTTAAGTTTTGATCGTCATCAAAGACACAAGTCAATTAGGTGAACAAATGACGTACCTTAAGAGAGAGAGAAGGTTAAAGCAGAAAGATACAGACCTCAGATCCTTAGTCAATAGGAAGAGAAACTTCAATCAAATTACTTAGGTTTTAGCAGCACAGTCACACCCAGTATAGTCACACTGACAAAAGACACACAGTCTCGTTCGATAAGAATATTGTCATGATGAGCAGTGACCAATAGTCACACGGATCAGTGACACATAGGTAGGGATGTTGACAGGTATACAATCATGTTTAGTAGTGACAAGGCTGAAAGAGACAAGAATTATGATGAAGGGAGAGTCATGCTGAACAATTATTCATACAGACACGTTGAAAGGAGAGTCACGCTGAACAATGATTCATACAGTCATGCTAAAGGAGACAACAATCACGTTGAAAGTGGATAAGTGGTCATGCTATGGAAGAGACACGGTCGTGCTAGGGTAGAGACCACAATCATGCTGGTAAAAACAACAATCATGAGGAACCCGCAGTCATGCTAATATAAGAAAACAATCACACTGAAAGAGATCACAATCACAAAGACATGCAATCACTCTTGTGCAAGAGACACTGGGTCATGTTGGTGCATAGTCACATGGAGCAGAAGAATACAATCATGCAGACTAGAAGAAGATACAACCATGCATGAGATAGGTGAAGAGTCTCGCAGAGGAAGAGAATACATTCACGCGAATGTGGAAGAGAAGTCACACGGAAGTGGAAGAGCAGTCACACGGAATGCAGAAGAGTCATGCGAGAGGAGGACGAGGTATTCAGTCACGCGGATGTGGAAGAGAAGCCACGCGGAAGTCGCGATTAGCATCCAAAACCAGGTAAGAGATATATGACTTCTTGGATGATCTCGTTGAAGGATAATCTTTTCTTTTTATAAGAGTTAGGGGTGTTAAACATAAAATACAATCAGGTTAACTTAGGATAGGTACCAAAGCTCCTAAGGGTGTAAAAAAAAAAGTGGTACAATGGTGTAGTAAATTAAAACCATAAAAAATAAATGGTGTAATAATAAAAATTGGTCCAATGGTTTTATAATAAAACCATAAACAATAAATGGTCCAATGGTCTTATAAGAAAACCATAAAGTAAAAAGAACTTAGGTTAGTATACCAATAGTCAAAAATAAAACCCATAAGGTAAGAGTTATCATAACAAAGGTACACACAATAAGAGTGCATGACCAAGTAAAATAAAAGACTAGAAGTCAACCAAAGGGGGTCATAATAAGACAACCCACATACCCACAAAACTAAGTTGAGCCATAAAGGTGGACAAACAACTCCTTTTACCTATAGGACCAACAAGAAGAAGGACTTTAATATTTTCTCTCTCTCAAGGTACATTGTTTCATATATTTTATAATCACTTTATAAGGGGAAGATCCAAACTAGATGGTGCGATCCTTCAATCCTCAATACTGCTCCTAAGGGTTAGGTGCTAGGGACATCATCAAGGAGTGGTCAGTCCCCTAAGAAACAACACAACAATAAGTAATTAGGATAAAGGACATCACACATCATCATATCAATCAACTTGACAAAGATTCACCTGGTTAACTGACCATGGGTGCTCTTGTAGGAATTGCTTGGTCCCAAACTAGGAATTTTCCTGGTCCCAAATCAAGAAGTCTCTGTCTCAACCTGCATAATCTGCTTGGACCTTGTGTCCAAGAAGCTGTCTGGTCCCAGACCAGAATACCCTAGAGACATATAAGGGCCCTAACCACATGTTAGGGACTTTTCCATGGCAATAACCTGCTTGGTCCTAGACCAAGAACCCCAAGAGTCTATTGGGGGTCCTACGGTACCTATTAGGGCACCATCCTCTATGAGAATGGGTCTCGCAGTTGCACTAAATTTAACACTTCCTCTCATAAAGAGGGGCATTCTAAGCACATCGATAACATACTGCACCATTACATGGTGATCACTCATCTCGATGCATACCAACATGTCATCAAATACAAGATTTTTGTATGAGCTTCAAACAACTATCCTTCTCAACACGAAGCATGATCTCATAGACCCTCTTGGAAGTTATAGTTGACTTCGTCTAATAGTTGAGAATCACTTTCCACATATCATCTTTCCAAACCTATTGTTTGGATGACTCCCCATAATGAGAGTAGACTCAATCAGTGACATGGATCCCTTTGGACCAAACGTGAAGCTTTTCAATAGTCTTCTTAAAGAGATCAAATGAAGGTTTCTTGGCCTTCTTCGTCCACTTATTTAAGTGAGAAGTCTTATAGGCTTCCATCTCTAAGTCACTGGAGGACTGATGGAAGATCACATTTATACTTTCCTTTTCTGCAACCCCACTCTGTTGGGGACTGAAGAGAACAATTCGCTCCCTCTTGATCTCTGAATATTGACTAGGGTATAGAGCTTTAACAACATGTCCTAAGACCTTATAGAGGTCACCTTCACGGACTCCAACCACAATGGTTGAGCTTATACTTCTACCTTTAGGCCATATCAAAGCCTTTCCTTCTTACAAGGTTACAAAGAACCCCTTGTCTTCTAAAACTGTCACTGAAATAACATTCTTATTTAAACTAGGAACATATAAAATTTCCCCAATATTAATAAACTTACCTTAATCAAGTTGTAAGGAATTTGAACCAACTCCTTTAATGTCATAGGTACTTCCATTTCCAAGTTCCACTTTCTTATGGAACTTCTTGGCCTCAAAGACTGTAAGGGCCTTCTTGAATCCAGTCGTATGTTTGGTAGGTCCACTATCTATCCACCAGAAATATGATTGACTGGAGATGGTACCAGTGAATGTTGACACCAAGAAATATTATTTTCTTGATTTGGGTCCTTGGTGTCACCCCTTGACTTCTTTGGCTTAGGTTATTCCTTTTTTGTAGCAGATGAGGCATGCTGTTTCTTCCTATGCCAATTCTTGTTAAGTGATTTTTTATAGTCTCTTGCATAATTACCAATATTATTATAGTTATAACATCTAACCACATATTTATGAAAGTACTTACCGTGTGGTTCCTTACCATTATTGTTGTGTTGGGGGATATTCTTCCTTTTCATGGCTTTGGCAGCTAGTGCATGATCCTTTTCAGGTGGAGGTTCAGATCTACCATGGATCCTTCCTTCTTCTTCTAGACAATCATGCTACAACCTTTCGAAGTTTGGTTGAACCTCTCTTCCATTTATTGAGGCCAAGAATGTCTCCCAAGATGCAGGAAGGCCATCTAATATTGTCTGCACAAGATCATCATCTTCTACTTTATCTCCAATGGCCATGAGTTTATATATTATTTGAGAGATATTGGAGAAGAAGGTAGCAATCGTTTCATCCTTCTCCATCTTTAGTGAACGAAGTTGCTTCTTCAAAGTCCTTCTCTGAGTGGGGGATTTCTTTACATAGATGTTATCTAGAGCATCAAAGCATTCTTTATTTCCTTAAGGGAGCTATTGTGGGCATCAAGTTGTCTTTAACCAAGTCAAAGATAACTCTCTTTGCCTTGGCTTGCTTCTTCTTGAATGTTGTTCTTCCTTGAGCTGTAGTGGGCTCTTCAACAACTCTAGTAACCAAGTAATCTAAATCGCTCTCTTCTAGGATATTTAGAACCCTAGCCTTCCATGCATTGAAATTTGAGGCTCCCTCAAGCCTATCTTCTGATTTGATTGAAGGACTAGTCATCTTCAAACCCTACTTGTACACTTGAAGAGTTTGACCTGTAATCAAGTTGAGTAAGGTATAAACCTTACCTTAGGATGTATGTAGTTTCTATTAGCTGCAAGGCAAAAAATAGCTATAGCCTAAGCTCTGATACCATGTTAAAGTTTTATTGTTAGGATAGGTTTAACATAAGAAATATAATTGAATGCATAAACAGAGTTATGAAACCATATTAATAATAGTATTGCTCTAATAAATTTAAACTGCAATAAAACAAACATAATTTTCATCTATTTCAAATTTAGCACTCCATTGGTCACTGTGTTAAAGTTGGTCCTTGAGATGATTCACCAAATTCTATGTACAATAACAAGGTAATACAAATAATGTAGAATAGTAAAGAATCATACTAGTTATTTTGAATCAACCTTATACTCGGATACTTTTAAGTTTTGATCTTGTCACCAAAGGGACAAGTCAACTGGGTGAACAAATAACGTACCTTGAGAGAGAGAGGGCTAAAGCAGAAGGATACAAACCTCAAATCCTTAGTCAACGTGAAGAGAAAATTCAATCAAATTACTCAGTCTTTCAGCAGCACAGTCATACCCAGTACAGTCACACTGACAAAAGACACATAGTCACACTAGATAAGAATATTGTCACGCTAAGTAGTGACACACAATTAGGTATGCTGGCAGGGATACAATCACACTAAGTAGTGACAATGCTGAAAGAGACAACAGACACACTAAAGGGAGATTCACATTGAACAATGATTCATACAATCACGCTGAAGGTGGAGAGGTGGTCACGCTAGGGAAGAGACATGGTCATGCTAGGGTAGAGACCACAGTCATGCAGGTAAAAAAAGTAGTCATGAAGAACCCACAATCATGTTGATATACAAAAACAATCAATCTGAAAGAGTGCAGAGTCACAAAGACATGCAATCACGCTTGTGCAAGAGACATTGGGTCATGCTGGTGCATATTCACGTGGAGCAAAAGAATACAGTCATGTAGACTAGAAGAAGATACAACCATGCATGAGAGGGGTGAAAAGTATCACGGAGGAAGAGAATACAATCACACGAATGTGGAAGAGCAGTCACACAATGCATAAGACTCACGCTAGAGGAGGAAGAGGTATACAATCATGCATATGTGGAAGAGAAGTCACACGGAAGTCATGGTTAGCATCCAAAACTAGGTAAGAAAGATATTGCTTCTTGCATGATCTTCTTAAAGGATAACCTTTTCTTTTTATAAGGGTTAGAGGTGTTAAACAAAAAATACAATTAGGTTAACTTAGGATAGGTACCAAAGGTCCCAAGGGTGTCAAAAATAAAGTGGTCCAATGTTGTCGTAAATTAAAACAATAAAAAAATGGTGTAATAATAAAAAATGGTCCAATGGTTTTATAATAAAACCATAAACAATAAATGGTCCAATGGTTTTATAATAAAACCATAAAAGAAAAAGAACTTAGGTTAGTGTATCAATAGTCAAAAATAAAACTCATAAGATAAGAGTGATCATAACAAAGGTACACACAATAAGAGTGCTAAGACCAAGTAAGATAAAATACCATAAGTTAACCAAAGGGGGTCACAATAAGACAACCCACATACCCACAAGATCAAGGTGGACCATAAAGGTGGACAAACAACTCATTTTACCTATATGACCAACAAGACCAAGGAATTTAATCTTTTCTCTCTCTCAAGGTACATTGTTTCACATATTTTATCATCCTTGTATAAGGGGAATATCCAAATTGGATGGTGCAATACTTTGGTCCTCAATACTAATCCTCAAGGTTAGGTGCTAGGGATATCATCAAGGGGTGGCAATTCCCTTGAGAAACAACCCAACAATAACCGATTAGGAGAGAGGACATGACACATCATCATCTTGGTCAACTTGACCAAGATTCACCTATTTAACTGACCAGGGGTGCTCCTACAGGAATTTGTTGCTCCAAGACCAAGAATTTTCCTGGTCCTAGCCCAGGAAGTACTTGTCTCAACATGGAATCTGCTTGGACCTCGTGTCCAAGAAATTGTCTAGTCCTAGACCAGAATACCCTAGAGACATATAGGGTCCCTAACCACATGTTAAGGACTTTTCCATGGCATCAACCTACTTGGTCCCAAATCAAGTACCCCAGGATATTATTGGGGGCCCTAGGGTACCTTCTAGGGTCTTACTCTTCCCTAGTTAACTGACTAGGGTACCATCCTCTCTGAGAATGGGTCTCGTAGCTGCACTAAATTTAACATCTAGAAGGAATAATAGTGTGTACATGATATTACCTTTCCTAACAAGCATGTGTGCACATGCCATTGTTTGGAAACAAGTGTATGTGGCTTGGGAATGAGGGTTTTTTTCCTTGTTTTTCACTTTTTGCATTGATTGCTCCTACATTTTGTCTCTAAAGTCACTCAGGATGTTGTATTACGTATCTGTTTAGGAGTGTTTTGTCATGTTTATGGTGATTTAGTAAAAACATTATTTGCTTAGTACTCTTTTTATTAGTTTTCTTTCATTTTTGTTGATAGTTTGAGTTTGCGTTCTCCTTTTTAATGAGTAAATTGGTAAATGAACATTTGTTTTTGAAAGTGAAATTCAAGAAGCAATTTGGTTTCATATTGATATTGTGCTTTTGGTTTATTAAAAGTTGCATTGGATACCTTTTCTAGTGGAGAATGAAAGTGGTGAATGCTAATTGAATGTTCTTAGTGCACTTATAATTTCGTATATTGTGAACATCTTCTTTTCATATTTATATCCCTCATCAAAGGATGAAACCGTTTAAAACAATCTAAATAAATCGAACTATACTCATTTTTGTTGATAGCAAACCAATAGTGGTCTAGGTATAGGGCCTTGGTAGTAGGTTTGGAGATTCAATTTTGCAAGGCCACTAAAACAAAAATAGGACCTCATTAGTTAAGATAAAACGTGTTAGTAGAAGTAGACATTTGTCGGGAAAGCATGCGTCATATGCGCATTAAGCACAAGGTCAATCTAAGTAGGAAATGGAGATTATCCCCTCATTGCTTTCTTGGTGGGATATACGAGTTAGGGAGATTTAGTTGAAGTGGAAATGCCTTGGAGAGACACCGTTGTTCTATAAAGTTTCAAGTCTAGTATATGTTCCTACTTTCACTACCCATTCATAGACATCCCTACCCATTTGCAGACACCTGACCCACTACTATTCTGGACAATTAACAATCAAAAAAAGGTGTCCATGGTTTCTTTTCATAGTTTTCACTCAAGTGACAGCAAGTGGGAAGTTCCTATGGTAACTAAGACAAATGCCTAACATCTACTTCAACTTCATTGAAGGGTGCTTGTCTTTGCAAGGGTACTTGCACATTGGGTGATTGTTGTGTGAGGTTACCATAATTGCTTCGCGTACCTTTATTGGTTGGAATTTGGACCTAATCATCCCAAGCTAACATACGGAAGGCTCATTTCAATTCTTTGTTGATCTTGTTCCCAGTCCCAACAACCATGGACTTGTCTTTGGAAGAGTAGTATTGCTTGATCATATCTTCATGGAATATTTCTAGTTGAGTTTGTTTGTGTTGAACATCACATAGTAAGTTTCTTTTATTTTGATTTTTCCTGAGTTAAAGTGGATGACCAACCTCTATATAGGTCCAGAAGAACTAGAAGTACCTTTCTAGAAGGGCAAAGTTACCTTCATGGAGGTGAGGGATGGATAACTCAGTCTCTTCCCATAAGGTCTCTACCAAGGAAAAATATATGATTTCAAACAATCCCATAGAGGAAGAAATAACAAAATATATCAGTAACTTTGATGAAATCTTAAAGAAAAAGGGCTTGAGAGGTCCTAATGTTTAGATTGATATCCCAAGAATGGGTCCATCCCCTCCTATTTCAAAGAATCTTTGTTTGGTTGTGATCAAGGACCTAATAGACCTTGCAATTGACATTCATTTTAACATGCCTTCCACTAGTTATTAGAGTCCAATTTTCTTTCATGGCCATAAATTTGGTATTGAAAGTTACACTAGGTAGTCCAATCCATTATATGAGTGGGTCAACATGATAAATGTTGGTGGTAGTTTAGAAATTGGGGGCACCCATCCTCCTGCTTCTAGTACTCCGATGGGATGGGTGAATCTCATACCCTTGAATATTCTAGATTCTAGTATATTCCCCTCCACCTCTAGAGTATCTATGGGAAGACCTTTCCCCTTAGTGATAACTCCTAACTGTGGAGTAGGAACTTTGGCATATGTTCCTTAGGGTAGAAATGATTTTTATTTTTAGATGTTGTTGAATGGGATGCCACACACGATTGCTATAAATCCTTTTGCATTCCCAAATTTTATCAAGATGACATGAAGCTCATCAATCCACTCCAATGTGTTCTCGTTTGGAGGTGAATATTTTTTTTTATATGTGCCCTTAGTAGGAACTAGACCCCTCCAAGCTCTAGTATGCCTTAGGGAATCATTTCATTTTCTTTAATGGAGGCATGAGCAACGAATCTTTCTCACCTTATGTGAAAGTTATGCCAGGCTATACTTGCATCCCTAGTTGTTAGATCAACTCACCTTTCACGCTTGGTAGTGCTTATACTCAAGGTAATTCATTCAATAATGTGAACTAACTACTAGCGAATGCTCTTAGAAGTTGGAATACTTTTTCTCAAACAACATTTCCATTCATAGTGACATTGAATCTCCCAATTTTGACCAAGTTAGCAAATTATCTCGTTATGCATAGTATGAATTGGCCTCCTGTCTCAACCAAGTTACCTTCCGATATTCCCAAATTTGAAGGGAATTTTTTAGGAAAACCACACAAGTGATGATGTTACATATATGGCGTTCATCAAAATCACTAATGGATGATAGAATTAGATTAAGGAATTTTCAGAAAACTTTGATTTGGGTCACATTGAAGTGGTATATTGAGCTCCAACAAGCTTCTTTCAGAATTTTTACACTTTGGCGATGACTTTCTTGAACCCTTTTAACTTCCTATCCAGTATGAGATAGGAACTCAGCTTCTAACATCCCATCTTCATGATAAGTCCACCCATATTTTTGACCACATTCATGAGTGGTGAAGGAGATGTCGACTTATTAAAGCTTAGGTACTTGAAAAATTCTCGGTAGACTAGTTTGTAATGTCTTTTCTACCCTACATTACAAAATACATCATTCTTTAAGGAGTCAAGACTAAGTACCATTCCATCATCACCCAACAGCTGGACCAGGTGTATTCCAAGTCTAGGATGTTGTATGAGATCATGCATATGGTTCCATGAGTAGACATAGATCTAACCTGACCTAAACTTGGTCCATGTGCTGATGGTGTGATTGGCTTAATGGAGAATGCCACAACTAGTCAAGTTATAACCCAAATTGGACAAATGCCATTAAATGCAACTGTTGCATTTACACAAACTATCAATATGTATGGCTTCTTGTCTCTACTCTTCCATATGGAAAGTTATTCATCTACAATAGGCTTTGTAGGAGCTTTAGGTGTCACATCATCTGCTCCTTCAATAGTTTCTCCTTCACAAATTCTACATATACCTAAATATCAAGGTGTTCTTGATCTTCCTTGACCACTATAAGGTCGTTGTCTTTGCTGGTGAGCACCACTCTGATGATGGAATTCAAAGAAAGCATCTTTGACAATACAATATTTTAAAAAAAAACTTTGTAATATTGTGATATAACAACATATGCAAATAACTCAACACATTGTAGTCTTTGTAATACAATTTCTACAGTTAAGTAATACAATGTGCAGGGATACAATTTCTATAGATAGTTTAGTGCTTTCTTTGTGATACAAACAATACACTAGTGTTTTGCAATAATACAATATCTGCTCCAATCTTCTGCTATAAATGATAACCATCATGAAAACTAGCATTTTTTTCTACAAAATGATACGAGCTCCCTTTAAATAGTTCATTTTTTATAGTAAAAGTATTGCAATACCTAAATAATTCCATAAAACAAAATCAACAATTTCAAGATGGAGCAGACAATGTGAACCCTACAACCCAAAAAAACAATGATGTAACCCAATTCTAAAATGAAATGAGCAAAACAAAGATGAAATCTAGCCATTATATAGTTTGAAATCATAAGATGCAACTGCAACAACCCATATTCCGCGGGCTTCGTTAAAGCTAAAATATAGATTTATTGTTTTGCAACCGCTTCCACTTGAGATTAAAATAACGATGAGAACATATTCCTAGATAAAACATGCTAGAAACATAGACCCAAATCTAATCAATATACGGAAGTAATGGAAAGGAAAACATCCACATCCCTCAACAATTTTCATACCTGAAATAGCTATAAACCCTTACAACCATATCAAAGAAAAACTATATAAATTGAAAACAATTCATTAGTGGTCAAGCTCAAGGATGAAGAAAGATATGAGGGGAAAGGAAATCGATTCGTTGAAGCTTCCAAAGCTATTCCCTCTTGAACAACATCTTGAAGACAAATCAAACCATGTTCGAAGAAGAAAGGATCATTTTTTAGACAATGAAAAAAACAACCTATGACTTGTGGAAGAAGAGAACACCATTATGCATGCACTACTGCATTATGGCTTGCTCAAGTTATAGTTGTGTTATGGCTTGCTCGGGCTATAGTTGTGTTATCAAAGCAATTCTTGATTTATCAAAAATATGTTTCTGCCTCTTGAGTATTTTATCCAATGTTTTTGAGCTCCTATTTTATCCATGGGGGATTCACTTGTTGACCAATATCGTAGCACGTTAGTTCATATTGTGGTTTTTAAAATTATCAAAAATTCAGCCAATATATTGCAAGTATTGGGGGGGATGAGGGTTTAAGGTGCAGGGATAGGGTGGTTTATAAGGATTTGGGTATAAAAAGGGGTGGGGGGAAGGTTTTAAGTATTGGTAGGGGGTTTCAACAAAAATATTTTGGGTCAATATTTATTGAAATTAAGGGTATTCTTTAATATCCCATGATTGCACGTGCTATGTGAGAGGTTCACCAAGTGAAGTCCCCGTGATTTTATCATTCTTTCAATTCTTGTTTCACAAAAATTATTTCAACTCTTTCTTTGATCTTAGCATTTTATGTTTCTAACTCATGAAATTATTCTTTCATTGTCTTCAATTCTTCAATTAACTTTCCTTCTTCATCACATTTAATCTTCAACTTTTTTTCTAAGCCATTGAATTGTCTTCTTGAACCTCTTGTGTGAGGACCAAACCTCACTAAGCATAACGATAAATTTAATTCTAAGAATTATACATTAAAATTAGGATTCTTTAATTATGCATTGTTAATTTTAACATGAATGTAATAATCAGAATTTACCAGTTAATCATTTTTAATACAACAATATCTATAACCATAACCATGTACGAGGAAACTAGGAAACCAAATTAAGAACTTATAGGAATAAATGATACATACCTGGCTATCAATGATGGGCTTACGAATTGTATGATAGAGGTAAGTCGACCAACAACATCAGCAACATTGAAACCACATGTGAGGGGACCGCTCTCCTCCCAACTAACCCCTTAGTCATAGACTGAGAGCCCTCGAGCTCTCACTCAGTAATACCAAGCCAACCAGACATCATACTTAGAATCATATTCTACCCTCGGCCACCAAAACTCCATCTCTATAAAGATCATAGAAACCATGGACCAAAACCTCCCCCAAACAAATATCATAATAACCAAAGACCATCAAGAACAAGCATATCCCCAAATTTTCTCTCAATTCCTTCATTTATCCAAGTAAATTAGATAATTAGTTAATTTAGAGGTATTTTTGCATGGGCGCCAAGTGGCTCCCATGCGCCTCACTTTTCCCAATAGCTTGTAATTAACTTAACTAAGATTTATTAGCTAATGTTAATGCTTAACCTTTTATTTATTTAGAATTTTGTTTTCTATTCAAGTTAAATAATATCTACTTTATTTTTTTTAACAGAAACTAAAAGAAGAGTAATATTAAACAGGCTGTGCACAGCCATCCATTCCAAAAAAACTACTGCTAAAGAGTTCTTGCTAGTTAGAGAAAAGAGAGACAAAATTAGGCCAGAAGATAGACCTTAAAATGCCGCATAAGGTTCTTATGTTTCGAATAATTACAGACAAAGTGTAAACTCTAACAAACTGTTGATTACGAAAGACACAAAAAAACATAGACTGATAGGAGACGCATAAAGGATTGCCTGGGTGCCCCACAGGCTGAATGACTGATTCCTCTTCCATATTCTGAATTGCACCTGCAGGGTTCTCAAGGACATGAATTCCCTGGTTCATCTACACCAAGCACTGCAGATCCTCCTGAATACAGTCAACTTTTCCCATGATTTCCTTCAGATTCATTTCATTATCGTCTATTCTGGAATCATGGTTGCTAATCTGATAAGAAGTGTAACCCACTATATCAACAAGGTTTTTAACCTCTTTAGCAGTCTCTCTAGCGTCCATTATCCCTATGGCCACCATTTCATATAGACGATGAATATTCACCTTTAATTTTGCAATTCCTTCATTATCCCCTGCACGTTCCATTTCCTGAGCTTGGTGCAGGTCTAAGCCAAGATTATGGCTGTGAATGCTCAAGCTTGACAACTGATTAAGCACCAGGATAGTCGAAACTGAAACCTACCCACGATAGATAATACAATATTGACTTCTAGGAGACAAATTAGAGAGAGCAGAACTAAGGATGATAAATTCTTGCTGAAGATTTTCAATTTCCCTTGAATTTTGACAAGAAATGGTTCCTAGCGCATCCTCTTCCCAGCCCGTACATTCACAACCAAGGGCCAAGGTATTACCTTCCAAAATAAGTCACGGGAAGAGGAAATCCATCCCTGAGCCTGATGTTGAACACCAAGAGGAGCCAGGTACGCAGCAAGAAGGACATCAACAATTCAGGAAAGCTGTCAAAGCCAATCTTTCTTTCATGAAACCCCTTAACTGAGGAAAAGCTTCCCAAGGAAAAACCAGCAATGAACCAAGCTGAGGGAGAAGATCATCTTCAATATCAAAACTATCATCTATCAGAGTTTCCTCCAATGCAGCAGTGTGAAGACTTACACCCAAGTGACTATCAAGAAGGGTGAAAGGGCAGACGAAACTTCCAGATGAGGCCATGATACTCTACCGAGGCTAACAAGAAGCGAGCTGACTGAGCCCACAATTAAACCTGAGGGGATGGAAAATTAAGGCGGAGGGATGCGTGGAGGAGATGGGAGGCCACGTGTTTCCAAAATAATAACCAAATTTTTGGTCATAGATCATGCGGAAGGGTGAGATAGAACTCAGGATAGGCAAAATACGATTTGGGATGAGCATTTGGGCATTAGGGGATAGGTTTTATGACCATATCAAGGTCATTTATGCTGATATAACCTTGAGGAAGCAGTGCCCCTTGATTAGCCAGAGCGTGCATGAGAACATTGTTTGCTCGGAGGATGTGAAAAAACTCAACTCAATTGAAGAGAAGGGGAGTGATCCTGTCATACATCCTTCCGCAGTTTATGGGTCTTGTGGGATAAGCATGAATCATTTTGTAGATAACTTGTCTCGAATATCTAAAGACTATAAGCCTAGGTATAGACAAAGTGTTTGTGAGGTCAAGACCCTGCATGAGAGCCATCCATTCTGCTTCATTATTCATCTTGTGGCCCAGCCCCCAAGTGAAGGTTTTTTCTATTTGTCCTCCAGGATCCAGTAAGATCCCCCCCGCACCTGCCACCCCTAAATAATATCTACTTTATTAGTATGGTCCTAATAGCTAACTTAGTCTTCTAATAACTTAATTAATCCTAATCAATATATTAGTGTGTTACATCTTGTAGTTGATCAATTATATTTCAATTTTCTTCACTTAGCCTTACAAGTGCTTCATCTAGATTCTTAAGCTTGCTTGCTTCATTATTGCTAGGACTCTCGTGCCCTTGATTGCTTTCCTCTTCTTCATTTAATTTTTGTTCAAAAAATAAATCTTCTTGGCTTGTTGCTTGACAATCTTTCTCAAGTGATTAATGTCTTCAAGAGATACCTCTAATTCAACTTCTAAATCAACTATTCCTTCTTCATCCTCACTTTCTTCCTTTGTGTTTCCCTTGAATTTGGACTGATTCTTGTCTTCTATGTTTAGGAATAAAATATCATTTCTTCTTTCATCTTCACTATCATCATCTTCATCATCATCATTCGACGATAATTCCCATGTCTTGGTGTAGGCACTTTTCCTTTGGGGGTAGTCTTCCTTATAGTAACTCCCTTTTGGCTTGTGCTTAAAATTTTCTTTAAGAGGACACTTAGCGGTAAAATGTCCAATATTTCCACACTTAAAACATTTGAATGATAGTTTTCCTTTGTACTTACCTATTCCTCATTTAGTTTCCTCACAAAATGGGGCATTTCTTCATCAGATTCTTCACTTGAGTGTGAAGAGGAATAAGAAGGGACATTTTTCTTATTAATTGCCTTAAATTCTACTTCTTTAGGAGTTGGATCCTCAGTTCTCATCTCACAAGCTACAAGAATTCCAAGCAACTGGCCCATTGTAATTTTCTTTAAATTCCCCATTTATTCTATGGCACACACTTTGGGATTGAATCTCATTGGTAAAGTCCTTAATACCTTTTGGACTACCACCTTTTCATCAATATCTTCATCAAGGCCTTTGATTGTATTCACTACTTCATCAATTCTCTAAAAGTATGTTGCAATAGTTTCTTCTTCCATCATCTTTAAGGATTCAAACTTGCTTCTAAATGTCTACAATTTCGCTTCTTGAATCTTTGCATCTCCTTGATAAATATTTCTGAGTTATCCCACATTTATTTTGCGTTTTCACAATGCATTGCTTTTACAAATTTTGTCTTCTCTAGCCTACTCGGGAATGCATTCATTGCCCTTGCATTTTGCTCACTTTATTTCGTTCTTGCTTGATCTTTTGGTTGATCTTTTGGTTCTTTGTAGCCATTGACTACACTCAATACATCAAATCCTAATGCCATCAAGTAGGTCTTCATCATTTTACTCCAAACAACATAATTTGTTCCATCAAATAATGGATCCTTGTTTGTAGAGAATCCTTCACGAGTAGCCATGTGTGTTTTTTAGGATCTCCTTCATATTTTATTGTGCACTTGCTTTGAATTTATTTTCACTCAAGGTGCACATTCCTGGCATAATTTCCATTTACTTTGTTGTTACAGTTACCTCTAGAACCTAATCTCGACCACCTAAAATTATTATTTGAAACTTACCCTCACTCTTGACTACTTATGGACATTAGGGAGTCTTTTGTGTGCTGATCATCTTGGACTTTGCACAAATTGATTGGTTATATGGAAGCATACACCTTGTAGGGATACTCCTTTTAGCCTAGAAAATCACTAGACTGAACAAAGGGGCATCTAGTGGTGACAGGGCTAGGTGGCCTATAATTATTAGGCAGGTCTGTTGGTGGAATTGTGTGATAACGGTAAGCAAGATCCACTATTTGATGCCACCAACAAGTGGAGAAAATGTTTATTACATTAGGTTGGTTCTATTTGCAAGACTTAGTGGTCATGTATGCTGATGTTGGGATAGTGTTGGCTCTCATGGGAATTTTGTGCACTAGTATCTCATAAAGGTTGAATAGGCACTTCATTTTATTATGAGCAGTGTAGCATGAGTTCGAGGGTATACTGTAAGCTATGAGTATAGGGTACCTAGTAGATAAGAATGTCCAGTGTTTGGGTATGTCGTACATGGTATAGTTAAGATCAATTTTGTCACAAGAAATTTGGGAACTAGAGGAACTTTGCCTTCCTCTTGTATTTGAAGTTAAATTGTTATGTTATTAGGAATTGAATATTTTTCTCTGTTAAATTTTAACATATTCTATTAATATAATGCAGGGGAGTGGTTTTTATTGGATTGAAACACTTCAAGAAAACCGTAGAGTTTTTTCAACATGTGAGTGGGTAATATGATCTTAAGTAGATTATGTTGCTTGTTTTTTGTTTTAACATTTTTTACAACCACTATGGGATAAATAGAGTTTCCAATTATGTTCTTTTGGTGCATGTTATTACAGCCCTAGTGACAAATTTAATAATAATAACTTTGTGATTGATGATTGATGTGAGCAATTGTTATAAAAGAGTAATGTATACTGATCGATACCCTAGAGTCAGACCGTATTGTTGCTGCAGGCTTTTAAGGGAGCACGGGTTGAATTTAACATATATTTGGGAAAAAAAATGTCTAGACGTGAAATACATCCGATATGCCCAGCATGTGGAAGAATGCATGCTAAGTAAACACATTAGCGCGACGGACATCAACAAATGCACCCAACCTTTAGATGGTGTTTGCGAGTGCATTCAGAGGTAAATGGTATTTGTGAGTACTCCACGAGATCTCCACATAGTCTCCCGTCAAAATTGTTCAAACAGAAAACAGGGTGATCATGCTTCTCATCACCTTGGTAAGATTTCAACCCCAAGGGTGCTTGCAAATATTATGTTAAAACAAATCATATATGATTTAGAAAACAATTTTTGCAAATTGCAGTGTATTCTACTCATAAACATGGTATTTGATTTTTATGAATAAATTAAGATTAAACTGTTGATGAATTGTCATTGATGCCAACATGGACTTGCAGTGGCCCCACAGGATGTCATCGATGCCACCAAGTCTCACCTGTAGTGCCTTGACCCCTTACAAAGTGGTCTTGCACCTTGTAGTGCTTTGGATCCCTTACAAAGTGGTTTGTGCCTTGAAGCACCTTGTACTCAGTTGACAAGGTCCCTGTACCCACAAGGCTGGATCTTGAAGCCACCACTTTGCTGAAGATGTTGAAGACCTTGCTGATGATGTTGAATACCCTAGAGATGGTCCTAAAGCCTTGGTAGATGATGAAGAATACCTAAATGACTTGGAGAAGCATTAATGACCCATTCTATGGTCATTCATGCTTAGATGGTGTCATGGTACCCTAAGAGAAGGACTGACAACCCCACAGGTGATGTCATGATGGATCCTGACCCTTGGAGGTCCCCTTGCATGGTTAATATGGTTGAAGAAGCCTATGAAGGTTATTACTTGATGAAGAAACCTTGAAGAGGTCATTGGACCCACAATTGATGGTTTAAATGTCCTTGTATCCCTGTCACCTGAAGGAATGCATGATGGGGCCCTTTTATGTTGGTGATGACCTTGGAACCCTTGTTGAGGTCATGGAACTCTTGTATGTTGAAGATGACCTTGTATGGTCTTTGACATGTTATGGAACCCATGAACATGCCCTTACTTGTTGAAGAATCACTTGAAGAATCACACCTTGAAGATGAGGAAGCATTGATAGCCCTTGGTCATACTATTGCATATGGGATGATGGCATCTTGATGATGTGGAGGACAGCCTTGCTCATGGTAAACTTGATTGCATACAACTAACCCTAATGATGACTATTTTGTGGTGACCTTGATAAATGAAGAAGTGTGGGGTAACAACAAATATGAATACATGCAGCAAACCCTAAGACCCTTGCTTATGGTAAGGAATGGAACAAAATAAGAAAATTACATAACCCACAACATCCTTTCAAATCGGCTCCAAAAAAAAATCGAATTAAAAATAAAATTATTTTTATGTAGGTCGGATCCAAACTATATAAAAAAGCCACTATAAATACCCTAACAAATTTCATTTTAGGGTGTGAATTTTGAAAGAGCTATGAGGTAAAATTTGGAGGTTTGACTAAGGCAAATTTCGGAGTAGTCCAAGCTAGAGAAAAACAGTAGTCCCAAATTTTTGGTGGTTTATGACAGTCCGATCTTGGACTTGTCTTGCTTTTTACAATAGAGGAGCAGTTCGTTTTGTTTATGTATGACTGAGATTTTTGGACTGTGGAAACTGAAAAGCAGCAGAGGAGACATGGGAATTTTTCAGAGTTAAATTTATTTGGGGGTTAACAAAACAGCCCAAGTTTGTAGGATATCCGAGAGTTAGGGGTTTGTCTTCCTCTCTCTTTTGGCTCACACAGAATAGTCATACAGTTCCAAGTTTTCTGAGACATTTTTGGGATTTGAAAAGGTGTACAGTCTGAGTTTCTCTTAGGTGTTCACTGCTGGCTTTGTAGCAGCATTTTTTCTTGTGGTGGAGTTAACAGCAAACCTTCATTTGGGATGGTGGAGTCCACAATTTGAAATTCGGTGGTAGCAGACCACACTCTTTTATGACAGTCCCGAATTTATTTTTTTTGCACTGTCTACTGCTCGTGAGTACAGTCCCAAAATTCAAGTATGATGAACTAATAAAGGTATGTTGGCATGGCAATTTTGTACAGTATTTATATGAAGAGGGAGTTATGTGTCTAGATGTACACTAAGGTGTACATATGTTGAAGTGTACAAGTATAGACCCTTAACGTTATGGAAATTCTTCTACAACAAAGTCTTGTACACAACTTATGAAAGAATGAGGTATGATGAACTGGTTCAGACCTTGAACGCACATACATTGAGTAAGGATGATGCCCTAGTCATGAAATGACTTGTTCTCATTAGTACTAAGTCTGGTTTGAAGTTCATCTTCAACATCAGTTACAGTCCAAGTTTGAAGAGTGGCATACACAGCCTGATATGAAACTGATCAGTGGAAAGCACAATGCAAGGATGATGCCCAGTCAAAGATCATGAAGACCTGAGCAGACCTTGAGAGAAGCCTTTGTTGAAGTGACATGCACAGTGCACAGTCCCAAGGTTTGATCACTCTTGGGTATCTTGGATGTGACAGATTTCTTGATATGACTGAAGAGGACATGAGCAAACACTTGGGATGAACAGACTCTTATGATGAATCACAGATTGTCCTTGTGCTTAGATAGCAGTTGTCTTCATATATGGTCTGTAGATAGCAGGTTCTGATTGCTAGCAAAGATGTATTGAGTTAACATGACAGAGATTCATAAAATGCAGATGTGGTTCAATTCTAGAAGCCTGACACTCTAATGTTCAAGCATCTAAAGGTCAAGCTACAGGAAGTCTGCATTGAAGTTAGTAGGTATAAGAAATGTTGTTAGAGCAATTGGGTGACTCAATGTTTTGAGTATAAAGGAAAACATTTGTATGGAAACTAGAAGAATGACCATTTATTGTGCTAAAATATCTGAGACTTGTGTATAGACAAGAAAGTTCATGAATTCTTTTGATGTTTGACATATTGGCATGGGTAGTTTGTTGTAAGCATATTTGATAGGATTATATGATTGGGTGATAGTAGATTCACTTAGCTTGAAGTCACAGCAAGAGCAGAACCTTGAAGTCTGGGGATGAGCAGACTTTTGTGATTGAATGTTCAGATGTATACAGACCTTGATGATGACATGCCTTGTGCACTTTGATGAAGCATATCCTATGATGATGTTAAAGACCTTGTTGGTGATCAGACCTTGATGATGATGATGCATACTTGATGCAAACAACCTGGTATAATTGTTGATGATGTTGATATAACATGAGCAGTTGACCAGCAGCAGAGCAGATTGATATGATGAGTATGGTATGTGTGACAGTGATACCTTTAGCAAAAGACATGATGACAATGTGACTTGATGACTTGGCAGTATTGAAGAGAAGGTGTTGATGAACATAGAAGATTGAAAAGTGTGTTGCAACAGTGTTGTTGAGAGTGATGATCAGATGATCAACAGTACTGACCAATAGCAGAACAGATTGAAGAAACAGATGATATTGATGTGACAGTGAGCTTTAATTGTAAAAGCAAGCTTGTATTTCTTTTAAGGTTAGGATACCTCAAACCCTTCTTAGCAGGGTCTAAGAAAACCAGGCAGGGTCCTGGATGAAGAGTAGGTGCTCTTTGTATTAGTAGGTGTTGATTTTACCTCACGGTTGTAGCCAGACCAAAACTAATACAAAAAGATTACAAAATTATATGGTGTTGTGTTCTTTTGTGTTATGGTTCTTGATGATTCAAATGCTTATGATATGTGAATGATGAAGTGAAAGATGTTTATGAAATGATTATGCAGTGATGAATTGGTAGTTAATTGTGACAAGTTAAGAAAAGTTCTAAAATTGCCTTACACTGATTCACCCCCCCTCTCTCAGTGTCTAACATAAACAAACTATTTGATTTTTATAAATAAATTAAGAAAGGCTTTGACAATTTAAATACTGCAATATTCTACTAAATCACTAATTGCATGTATCATGATGATGAAAACTAAAAATTCATAACTAAGATATATATAATTTTATTAATTGCAAAAAAAATCATAGTAGGGTAAAGAAGTATTATACATCAAACTGTGAAATAAAGAATTTGCATTTAATATAGAATGCAAAGACAATGTTCACTAGAATTAACACAAAGAAGAAAATGGACAAAACACTATTTCCTAAAAAAAATCTGATGAGCTTTTCAATTGATTACATTTCAAATTTCTACAAAATATCTAAGTACATACAACCAAGCAAATAAAGGTTACATAGAAAAGAGGTTGTAAAAAGAAACTAGAAAATTGGCAAAAAACTTTCCTCATTAACTTAGCCTTTAAAGATATTGCATAAATATGAAAAGAATTGAATCATAGTGCATAGAAGACCACCAACACAAAACTGAATCTCTCAAGTTATAGATTCCCCCCCTTTTGTTGATGAGCATGGCATATGAAACACTTTAACAACAACTATGAGAATAAAGCAATCCAATATTCTATTACAATTTTTTTTGGCAAAAACTGTCTCCATTAATGATATTCAAATAGAGAACAAGTTAATCCTGAATCATACACACAAATATAAACATGTGATTAAAAAAATACAAAATAGACCTTCAAGAAGTAATATACAAAAAAAATATAAATAGACCTTCAAGAAGTAATATACAAAAAAGTTACAAAATAGACCTTCAAGAAGTAATTTTTAAATAGGGAAAGGACTCAGGCAGACTTTCTCATCATTTTGGAAGTACTTAGCCTTTAAAGATATTGCATAAATATGAAAAGAATTGAATCACAGAGCATAGAAGACCACCAATGCCCCCTTCTGTTGACGAGCATGACATATGAAACACTTTAACAACAGCTATGAGAATAAAACAATCCAATATTCTATTGGAAAAAACAAAAAAATTGTCTCCATCAATGTGGTTGAAACAAACAAGCTTATACTTAATACACAGGGACAAAGAATGCAGAGTAGATCATGATGGATCCAAATTACATGATCTCCATGAACAAATCAATGACAATTTCCTAAATTTGCTTGGCTAATTACATATCTGGATGAACAAATCAACGACATCCATTCTGATATTCTTCTAAATTTATTTCCTGTGTTGCACTGGATGACTTCAAGTCATCAAATGAAGAAAGAAGCAAATGAAAAAATAAAACATTGCATCGCAGACTGCATCCAAGCACTTGATGACTTCAACTTCAAGTTGTCAGATGAATGAAAACAAAGACTTCAAATGCATCACAGACATCGAACCAGGCACAAAAGTTAAAAGCAAGCTATGCAATTTACTTAATCAACAAAATTTCCTGAACTGTTGGATTGTAATCTATTGATGAGCAAAGGATCTAATTTCCATCAACAAATTCTAATAGCTCTTAAAGTAAGCAATGGATATTCCTAAATATTTCTAATCATATGCATCTTAGAAATTAAAGTTCACATAAATCAAGAATTTGTAAAACAAAACCAAAAAATTAGTAAAACAAACTCCATTAAATAAACATATATTTCAATATTCTAAATTCCTTAGCCGTAAATTAAAAGTTAGAGAAAAATAAATGTTAAAAAAAGCAAAAAAAAAATCGTTGAAAACCTCTTAATTGATGTTGTGGAAATAAAATACAAAACTATGATCAAAGTTGCAATTAATACCAGATATCCCAGCACTACATCAGAGACATTCAAGTTCAATCAGAGACTTCAAATGCACTCGATGACTTCAAATGCACTCGATGATTTCAAATCGTGAAATGAATGAAAAAAGCATTGCATTGCATATAAGCAAGCACGAACAAATGCACAAAAAAAAGCTCTGCATCAGGCACGTCGAAGCAGGCACAAACGAATGAAAAATGATCTATATCACAAACATCGAAGCAGGAACAACGGAATGAAAAAAAATATTTGCATCACAAACATTGAAGAAGGCACAAAGATTTTTTTTTTCATTTTTTTGTGTTTTGTGTACTTGCTTTCTTTTCTTTACCAAAAAAGCATCCAAGATTCCACGATTGCCATTTTCGATGCATCCAGAATTCCATAATTGTCATTCTACTTTTAGCTTTTGTTTGTTGTTTGTGTTTTGTTTTGATGGGCTATTAAACTTGTTATTTTTATTTTTTAATGTCTAATTTTATTTATATCTATTGAATTATATGGTGTTATTTTTATTTTTTAATGTCTAAATTTATTTATATCTATTGAATTTTATGGTGTTATTTTTATTTTTTAATATCTAATTTTATTTACATTTGATGGATTTGGGAAAATATAGGTTTATGATGACTCGAGGCATGTCCACGACATCAGCGTAGAGGCTGATCAAATGAGATGATCGACATTAATGCCGAGCGAACGCTACATAATGTGCAAGGAAACTTGACCTATTTGACATACACGATCCCTATGGTATAGGTCAAGGACCTGCTCGAGGCTACACAAAGACATGTGGTCGGGGTACCTTGTCCATGGGTTATACTATTCAGACATTTAGCGAACACTGTAGTTTGCTATTATGATCATCATTCGGTACCATAGGCATAGATGTCAGGACTCTATTTTGAGGGCTAGAAACCTAATTTTGTACTCTGACACCATATTTTTTGGAACTTTTATTCAAAAAATTAAAAAAAAATATGGCTACCAGTTTGATATATGTACATGTGTATGGATGTGAATGTGAATTATATGTGAATGCTTATTTTTTAGTTATGTGACAAATACCAATCTAAAATTTAATTTGCATACGAATTGACAACTTGATTATAGCGTCTAGATATATGTATGTATGTAATGAAATCAAATTGTTGTTCTAACAATCTTCCCTTAAGAATCTTCTCAGAAACATAGGTTCTCTAATGTGGTACTGACCATTCAATTGTGAAATAATCAACCGTGAATCCATGTGAACCTCTAAAGATCGAATACCATTTGAAATGGAATCCCGTAATAGCTCAATAACCGCACTATACTCAACCACATTTTTTGAGGATGGTTGAAGGCATACACCTCCTAAATACACGAGCTGGCCCTTAGGGGGTGCATAAATGACCCAAGCAGCGGAAGCTAAGTTCTGTGCATGATAGATGACACCATCTACAAATACTAAGTACGTTGAAGAATCCATCATCATCTGCCAACCAATATGAAACATGTCAACAAACTAGCGACATTACTATAAAAACCAAAAACTATGCAAAACTATACAATAATATACAAGGTACCAACCCAAGATGGAGACTCAAGTGTAGTACTTCTTAAGGTAAAACCCATTTCTAGGCTCTTTCAGCACATTCATTTCGTAATCTTCTCTTACTCATAAGCCCCTTTCTCTAGGACACGCCTCACATTGTAATGACCATGCCACATAGGATTAAAATTTCCTCCCTCCAATGGTTTGTTGGATTGATCATATAAAAGGACCAAGTCACCCTATTTACACTAATGGGGATGGACATACTTATCGTATTGGGCCTTGACACGACTCTTATTTAATTCTATTGCCACGACAACATCTTGATGTTTCTCATAAAGTTGCTCAATGTGGATTAATCGCTCTTCTAACTCATATGTGTTAGGAAAGAGCTCTATGACTAGTTTCAAGGAAGGGATCTCACATTCAATCGCTAAAACTGAAACCATTCCATGAACCAACTGGTACGGTGAAAAACCAATGGAAGTCTTGACTACGATCCGACAAGCCCATAAATAGGATACAACATGATATGCCAATTAACCTGCTTTGTCTGATGGTTTTTTGTAGAATGAACTTAAGAGATTTGTTAACAACCTCGACCTGACCATTCGCTTGGAGGTAATAAGACAAAGAATGTTCTTGCTCAAACCCCAACTTTACAGCTAATTCTTTTATCATATTATTTTGAAAGTGTCTTCCATTATTGGTGACAATCTCCTTAGGGATCCCAAACCGAGTGATAATCCTATTGAACACGAAATGGACAGTCGTTTCACCATCATATTTGACTGTAGGCATGGCCTCTGCCCACATAGTAAAGTAATCCATGATCACATTAATATGATGGTGCCCCTCAACTAATTTTAGGTTCCAATCCATAAAATCCACCCCCACTTAGTGAAGGGATCAATGGTGATAATAGGATGTAATGGGGAGTGATGTGAGTGCATGTTCCGAGAAAACAACTGGCAAGGGTGACATCTCTTGACCGCATTAACGTAATATTTAAAGATCAATGACCAATAATAACCTGCTCTTAAAATATTTTGAGTTGTATCAAGCTCGAATAAATGACCACCACATGCTTCACCATGGAAGTCATTAAGCATAACCTTAGCTTCCTCGTGATTGAAACAACGCCATAATATAGAGTCCACCTCGTGATGATACAACGTGTCACTGATGATGAGGTAATTTTTAAACTTATGAATTAAGTGTCGTCGTTCGTCCCTCAAGACATGAGGAAGGAGCTTAATTATAATATCGTCATACCAAGGGTCCTTAGACAAGATGAGGAAAATGTGCTCATCCACAAACAAGTCCTCGAGAACCGTGTCCTGATCCAACCTAGGAAGATCTGACATCAACTCCACAAAGACCAAATACTTCTTGTATTTTAGCGAAACAAAATCAAGGTCAAAATCTTATAAAATAACAATCCATTTATTATACTTCCCCCCTATCATATTTTTGGTCAAGACGAGCTGAAATGGATTGATATGCACTACAACTGTGGTTTGGTGAAGTAAGATGTAGTGTCGTAATTGTTGGAGTGTGTGAATAGTCGTTAAAGCCAAATTCTCCAGTTGAGTAAATTGAATCTCCTCATTAATGATATTTTGACTAAGATAATAGATAACGTGCTCATGGAGCCTATCATCCTCTTGAACCATAGCCATACCAACCGTCACTTGAGACACGACCACATAAACTAAGAAGTCTCTACTATAGTATGGAGGACTAAGCAGAGGGGTCGATGCCAAGGATTTATTAAGGGTGTCAAAGGACTCCTGGGATCACTCATCCCATAAGAACATAGTATCCTTCTTCAATAAGCACATAAACCCTTGGTCAGGTTTGCATAATTCACAACAAACCGACACAAGAAATTAGCCATCCCTCAGAGACTCTAAAGTTGTTGAAATGTGTGGGGGGGAGGAAACCAAAGTACTGCATCAACCTTTAACAAATCAACCATAATCCCCTCCTCTGACATAATGAATCCCAGCAAGCGACCTATCCTAACACAGAAGATGCAGGGTTGAGGGTTTAAATGAATCGACAACATCTCTTGAATACCAACAGAATATGTGCGAGATGATCCACCCTTTGGAGAGAGTGAGAAAAAAGTTCATCCAGTTACACTTAGATGATACACTTAAGGTTGAGAAAGGAAAAGGTCATCTCCCGTTGAAAATTAGCTCTGACATTTTTAAGGCCAAAGGGCATATTCTTGTATGCAAAAGTACCCCAAGGACATTAAAATGCAGTCTTCTGTTGATCCTCGAGTTTAATATGGATCTAATTATAACTAGAAAAACCGTCCATAAACGAGAAAATCTTTCTTCTTGCACACTCATCCAAAATCACGTGTGGCCAAAATAGTTTCTGATGCATCCAGGCTTCCACGATTGTCATTGCCTACTTTTTTATTTTGTTTGTTGTTTTCCTTTTGTTGCTTCCATGTCTCCCATTCAAACTGGTATAGGTCTACTCATTGTTGTTGCCACTATTATTGCTACTATCTCTAATTCACACACAACGTTCATTAGGCACATACATATACATATACATATTCTAATAAACAACCAATTTTAATTATTCATAATTGAAATTATTTTTTTCCAAAAAATTGTCAAACATATTCAGTGCACCTTAAAATACAAAATGTACCATTATCGATGTTTTAGTACAATTAGTGCACCATTAAAAATTCAATATAAATAGATAATATGCATTGTTATCATGGTTTGGAAGTTGAGGGAAGTTGGTAGGGTTCATTGGTGCTAAATTCTTAAAGCACACCAGTAACATCAGTGTAACTCTATAAAAATATGGCACCATTAAGGTGCACTAAAAATTAACATCCACATTTTCCATTAACTTCTCAAAAAATTCAAAGCGCATTGACCTGGTGGGATATTCCATATAAATTGAAAATGATGATGGTGTGTTTATGACATCGTAATGCATTGTCATTGACTCTCAAGTAATATTAAATGGATTGCTTACATAGTTACTAGGTTGAGGCTTCTAAGTTTAAGTGGTGTAGGTTTCAATATTCATATGCACTTCATATAATCCTTATAAGTACTAAAAAGAGCAGTGTTATAGGTGTTTGCAACTCTAATGTTTTAAATGGTGTGTTTGTAATACCTATCTACAATGATGTTTGTAACATACCATTTTTAGACATCATTTTATTATTATGGAAAACATGGTAGCTATCCATAATATGCATGAATAAACTCTTTATTTGATTTTCCTATGATAATATTTCACTAACAAACATGTTGAATATTATTACCAGAGTTATTAATAAATGCACGACAATGTTTAATTCATATTTATTATGGATCGTTTTCTTTTCGGATCAATGGCTAGTTGATTTTAATAATATAAATGGTTTTATATGATTTTGATTTTATTATAGATTGTAGAAGCAACGTTCTTTTAGTTACTAAGATATGTATGGATGCATACGATTAGCTACATGCCAAGGATTCCAAGTTGAAATTAGATTTAATTGTTTAATAATAACTAAGTTTATTTAAATACCTTTAATCATTATAAGTTTATGTATTATAACACATATTATTTACCATAGGAAAATCAAGTTTAATTGTTTAATAATAACTAAGGTATATTTATTACCTTTCTATCATTGTAAATATATGTATTATAACATAAGACATATATTGATATTATACTTAGTGTATTATTTACCATAGTCAAAAAAATATAATATTTATAATGTGATATATCTATATCCATGACAAGATGTTGCACAAGTTCTAATGTTTTTTGCAATTGAAATGTAATATTTAAAGGCATGTTTACAATATAGTAAACCTTGATCAATTTGCATTATAATTCGACATATGTCATTATTATGTTGATAATCCAACCATCCAAATACCAAGCCATGATTTTTAAACTCCATGTTAAACTTGTTGTTCAATATTCCAATGGTGGCATGGTATATATAATCGACGAATATGGATGAACTTCATGATATTAGCCATGATCTTGCTAATAACTCTTCTTCCTACAAAATGTATAAGTGTTAACTCATTATAATCCAAAGCTTGGTTTATTATTTACCTTTCTTAATTCCACCTTTAAACGAAGGTTGGCATATGATTTAGCATAACAACAATTTAGAAATCATTGAGATCAACATGTGTTCTTTACATACAAAGGGTTAATTTCATACCAGTTGTTTTCGATTTGGTATTTATCAAAATACCAACCAATTAATTGCTTCCTTCGGTGGCCTTCTTGTATATTTTTTTATTATAGAAAGGATGGTTTATAAAGGGGTTTTAGGGCCTAATCCATGGCTTGTCCAAGTACCATGAGGTCACAATATTTTTGTTAAAAATGATGAGCACTTATAGAAAGGTTCTATAGCTATGTGCTACTGGTATAGAAACAATAATATGTGTAACTAGTTTACATTTACTAATATTAGGTTCCTTGTATTAGTTGTAAGATTTCGATATGCCTTTGGTAAAGTCCCTAGCATCCTTCTAAATTATAGTTCAGATTTGTAGATGTTTTGCTTGAACCCTATTCAATGATTCTACCGTTTTATCTCGGTTAAGAGAATATGGTGTTGAAACAATTGTTGTGTCTCTTAAAGTTGACCTTTATATACCTCTATGAAATTTCAAGGGTATTATAGCCCACATTTGTGTTTCAAACTAGTGATTTGCCTCCGTAACTATTAAATATTCTTTGAGTAATTTACACTTAGCAAAGCTTTGCTAAAATAAAATTTATTAGAAGTGATGTAGAATATTTTTTTAACACATGTCTTTTACACAACATTACACACATATATACATATATGTTTATTTGCAAAATTTTAACAAGTATTTATTTCTACATTTATTATTTAACATGTGTATTGTAGTATAAATTTCATATAGAATAATTAATAACATGAACTCAATTATTTAGTATGAAACTCATAACAAGAATTAACAATAATAAGTAAAGTAAGCTAATATAATTCTAGAATCAAGTTATCCAAGAAAATGACTTGGGAAGCTCCAAGAACCACCCAAACATAGGTTGTTTGAAGACACTTAACCTTTCTATCTCAAAAGTCACCCTCGAGCCAAACCATGATACTCCCAAAGAGAAGTAGGGCTCAAGTCAAGGTTTTTCAATTTCTCTTGGGTATAATTACCATATAGAACTCAAATCATTTCAATTCTACTTAAGCAAGATAACAATCCCAATCTTTGCCACACCTAACACATATAATGCACATTAAAGTGTGCATGCCCCACCTAACACATATAGTGCTCATAAGAGTGTGCATAAAGATTCTTGGTATATTTGTTTATGTTTGTCAAGATATCATCATTTACCAATCCACAGAATTGAAATAAATAGGTACTCATAGTCCATGCCTCATACAAGATTTAGTGTTATTTAGTATGATCAAAGAGAGTGTTACATTGTAGTCATTCAGGTTGAACTTGAATAGTTCTCATTACAACACTACTACAAAGGAAGCATCTCCCTCGTTGGTTTCTAGTTTCTAACTCACGGTCACCCACCATTCATTCACTTAACAACTGTTAATTGACAACTTCCCTTTTCAGCAGATCATAGTTAGTCATTTGTCCCAATGATTGTTACCCCTCTCCCTTTACTCATTCGAATACTCCTTTCAATATGGGTAGGAAGATCATTCTAATTGGACTCTTTTTTCCTAAATAATAGGAGGACCTACATAGCCACAATTTTTGGGTAATGGCTATATTGTAGGAAATAGGTTTCGACCACTTCTTCATTTATGGAAGGTGGGTACAAGTGGTTGGTACTTCGACTTCTAGAACTTTCTCTACCTTCCCCTTTTGCGCTATCATGGTTTTTTTTATGTCGATCCTACCCAGTTAGTCTTAGATGCATTTTATTAAAATATGTTCGAAATCTATTTATAATCACACCATTATTATAATAATGTCTCATGGTGCATCATTTCCAATGTCATGTAAATGTATTAATCAAAGAAATTAACAAACTAATTCAAAATAACATTTAATTCTAGGGGGTAATATCTTGGGATATTACATCCCCTCTCCCTTAAAGTAACATCTTCCTCAATGTTCCTTCACTTTAGAAGTCTTGATCGTGTCTGATATAGAAATGGATATGTACCTCTCATTGAATCCTTCATCTGGTTTCATTTGGCTTCATCTGGTTTGAAAAGTTTCCATTGTACCTTTACATGAGCGATGTCTTGTGTTTCTATGTTGTCTATTATGCATAGGGGTAGTAACTAGAACTCTCCCCCAAGTTCTACTTGAATCAAATCCCAATCAATTACATGATTAGGGTCATGAACATACTTTTTAAGTAATGAAACATGGAAAACATTATGGATCTTGATGTTAGTTGTAAAAGCAAGTTGATAGGCCACCGGTCCTATTCTAACTAAGATATCAAATGGTCCATGATATCTATAAGGAGAAATATTTAAAAACTTCCCAAGTTTCGATGACCTTATTTTTTGTTTCACTTTCAAATTTGTCTATTCCCCAACCTTAACTTATTTATGTATCATTTTCTGGTATGCATAAATTATTTATTTTGTCTTTAAATTCGGCATGACTTTATTCACTTCATGTTCCATTTCTCTAAGCGTATCATGAACAAGCATAAACCTATTCATAGGTTTAACCAAATCAATAGGAGTATTACATATTCTATTATAGAGAATTTCAAATGGACTCATAAAAGGGAAGATGTCTTCCAAGATTTAATTTTCCCTTTTTGTTTTCCCATATGTTTGTGGATTATACGCAGTGTTGAAACTTAACTATGTGTCTAACCCTTCAAATTATCCTTTCCAAAAATTAGTTGTGAATTTTGAATCTCTGTCTAAAATTATAGTTTTAGGTACCCCATGCAACCTAAACACTTATTTCATAAATATTTCTACAATATTTATTTATTTAAAAGTATATTTGATGGGAAACAGAGGAGGAACTTTGCTTCACTTATCCAGTACAACCATGATTTCCTCATTATGTTTTCTAGTTTTAAGTAAACCTATAATAAATACCTAGAAATAACCTCCCACTTCCATTCAGGAATTGGTAAAGGTTGTAATAGTCATGCACAATGTTGGTGCTAATCTTTAATTTGCTAGAATTTGAGACATCTTGCAATATATTTAGCAATGTATCTTCTCATCCTCAGCCAATAATATTGTTTCCTTGTTGTAGTGATCATTTTCTAATATCCAAGATATCTGTAATACGTTTTTTTTGTAGCTCATCCATAATAAATATATTCATATATGTTGGATTAGGAATGTACAATTTACCCTTGTACTTTAATCATTCCTCTTCGGCCATTGGATAACATTCATATCTTTGTTCATATATTTTTTCTATAGATTTCCCTCATTTGTTAATATAATTCATCATTGATGGGAGACCTTTTTACCTTTCCCTTCAAATCAGATTCACAAATACTACCAATAGTCATATGAATCAAGGACATACTCCTTCTTAGTGCTCCAACAAACCTATTCTCTTTCACTTTTATATGTTTGATCTCAAAATCATACTCACTAAGGAAATCCAACCATCTATCTTGTCTAGCATTTAAATTTTGTTGGTCAAATAAATATTTTAACCTAATATATTCTCACTATATTCTACTCAATAAATAATGTCTCCATAATTTCAAAAATTGAATTATAGAAGCAAGTTCTATGCCATGAGTAACAAAGTTTCTCTCATTTTATTTTAGTTTTTGGGATTTAGAGCATACTACACGATTGTTTGTTATGATCCAAAGCCATAGGATACCATAATATAAGAAAGTGCACACCATCTCCATCAATGTAAACATGGGGCACACCTCCAATATATATAAGAGAGATTATTTACACAAAAACTTCTTAAATAATATGAGATCCTTCTCCAAATACATTCATATAATCATTTCACATGTTCCCTCAACAATGACCACATTACCTCAAATATACCTATTCACTCATTGCACTTGAGGCCCCTTCATTAGGTCAACCCCTATTACATATTCATTTACTTCTTTACATATACACTTAGCCCCAAATATTCCTCGCATGGGATCATACCATATACATTTTACCCCATATATGCCCCACCTTGGGTCATATCATAGTATCCTCCTTCAAAAAATATGTATAATCAAAACTTTGTAGTTAATGGCTTTACATGCGATGAAACCAAATAATATGTTTTCCTTACATTCCTACTTCGGTGTTTCCTTTTATTATGATCCATCCATCCTAATTCGATTTTTTTCAATCTTAATCCTTGATAGTTGGTTTTTGCATAATTTTGATTCCATATGTTGTGATTGCGTGTTCTCCAATTTGTTGTAGTTTCTTGTACACCAATGTAAACGTGGAGCACAACTCCATTATAGATAAGATATGTGATTTATGTAGTAACTCCTTAAAGAATATGATATACTTCTCCAAATATCCCAAGACATCCATATAATAATTTCACATGTTCCCTCAACAATGACTGCATTACCTCTATTATACCTATTCACTCATTACACATGAGGCCCTTTTATTAGGTCGACCACTATTACATATGCATTTATTTCCTTACATATACATTTATCCCTATATATGTACCCCTTTGGGTCATGTTATATACATTTAACAGCATATATTCCCCCCCTTGGGGTCATATCATATACATTTGACCCCATATACGCCCCTCTTTAGTCATATCGCTATATTGTAAGAGTAATACACCTAGTCCTTTGTGAGATGAATCTGTGTAGACTACAAAGTATTTATATGGGTATGCAGTCTTATAAATAGGTGCGGTAGTAAGGATATGGTTTATTTCTTGAAAACTCTCTTCACAATTTTCTAACCAAATAAACGATGTTCCTTTCTTTTCCAAGAAAGTTAAGGGATAGACTAGCTTTGAAAATCCTTCTATAAATATTCTATTCTAACCTGCAAGGCCAATGAAGGATGTTCTATTGGTTACATTTTCAGGAGTAGGCCAATTCATGATATATTTTATTTTATTAGGATCCATTTATATTCCTTCTTCTCTTATAAGATGTCCCAAGTACTGAGTTTTCTTTTGGTAAAAGTCGCACTTCCTAAACTTGGCATATAATTGAAGTCCTCATCTTTAATCCTCACTTGATGATCTCCCGATTTTAAATAATTTTAGTGAACACTTATTTCCAACTTACTTGGTAAAAAAAATCATATATTATAGGCAAAGGGTGTTTGTTCTTTATGGTCACCTCATTTAACATTTTTTTAATATATGCATAATCTTAAGGTTCCATCCCTCTTTTGTTGAGAATATAGTTGTCATTGACGTCAAAGGAGTTCAGGAATGACAAAGAGATAACCAATAGACATAATAGCATGATAAAATCAGTAAAAGACAAAGGATCCATACGTGAATTGTCAATTGATGTCAAAGGAGTTCAGCAATGACAATGGAATAACCAGTAAAACATGATACTAGGGTGAACTTACTGAAAGACATGAATTACAAAGTCGAATAGAAAATCAGTGACAGGGTCGATGACAAGGGAAATATCCACAAAGCAAGCAGTGGCAAATAACAGTCTGAAGCGCCAAGAAGATTTGGACGGATCCACAAATCAAGTAGTGGAAGCACCAAAGAAATTTTGGACGGCCTAGATCATTCGAGAGACTGATATCAATGGTCTATAATAAGATCCAAAAAATAAATATGCGTGGAAAATAACATTCCCAAATGCTAGAGTGAAGTGAAAGATTGGACGGTCCAGATCAGTCAAGAGAAATTACGAAGGCTGATTTCTAGGAAATCGACGATGGTGAATGATTTTCGCACAAAGAAAAGTGAAGATCTACAATATGCATTTGATCATAGATCGACGTTCAGGAGTGAACCCGCAAGGAAATTGACGGTTCAGAAGAAATGTGGAAACAAAGTTGCAGAAGAGAATTGCAGAGGTCCAAAATGGGAAAGTGTGGTTCTACATTCCGCAATCCGTAAGACCGACGGTTGGAAAATACTCCGCAAGAGATCGACGATGCAGAAGCAAAATTGTAGAAGTATTTTGAACAAAATTGGAAAACCCACAATCCGCAATCCACAAGATTGATGGTCAGGAAAGACTCTGCAAGAGATTGACGGTGTGGAAGAAATATTACGAAAAGAAAATTGCGGAAGTATTTTCAAGAAATTTGGAAAACCCACAATCTGCAATGCGCATTTGATCTAAAGATCGACGAGCAAGAAAGAGTCCGCATAAGATCGATGATGTGAAAGAAATGTTGCGAAAGCACTTCTAAGAAATTTGGAAAACCCACAATCCGCAATATGCATATGATCTAAAGATCAACAACCAAGGAAGATTCCACAAGAAATCAATGGTGTGGAAAATATATCGTGGAAAGGTAGTTGCAGAAAGGAAATCGTGGAAGGACATTTTGAGAAAATTCAAAACACAAATCTGCAATCCACAATCTGCATTTGATCACAGATCAACAGTTAGGGAAGATTCCGCAAGAAATCAATGGTGCAGAAAGGTTGCCGCAGAAAGACAATTGCGGAAAGCTAAAGAAATAGTGGAAAGATGATTACGGAAGGAAATATGTGTGTTAGATTGATGGATAGGAAAGAGTTTGCATTGGATCAATGACTTGGGAAGGTTGCTGAAAGGATCTATTGCAGAAAAAGGAAAATACAGAGGAATTTATGGTGAAGAATTATCATTGTGGAGAGGCCATTGTGGTAAGATTTTGTTGCGGAAAGGTATGACTAATAAACCTAAGTAGAGTTAAAAAATTGTTAAAATGAAGGGTTGAGTTTTCATGAAGAGGAACGATCTAACAATGAAAATGCACAACAATGAAGAGATGCATTCACAGAAAACATGTTAGAGGGAATGTATAGACATAATGATGAGTGAGAGATGTCGTCTATGTAGTCGAGATCGATGTAGCAACAAGTAAAACAAAGACCAAGGGAGATTTAAGAAGATTTGGAAGTTCGATAAAAACATACTAGGGTGGTAGGGTGGCACTAGGGTAGGCTATATTCTTTCTAGGGGGTTCACAGCCTCCTTCCAGTAGAAGCTGGTAAATAGGGTGTCGAAGCGTCCTTTCAGTAGTAGTTGATAAATCAGGGGGTTGTAGCCTCCTTCGAGTAGAAGTTGGTAAATATGGTGTAATAGCATCCTTTTAGTAGAATATGATAAACCAGGTGGTTGTAGCCTCCTTCCAGTAGTTGTTGGTAAATAGGGTGTAGTACCATCCTTGTTTGTAGAAGAAGACAAAAACTATTTGTAAATACAATTTTGCAGCAATAGGAAGTATTGGTGGTTTACCCAATTGGGATTCCACAATAAATTTGTGTTTTGTGTGTTATTGTTGATCACGTGTGTTAAGGAATAAATTAAAAGTGGTTTAAATTGTTAAAATCTATCAATACCGATTCGCCCCCCTCTCAGTATTGTCCAGTATTCCAACAATTAGTATCAGAGCAGGATCATTCACTACGGTCTAAACCACTAGAAGGAAGATCCTATTAAAAACCAATATGGATCAACAAGAAGGGATTCCATCCAACATAGCTCCAATACTTAATAAAGAAGGATAGTCATTATGGAGCATAAGAATTAGAGTATACTTACAATCATTAGGATATGCAGTACGAAATTCAATAATCTCTTATTACATCCCACCAAAAAGAATAAGGAATACATCTCAAAAAGAATCCAATAAAAATAAATCAAGGGCAATGGAGGCTATACTTGATGGATTACCTCAACCTATCAAAGAAAATATAGGACTATGTATCTCAGCTAAGGAACTCTAAATCGAATTGGAGAAACTTTACTCAGTTGAACAAAGAACAAAAACAAGCTTTTCTAAATTCGAGAATATAAGTGAAAATGAAGGAAGTCTATTCATAGAGACAATAATTTTATAAAATGACTCGGATGTTGAAGTAGTGGAGGAACTAAAGGCAGAACTCCTAGATGCTATTGAGGAACTTGAAAAAAGTAGTAGAAGAAACAAATATTTGAAAGAAATATTGTCAAAGTACCAAGAAGAGCGGAAATCAAAAGAAGAGGAAGTCAATACCCTCCAAGAAGAACTACAAAATTCAAGACAACAAGCAATGGATAGCATGAAAGAGGCCAAGAGATTAAAAAAGGAAGTTGTTAACTTCAACAAAGAAGTAAAAAGGATGAAAGACCAGTAGACCATTGATGAGGAGTTCAAGGATAAATTACAAGACTTTAAAAGACTTGAAGAAGAAGTTATTCTACTTAAGTAAAAGCTTGATGAAAAATATGTTCAATCAAAACTTGGGAACAACTCAAAGACCTTAGATGAAATCCTAAGTAGCCAAAGATAATCAAATGATAAATATGGATTAGGTTTTGAAAAAGGAAAGAAGCTAGGATATTCCTCTTCCATAAAAGATGAAAGAAGCTATGTTGTTGCATCCAAGAAGAAGGAAAGTAAGAAATCTGCTCTTTTTAAAAAAAGAACAGATATGATGCCTAGAAGAATAATGACAAGTAGAAACCAAGAAATACTCTTGGTCATTATTACTCTTGTGATAATTTTGGCCATAAAGCCCTAAATTGCAGAGCATATGAAAATTCCAATGGCTATAAGAAGATGCATCTAGTAAGAAACAAAAAGTAAGTAACCATAAATGTTATGCACCTTTTGAAAAATATGACATAGAATGTTACAAGTGCAAAAAATATGGACATATGGCTATAGAATGTAATTTGAGAAAGAGTGATCTAGTAGAGGATACGAAACAATGGAAGAAGAAGGAAGACCAAAGAGTTTATGTACATAAAGGAAATTTCTATGGTTATCGCCATTGCTGTCACAAGTTTGGTCACAAATCTATTGATTGTAGAATCAAGGGAAAAGATCAATGTATGGAATGAACGAAACAAGGAAATAGAATACCAGTAGGAAGGGTATCTCAGAAAAGGTTGTGGAGAATAAAGTTAGATTATGAAGACTTAGAAGAAACACAAATATCGAACATCACTGAGGTCTCCAAACATGATGGTGAGCATAATAGTGCCATAGATAAAAATGACATCCATTATGAGGAAAAGCAAGATGGACATGTAAAAGAATACACCGATGAATATGAATATGAAGATGATGAAGAAGGATATAGTGATGATTGTACAATTATTTTTGAAATATCTTTCATGATCTAAAGAGAACCCTGAAAATAACATTAGGAGGGATCATATACTCAGGGGCAGCAAAATTCAGAAATTCCAATTGCTATCTAATGTTGAAGTATGATGAAATATATCTTCCTCAAAGACAAGAGATGATTAGGGTTAAATGGTAAGAATGATGCATGGTTGACAAAGAGAAAAGGTGCATAGAATTGGCTTGAAGTAAACTGAGAGAGACTCAATAATGGAGCAGAAGGAAGCACAGTGATAGGGGGAGTTTATGAATTTCACTAAGGTTATCGTTTGCCATTATTGTCAAAGGGGGAGAATGTTTAGATGTTGTCATCAATGCCAAAGGTGCAGATTGTTGAGAATATAGTTGTCATTGATGTCAAAGGAGTTTAGGAATGACAAAGAGATAACCAATAGACATAATAACATGATGAACTCAGTAAAAGACAAAGGATCCATTATGTGGATTGTCAATTGAACTTAGTGAAAGACAGGAATTACAAAATCGAATAGAAAATCAATGACATGGTTGATGACAGGGGAAAGATACACAAAGCGAGCAATGGCAGATAACAATCCAAATAGCTACGAATATTTGGATGAATCCACAAATCAACAGCGGAAGCGCCAAAGAAATTTTGGACAACCCATATCATTCGAGGGACAGATATCAATGGTCTCTACTAAGATCCGCAAAATAAATATGCACGGAAAATAACATTCTCGAATGCTAGAGTGAAGCGAAATATTGGATGGTTTATATCAGTCGATAGAAATTGTGGAGGTTTATTTCAAGGAAATCAACGATGGTGAATGATTACCACACAAAGAAAAGTGAAGATCCGTAATCTGCAATCTGTATTTGATCCGGAATAGAATTGCGGAGGTCCAAAATGGGAAAGTGTTGTCCCGCATTCCGCAATCCGTAATCCGTAAGATTGATGGTCGGAAAATACTCTGCAAGAGATCGACGGTGCATAAGAAAAATTGCGAAAAAGGAATTGTGAAAGTAGTTTGAACAAAACTGGAAAACCCACAATTTGCAAGATTGAAGGTCAAGAAAGACTCCACAAGAGATCGACGGTGCGGAAGAAAGATTGTGAAAAAGGAAATTGCAGAAGTATTTTCAAGAAATTTGGAAAACCTACAATCCGCAATTCACATTTGATCTAAAGATTGAAGATCAGAAAATAGTCCGCATAATATCGACGACGTGGAAGAAATATTGTGGTAAGCAAATTGCGGAAGCACTTTTAAGAAATTTGGAAAACCCGCAATCTGAAATCTGCATCTGATATAAAGATCAACGGCTGGGGAAGATTCCATAGGAAATCAATGATGCGTAAAGTATCTTGCGGAAAGGTAGTTGTGGAAGGACATTTTGAGAAAATTCAAAATGCAAATCCACAATCCACATCTAATCACAGATCAACGGTGAGGGAAGAGTCTGCAAAAATTCAACGATGTGGAAAGGTTGTTGCGGAAAGACAATTGTGGAAAGCTAAGGAAATTGTGGAAAGATGATTAGGAAAGGAAATATGTGTTAGATCAACGGATATGAAAGAGTCCACATTGGATCAACGGTCAGGATGGTTGTGGAAAGGATCTATTCTGCAAAAAGGCAAATTTGGAAGAATTTATGGTGAAGAATTATCATTGCGGAGAGGCAATTCTGGTTAAATTTTGTTGCAGAAATGTATGAATAATAAACCTAAATAGAGTGAAAGAATTGTTAAAATGAAGAATTGAGTTTTCATGAAGAGACACAATCTAAGAATGAAAAGGTGCAACAATGAAGAGGTGCACTCACCATAAACGTGTTAGAGGGTATTTATAGATAGAATGATGAGTGAGAGAAGTTGTTTGTGCAGTTGAGATTGATGTAGTAGCAAGTAAAACAGAGACCAAGGGAGATATAAGAAGATATGGAAGTTCAATGAAACATACAAGGGTGGTAGGCTGGTGCTATGGTAGGCTATATGCCTGCATGGCGGTTCATGGCCTCCTTCCAATAGAAGCTGGTAAATAGGGTGTCGAAGCATCCTTTTAGTAGTAGTTGATAAATCAGGGGGTCGTAGCCTCCTTTTAGTAAAAGCTGGTAAATAGTGTGTAGTAGCTTCCTTTCAATAGCAGTTGATAAACAAGGGGGTTGTAGCATCCTTCCAATAGTTGTTTGTAAATAGGGTGTAGTACCATCCTTGTCTGTAGAAGTAGGAAAAAACCATTTGTAAATACACTTTTGTAGTAATAGGAATTATTGGGGGTTTACCCAATTGGGATTCCACGATAAATTTGTGTTCTATGTGTTCTTATTGATCATGTGTTTTGATGAATAAATTAAAAGTGGTTTAAATTGTTAAAATTTATCAATACTGATTCACCCCCCCCCCCCCGTCTCAGTATTGTCCAATATTCTAACATCTTTTTCACAAAACAAACTAGTGCTTCCCAAGGGAATATACTTGGTCTAATACAATTATTTTGCAACAATTCCTGTAACTACATTTTTATCCCTCAATTCTATGGTACTCATTATATATGGTGCTTTAGATATATGTGCAGCTCCAGGAATAAGATCTATTGTAAAGTAAATCTCTCTCTTACGAGGTAAACCTAGTATTTATTTTAGATATACATCTCTGAACTCTTGAAGTACCACAAATCAAGTCTTCAAGCTATGATTTACTATCCTACAATATCTCTATTATGTGGAATGCATATGGTTTACGCCCTTTTCTAACACATTTATTTAAGTACAAGGATGAAAGTTGTCATGTAGAGTTATCTTTGTGAATACATGTTACTATTCTAGGTCACCATCTTCATATGTGCAAAAACAAGACTTAATGAATTAATCCAATATTATTTTATATGCTTGTAACCAATCAATTCCCATTAATACATCATAAGAACCTAATGATAAAATGTTTAAGTATTCTATAGTAGACATCCCATTTATTTCTAGCTAGCATTTTTCTATTAATTCAATTATTTCCCTCATATTTCATGTACCTAATTGGAGTATCTAGGATTTCTTATGTTTACTTTTTCTAAAAAATGGATGTTTGAACAATTATTAAGGAAATGTAACTTTGACTAGAAATAGGATCAATCAAAGCAGAAACAAATTGCTTAGCAATATTACCTTCAACTTCCACCATAGACGATTGATTGTCAGTTTGTCGATCCTCCAAGGAAGCATAGATCCTATGGATACTTCCTACTACATCAATGATTGTTGTGGCATCTTGTGCATTATGAAGAGGCCTATCATTTTCATGTTTATGAGGATAGTTACTCAATAAGAGTTCTTCACCATGACCCCAACACTTCAAAGGTCCTTAGAAGGATTCATTTGGTTTCCTTCCCGCAAATCCAATAGGTGTATTTCCACTTTGATTTGGAAGGTTTTATTTAAAATTATTTTTCCCAAAATTATTAGTCTAAAATATTATTAACTAGTTTTTATATTCTAGAGGTTTACATCCTTTCTTCCTTTTCTCAAATTGTTTGTTTTCTTTTCTTTCCAACCTCTTGAAATCTTTACTCTATGTTTGTAAGAAATGTTGAATAGTCACCTTCTCATCTTTAATGTGTGGGACATACCTTAACAATTTAAAAAATTTATCAACTAAGTCATCCATAGTCATCTATCCCAGTTTTAATGTATGAAACACCTTGATTTTTCCATCGTATGTTTCTTCTTTTATTTGATTCTATTCCCATCTCAAAATATGGTTGATTCACAACTACTTGACGAATTCGAATATCTTCCATGGTAATGATAATTGATATAAGCCTTAATGTTTTCTTCAATAGGTTGGTAAAATCTACATATTTTCTTTCTCTCCATGTATACAAAAATATGGTTTGTTAGTTAACTAGTCTTTTAAGACATTGTTATTTTCATCCTTAGATCTCATATGGCCTCATAGTGCTATAACTATGTTCTGGTACCAATCTGTAATGTACCATATTTAGACACCATTGTTATTTTTGATTTATTGTGGAAATACTAGTAGTTATCCATAACATGTAGGAATAATCTACTTATTTGAATTTTCCTATGGTTCTTAACATAAAAAACTTTGACTATGAAACATGTTAGATAGTTTTAAAATAGTTATTAATAAAGCACACCAATATTTAACTTGCTTTTATAATGCATTGTTTTATTTCCATATAAAAGGAAATGTAAGTTTTATAATATGAATGGTTCTATATGCTTCTTATTTATTGTAGCTTATAGATGTAATGTTCTTTTAGTGATGAGGACCTTGATGGCGAACGAAATTCTCATTTCATTCTTGAACATCCCTCAGAATTTGCATTTTTCAATGCAAACTCTGCCTTATGGGGTGTTTAGGCCTACGCCCGACCAACAGCCAAGGCCAGGCGTGGCCATTGGTGAGTATGTTTTAGACCTCAGTGCCTTGGGCCCCGCTGAGATTTTTGATGGCCCTGTGCTTAAGGGTTCCAATGGTTTTCTTCAGGTTGACATATCAACAATGGAAAATTTAGGGTTCGGTTCAATGGCACCCGCAGGGGTTCCATCGTCACCCCCGATGGACACAACCCTCTGATGGATGGGAACCTCTCCTCGTGTCCCTCCGTGCAGCCTCTTTCTACCATCTCTGGTAGGAAGCATGCACGCGAACCATGATTGCATAGATCCTAGTCCAAGATGCCTCCAGGCTGTGCAGCCAAACATAGCCTCTTTTTCAAGTCGTCGAGGTAGTGGGTGGGAGATCGGAGATCAATCCCTTTCAGACCTGGCCACTCCAATGGATCTATCATTCTCAAGACATGTCAATGCTACTATGACTCCTCAAGACCCTAAAGATTTTTTTTTATTTTTGTAAGATCTTTGAAGGGGGTCTCTCTCTGCTTGTGAGTGACCCCACAAATATTTGTTTTGCAGTTAAAATCCTTGATTCAACAGGTAGAAGGAACTCCTTCAGGACTGTAGTGGCTCATCTTTGTAGGACGACAACTCTCAGACCACCGACAGCTCCACAGCCTTGGAATATCAAAGGATGATTGCATCTCCATGGTGGCCATCCTGCGAAAAGGAAACAATAAACCCTCTACTTCTCAGCCTAAGTCCTTCAAGGATGCAATGCGAGCGGGGCTCTCTGATGCACAAAATCTGATCTAGAGCCCAAACCCGTTCTACATTGTAGATAAATACGAGGAGGTTCCCACCTTGGATATTAGGTAGCCAGAAGTCATTCATAACATTATCCAGTTCAAGGAGCAGACCCTAATCTGCAGATTCAATGGAATGTGGCCAAAAACAAAAGATCTCCTCATGTGGATTAGCTCAAATTGCCCCGAGGAATCTCAGGTTTTACTCTGCTCTAAAGGGTTTTTTCTAGAGACTTTTCCTTCTCGACAAGATCTTCTTTTTGTTACGAGCAATGGGCCTTGGTTTTGGGGATATGCAGGGATTTTTATAACCCCCTGGTTCCCTAAGTTTGACCCTCTAACTATGGTAGTGACGAAGGTTCCCATATGGGTACAGATTCCAAACTTACCAATCCATTTCTGGACTCAATCGGTCTTCAAAGGGTAGGTAATGCTCTGGGTTTCTACTTGTCCTCCGATGATTCTCTCTCAGCACAGGGTCTTTTTACATTTGCTCGCATCTGCACCACCATTGACATAAGTTCAGGGCTTTCCGACAAGATCAACCTGAAACTAGGCAGCTCCATCTAGAGTCAAGCCTTGGACTATGAAAACGCAACCTTTAGGTGCAAGATCTACAGACTCATGGGCCACCTTCTCAATGCATGCCCGCAAAGGAAGACCCAACAACAGAAATCAACGAAGGCTCACAGAACCAAAAGCTGGAAAGCCTAGATGCCCTCGCATGAAGAAAACAATCAAGATGATCAGCTTGGTGAAGACTTGCCCCTAGAAAAATAGGATCAAAGACCCACTCCACCTCCACCTGAGGTGCACATGCCTCTTCAAGAAGATGAAAGCACAAAAAGCGGCCTTCCACAAGGGAAAAAATGATATCATGAATCTTCCTCTTCAGACTCTAATAAGGAACTCCACCATGATTCTAGTGACTCACGAAACTTGGCATTAGTGTCCCCAGCTTTAGGGGGATGGATACAAGTCAAGAAAAAACAAGGAAAAAAATGAAGATCTAAGATTTGTCACTCAGTCTGATTCAGGGCCGGGACCATCTTCTTTGTAATCTTAAAGTCGTAGCTTCTCGTTCATCTATCCTCTGCTAAGATCCTTTTTTGTATCTAGCTTTAGTGTTCAGTTGTGCCTTACCAGCTAAGTATTCTAGGTTCTTTTCTGGAAGTCAGCCACTCCTTTCTACCTTACTTGGCCTTCGGGTTAGCGGGAAAAGTTTGTAACATTATTTTCATTTTCAGCAATACAAGATTCCTCACTAACTTACAAAAAAAATGTTCTTTTAGTTATAAAGAATTGTAGGCATGCATAGACTTGGTTACATGTCAAGGATTCCAAGTTGAAAATATGGTTAATTGTTAATAACAACCAAGGTATATTTATTACCTTGTTATCCTTGTAAGTATATGTATTATAACACGTGCGTGTATTGTGTTTATGCCTAGGGTATAATTTATCATGCACAAAACATATAATACTTACAATGTTGGAAAGTTAACTCTGAAGGTCGTCTATATAGTTTTGGTGTGGTGTGATAAAGAGGACTTATAATTTGTCCTTAATGTATTTAATATATTAAAGTGAATATGTGCATTAAATGAGAGCTCTTAGATAAAGCTTATCTCATCGTTTGAATAAGTTGGTAGAGTTAGTTAGGGTTATTTTGGGTGGGATAAAGTATAAGAGAGTCTTTAGGGAAAAGAGAGAGACATCAGAAGAAGAAGAAGACAAGTGAGTGAGAGAAATAAATTTATTAATTGTGAGAGACTAATCATCAAACAAATTGAAAGCACGATTCCCAAGAAATTGGTATCATCCATTGGATCGTATGGCCAGAACGTACATTCATTATTGTAGACCGTACAAGCACATAAATCTTGGCAGATTGTAGGCACGAATTTCGAGACAAGATTTTCTACCTTTAATGCAGGGAAGAATCCGTATAGTCCGTACTTGGAATGGATCTTGAGAAAACTGTTGTGTACAATTTGCATGTGTGGGTTGACTATGAGTATATTTGGCATATTTTTTAATGCACATTTACAAATGAGGGTTTCTGAAATTGTTTTGATGTTGTAGGAGAAATTTTGAGTTATTGAATTTCTTATTTTTCTCATAAAAAAAATTATTTCTTTGGGTTTTCCTCTGGTGAGGGTTTGCCCTGGGCTTGGCCCTAAATTTAATGCACATTTACAAATGAGGGTTTCTGAAATTGTTTTGATGTTGTAGGAGATATTTTGAGTTATTGAATTTCTTATTTTTCTCATAAAAAAATTATTTCTTTGGGTTTTCCTCTGGTGAGGGTTTGCCCTGGGCTTGGCCCTAGATTCATGTGTTGTCACATTTATCTTCAGATTGAAGTTGAGTGCATTGATGTTTATACTTAAACTATCAGTAACTTTGAAGGTCATCTTTATAGTTTTGGTGTGGTGTGATAAAGAGGACTTAGAATTTGTCCTTTGTGTATTTATGTATAAAAGTAAGTTATATATAAATAAAATGATGTTTTGTACTTTATAGTATGGGTCCCACTAAAATATTATTTACTGATTAAAGTGAGTTAATTATTAAATGTGCGTGCATTAAGTATGAGCCCTTAATTTTGTAAATGTATCTCAACCATAGATTAGCTGGTTAGATAAGTTAGTTACAAAATTTAATGTATAAAACAAAGAAGAAAGGACAAGTTAGACACAACATCAATGAGGAGAGAGAGATATTAAATTGAGAAAGTGAGAGAGAAGAGATACCCTAGAGTGGGCATGAATCCCAATGCAAAGAGCAGCATAGAAATTGAGGCAAACTGTACTAATCTGTACAGCAGTCTAAGTAGCCTGTACTGGCACAAAAATCGAGGCAATGTACAACAGACTGATAGGTCGTACTATTGCATTTATTGCATGCACCTGTGACATGATTCCTGAGGAATAATTTATTACAAAAAGTACAGTCCGTACAACACATGTGTGGAAAAAATACAGTTTGTATAGGCACGTGTGGAGGTCGTACAACGAGCTGTACAATAGTTAATTGCACATAAATCAAGGTATTTTTGCTACTAGTTTATTTTGGATATTTTTGTTGTGGTTTATTTTTGGTATTTTTCCAATGAGGGTTGAAGGAATAATTTCAAGTGTAGTTGGAAATATTTTTGAGCATTCTTCTATAATGATAATTTTCTCTTTCTAGGGTTTTCCCCAGGAGTTGGGGTTTTGCCCGGTCTTTGACTAAAATTTATGTGTTTACATGTATGAATGTTTACTTCAGTATCGAGAAGAACTTGAATATGGTTGTTTATATTCTAAATTTGATGAGTTAGATTTTAATTATAAACCCTAAGTCATTCAAGTGTTTGACAGAATGTGTGAATGAAAGTTTCATATTAATGTCATTTAATTTCTTCATGCTATCAGAGCAAGGTCTGAAGTAGAATTCAAAGTTGTGAATCATAGACAGAAGTTGTGTTGTCTTTCCAATTAAAAGATTTGTTGTGAGTAATTTATTTTCCATATGATGAGCATTAGATATGAAGATAGGTTGGATGGCATATTCAACTCTCTTCCTTGGAAATTTAGAATAACTGACGAGCTTAAAGAATGGAAGAAATGCAAATTTTCTAACACCAAGATGATGAAGCCTGCATAAAAGGACGATTTATAAGAACATGAATCACTAGAAACTAGAGCCCAAAGAGTAATTTTAGATGGGGTAAATGATCATCTTATTCCACATTTGGTGGAGAAGAAGATTGCTAATGACATCTGGGATGTTCTGAAACAATTGTTCGAAGCGAAGAACGAGAATCTCAAAATGACACTAAAGGACAAGTTGCACGGTGTCAAGATGAGCAAAGACGAAAGTGTGACCTGCTACCTAACTCGAGTGGTGCAAGTCAAAGATGAGTTAGCAGTTGTAGGAGAAACGGTCTCAGATTCAGAATTAGTGAGGATAGCCCTGAAGAGCTTCACCAAGAAATGGGAAGTTTTTTTTAAGTGTATTGTGGGTAGGGAGAAGCAGGATTTCGGACTAGTCCATACTATGGGATGATTTTACTCAAGAAGAATTTAGAGAGGGATATCTAGGTAGTCTAGTCAATGAAGAGGTGGAGCATAGTATTGCACTTGCAACAAAAGTTAACAAGAAGAAGAAAGACATTAATCATATCATATGCTGCCATTGTGGGTAGATGGGACATTACTCCTGAAAGTGTCATGAGAAGAAGAATGTGAAAGAGAAGACTAAAAGAGATATGGCAGCAACTGCAATAGTAGAATACTATGTAGCGAAGTTTGAGAAAGGGTTTTCCCTTGTCTCAATTGAATCCAGTATAGGGACTTCATTTTTTTAGAATGTCTGGATTGTTGAAAGTGGTACAACCAGACACATGACTGGAGTATGTGATTTCTTTCAAATTATCACATTGTTGGGGCTAGGACATTTCATCCAGATAGATATTTATAGTCCTCTGATACCAATATAGGGGTTGGAACAATCAAGCTCCAAATAGACCTTGGTGAGTTTTTGGAAATACATGGAGTCCTGTTTGTATCTATGATGAGAGTCAACAAAATCTCAGTATCATCCTTAGAGGATGAAGGCTATGGAATGATGGTGAGGTCTAGCCAGGTCATTCTATACCGAAGATATGAGCCAATTGGGACCACTATTCTATTAGGAGATCACAATGACATACTCTATGTTTTGAGAGAGCATATAGTACGACCAGGAGCAGGAGTAGGAGGGTGGCTATTAGAGTCAGAGAATGAGGATGGTGTTGCATCTGATAGATATTGTTATGATGTGGAGAGTGAATCTCTCCAAAGTACTGGCAGGAGGCTCAACCAGTCCAGTGATGGTGCATATGAGCAAGTGGATGAGGCTCAAGTTGAGTCTCGGGATTCAGAGTTCCGGTACGAAGTTGAGCATCTGTTTCTGAGATTTATTCTAGAGCAGAAGGGAGATGTTGTAGGATTTAGAGATGGAGATAGTGTTGTGGACCTTCCTCGTTAAGAGGGAGTGTTGGAAAGTTAATTCTGAAGGCCCTCTTTATAGTTTTGGTATGGTGTGATAAAGAGGACTTAGAATTTTTTCTTTGTGTATTTATGTATAAAAGTGAGTTATATATAAATAAAATGATGTTTTGTACTTTATAGTATGGGTGCCACTTAAATATTATTTAATAATTAAAGTGAGTTAATTATTAAATGGGGGTGCATTAAGTGTGAGCCCTTGATTTTGTAAATGTATCTCAACCATAGATTAGGTGGTTAGATAAGTTAGTTACAAAATTTAATGTATAAAACAAAGAAGAAAGGACAAGTTAGACACACCATCAATGACAAGAGAGAGAGAGAGAGAGAGAGAGAGAGAGAGAGAGAGAGAGATACCATAGAGTGAGCACGAATCCCAATGCAAGGAGCAACACATAAATTGAGGCATCCTGCACTAATCCATACAATAGTCTGAAGTCTGTACTCGCATAGAAATTGAGGCAAGGTACAACAGATTGACAAGTCGTACTGTTTCATTTATTGTAGGCACCTATGGCACAATTCTCGAGGAAAAATTTATTGCAGAAAGTACACTGCGTACAACACATGTGTGGAAGAAAGTACTGTTTGTACATGCACATATGGAGGTCGTACAGCAGGATGTACAACAGTTGATTGCACATAAATCAAGGTATTTTTGCTATTGGTTTATTTTGGCTATCTTTGCCAGTAAGGGTTGAAGGAATAATTTCAAGTGTAGTTGGAAATATTTATGAGCATACAATGTGATATATCTATATCAAATATGAGATGTATTGCACAATTTATAATCTTTTTTGTTGTTGAAATGTAATAATTAAACGATTGTCTACTATATATTAAACATTGGTGAATTTTCACAACCATTTGACATATGTTGTAACTATGTGGATGATTCGAAAACCCTAATGGTCAAGGGTTCATAGATGTTGGAATTTTTCTTGGAGTCCAGCCAGCCTTTCATGTTGGCCTAGTACTAACCAAGTAAAAAAAGTGGGAACTTTCCAAGCTGTGGGATCCTCGAGTTCCTTACCTTTTTTTATATATGTATTTATATTGTGTTCTATAGTTGATGCATGTCTTTTTTCCTTTTTAGGTGTTTATGTGTTAATATGGCTCATAGTTGTCATGTTGACAGTAACCAATGGTCTATGGGGCAGGGAGGGGAAAGTACCCATGTCACATCTTCGTTAGGATATTTTAGATCTGGCACATTTGGCGGGTATTCGAGTGGGAGAGGTGTCATTTCCTTATCCTTTGACAATGATGGAAGTAGGTTAAGACTAATCCCCTCACTATGGTGGATTTCCTTCCCGAAAGGATAACTTCTATGGGAGTTTTATCCCCCTCAAAATCCTTGGCCCATCTTTTTTCTCAGACTGCATTTTCGGGAGGTCATATTTGTTATGTTTCCCTGAAAGTTATAGGATATGATTCATAGGAGGAATTACTTCATGAAGAGGAGTTTCATTCTACTAGGGATCATAAAAATTCGTTGTTGGTATATCAACACAGGGATCGAATATGCATCAAAATAAAGAAAGTTAAAAAGGGCATATATTTATGTGTGTTAGGAAAATACATCAAAATGGATACGGTTCTTTCCTTAACTAACAAATCTCTGGTGGGAAAGTTTGAGTTTGTAAAAATTACTACACTTGAGATTTTGGAGTGGATTCGAATAAAATGGAATCCAATGATTAAGACAGTTCCCCGGGTTTTGATGTTGATGAACGGGTGGATTTGTTTTCAGTTTATCTAAGAGGAGGATAGGAAGAAAATAGAGGATTGTTTCTGGTTTATAGAAAAAAGCTCATTGGTTCTTATGAGATGACATTCTGGGTTCAATCCTTAGAAGGAAAAGCTTCAGAAACTACATCTTTGGGTGATTCTTCCAGGTTTCCCTCTTCATTGTTGGAGTTTAGCTAGTTTTATGGTTGTAGAAAATAAAATTGGTAAGTTTATCCTCATAGAGGCAGATCAACTGTTGGATTCATATAAGAAAATTCCACGAATGCTTGTAGAATTATATGTTATGGAAGGTATCCCTGGAGAATTAGAAGTGGTTTGGGATGGGGATACTTTTGTGTAGAGACTCAATTATTGGGTACTGGCATTCTGATGTCATTTATGTAGGCTGGCACGACATGTTAAAGCCTCTTGTCCAATCTAGCGAAATGGGTATCTAAATGAAGAGGCCTTGTCCCTTGAATCAATTAAAGAAGCTGATGAGATGCTCTCTAAAAGCAAGTTTCTGATTCCGATGGATGCCACTGCTGCGGCTAATTTCCTTGGTGTGTTCTATAATTCCGTACACATTCTTACAAAGTTCTTTTCCCTTAAGGAAATTTCTAAACCCCTCACCTCATCTGGAGTTGGGATTAGGGAAGGGGGTTGTGAAAAAATTCCTATATCTGTTGCTCAAAATACATCCTCCTATGATATTATCTTATCTTTAGGTAATGGGGGGATAATTGGTGGTTCAAATACTTTCTAACAAAATCACAGTTAAGAGGGTTTAGAGGACTCAATTGTTGGTACTCTAATTGAATGGGTTAGGGTTTGTGATCCAAACCCTAGTATGGTTCTTAAATGGAATGATGAAGGGGTACACAAAATTCTTCATTAGTTTCTATAGAGCATCCTTTGGACACAACTCTTACTTCTTCTTCTTTATCATATGTTTATAATCTTTTTAGCCATGTTGATTTTCCTCCTCTTATGTACTCTATGAAAACTAAGCCTCTCCCGAACTATTCAGTTATTTTTTATGGTAACTCTGATACTCTTCCCATTTCCTCCATTTGTTCAATGAATGTTACCATACGTAAACCTTCTAGGAACAAAAAAGGAAAGAACCAGATGGAAATTGATTCTAATACCAGGTTTGTTAATCCAAGAGTTTCTTTATTCTTTCATAATGGTCTTGCAAATCCCTTAGAGGTGATTTTTCCTTAAGATATTGGGGCTCTTAGAGAAGAGGCAACCCTTGATGGGGTTTCTCAATGAAACTTGTCTCTCTAAATATTAGAGGGCTAGGAAACTTGCCCAAGAAAGCTATTATTAAGAAAGCTATTGTTAAGGTGAATCCATGTGCGACTTTATTGCAAGAGAATATGTATTCTGCATTAGTTGCTTTTGATTTCTTCTTATGGATCAAACCCTCTTGGAAATGTTTCTCTTTGGATACCTTAGGGATTCCTGGTGGTTGTTTGTTGGATTAGGATCCCACTATTTTAGATTTTAAATCTTTTTCAATTGTTGTTGGACATATGATTGAGGGCAAGTTACCTTATAGTCATAGAAGGGAGTTTTGGGAGGAGGTTAGTAGGGTTGGGATTCTCAATCATCAGGGTGTAATTTTAGGTGGCTATCTCAACCTTACTCCAGATGCTTTGTAAGTCTGGGGTGCGAGGAATGTAAATGACTCGTTGTTCAGTTTCTTCAGATCCCATTTTGAAAGTGTCGATTTAATTGATATAATCCCAAACACTTTAGTTCCTACTTGGGCTAATGGCGGAATGGGTCATGTAGGTATTGCAAAAATATTGGATAGGTTTCTCACGGAAAACCATTTTTTGCAACTTGTTTGGGAATATACAAGTCTTGGTCAATTGCTACAGGTGTCTCAGATCATAAGGTTGTTGTTCTGGAACTAGATGGAGATAAAAGTTTGAATCATTACCCCTTCAAGTTTAATCATTGTTGGTCAGATGAAGCAGATTTTGGGAAGATGATTAATGAGAAATGGGCAGAGTTTTCAAATTATGTTCAGAATCCTCCTATGATTTGTTTTTTGAAGAAAGTTTCTCTTCTAAGGAAAGAAGTCATTAGATGGGAAAAATATAAAAAGGAAGCAAAGGTGAAGGATTTATTATTGATTGAACTGGAAATTGATACATTAATGGGGCAGGTGGTTGGCGATTACTTTTCAGCAAATGGGAAGGAGATATTGTTTCAATTGCAGGATCAAAGGGTCAAAATCCTTAGACAAGAGGAACACACATGTATATTAAAGAGTAGAGTTTTGTGGTTGGAAGCAAGTGATAATAATACTAAGTTTTCTCATAGGATTTCTAATCAGAGGAAAATAAACAATTCTATTTGGGAACTTAAGACAAAAAATGGTGATTTTAACAGTGATAAGAAGAATATCTAAGATGCTGCAGTGGGTTTCTTCAAGGATTTATACAGGCAAGAAGAAAATACAAATTTGGAGCACCAATTAAAAAATCCTGAAGAATTATCCTAGATTCTTTAGTGAAGAAGAAGGTAATGAGATTGGTAAGGAAGTTGAGCTTGAAGAAGTTAAAGGGGTTTTGTCTCTATTTGCTAAAGAAAAAATCCATGGTATTGATGGTCAGTCGGTCGAATTCTTTGTTCTTTTCTTTGATCTTCTTGGGCATGAGCTTACTTTCGTAATTAATGAATCTAGAAGAACAAGTCAGATACCAAAATGAATGAATTCTACTTATCTAGTCCTTATTTCTAAACAATACAAGTCGAAGTCATTCAATGACTACAATCTTATTTCTTTATGCAACCTCTGCATCTACAAAATTATTACAAAAAAATTGCTATTAGGATCAAACCAATATTGGACAGATGTATCTTAGAAGAACGATTCAAATTTTTTTCTAATAGGAAAATCTTGGATGTTGTTGGCATAGCTCATCAATGTCTTCATTATGTAAAGATTAATAAATTGTAAGCTTTCTTTCTAAAAGTAGATTTGGTCAAAGCTTATGATAGGATTGATTTGTCTTTTTTGCGTTTCATTCTGATACAAATTGGTCTACCTTATGAAGTGAGCATGTGGATTATGGGATGTATTAATTCAACAAACTTTGCAAATTTGGTGAATGGATCTCCTACTTCTTCATTTGAAAGCAGCACGGGACTCAGGTAGGGGTTCCCACTATCACCTTTACTTTTTTCTGTTGGTAATTGAAGGACTTAGGAAATTGATTGGACTAGTTAAAAAGGAGAAGAAATTAAAGGTTTGAGAGTGTCTTCCTCTCTTGTTGTTTCTCATCTATTGTTTGTTGACAATATTCTGATTTTTTGCCATGGCTCATATGATGAGTGGAAACAATATGATGACATATTTAAATCCTTTTATATGGCTTTGGGGATGTTGATTAGTGAACACAATTCCCACTTTTCTTATTGTTGTGATGATGAGGTTTTATGTGATCAAAATTTTGTTTTATTTCCTTTCAAGATGTATGAAATTAATGAAGGTTTTAGATACCTTGGATATCAGCTCAAACCAAATTATTATTTGATAGTGGATTGGTCTAGGCTAATTAAAAAATTCGAGAAAATGATTAATTGTTGGGAACGGAGGAAGGTTGGTGTTGGTCAATGTTGTTTTGCAAAGCATACTGATTTACTAGTTTTCATTGATTATAAATTCAGTCTCTATCATTTCGAAAATAAGATATATATATATATATATATATTCAGTTTTCATGGGCTAGAAGTTTTGAGAGAACAAAATTTCATCTCACCGCTAGAGAAAGCATTACTCATCCAAAGCATATGGGAGGATGGGGCCTCAAGAATTTGGTTTGGTTTAACAGAGCTCTGTGTGCTAAGAGCATGTGGAGAGCATTATTTCATAAAGGTTTGTGGAATAAGATGATTCTTACAAAAATATATCAAATATTTCTCTTTATATCAGTGGGTGCATGAGTCGAGTTTGAAAAATGGAAGAGGTTCAATTATTTGGAGGAGTTTTAAAAAAAATTCTATTGTTGAGTAGACATTTTAGCTAGAAGGATGGTCATGGAATTCATATATTCTTGGGTATTGACCCCATTGCCAATCTTCTAGGGAGTTTTAGCCACATCTATCATAATTTAACAAATATGCGGACTCTTTATTTAAGGAACCTATTGGAGATCTTTTAGGTTCTATCCAGTTTTGAGAATGGATATATGGGATTATGATAGATTTTGGCTCTTATTTTGTTTTTTGAGAATTCAAAAAGAAGTATCTAATAAGTATGGAACTCTGAATATTTTGTAATCATTTTTCTATTGATTGTAGTATGTTTGGTTGTAGTTCTTGATAAGTTTTGTATCTTGATGGAGGTTGTTTGTGTTAGTTGTGTAGAAGATCTGGGAGGATGTTTTGGTCCAATCTTGTCAAATTATGGAAGGAAGAATTGTGTTTTTGTAACTTTGATTTTAAATGGAATAACAAGTTGTAGGATTTTTTTCATTTGAAAAAACTATGTCGATGATCCAACCAAATATAAATCATCAATCCAAGGTTTTAAGACTCCATGTTAAACTTGTTGTTCGACATTCCAAATGGCGACATGGTATATAGAATTGATGTCTATGGATTAACTTAGAGATACTAGACACGATTTGGTTAAAATCTATTCTTCCTCGAAAATGCATTTAAGTGTTAACTCATGATAATCGAACACGTGGTTTACTACTTCCCTTCACTCCTTTAACCTTTAAATGGAACCTTGGCTATGATTTTACGTGCTAACAATTTGGCAATCGTTGAGATCGTAGGTGGTATTTATGTATGAGGGGTCAATGCATACACAATGTCTTTGGTTTTGTAGTCCATCGGAATACCAACAAATTCATTGCTTCCTTCGATAGTCTCTTTGTTTGAATTTTCGATAAATGAGGGTTTACCAAGGGGTTTTAGTGTTGAGTCATGGCTTGGCTAGGCACTGTGACACTGCAACATAAATACCATTTATTGAGTCTATCAAAAATGTTGAGCACTTGCAACAATGTTTCATATCCATGTGTTACTGGTATATAAGCAATAAGATGCATAATTGGTTTATGTTCAAGGTTCTTAGGATATTGGGTTTTTTGTATTAGTTGTAAGCTTTGGTTATTCTTTGGTAGAAGCACTAGCATCCTTATGAATTATTGTATAGATTTATAGATATTTTTCTTGAATCCTATTCCATGATTCTATCATTTTATCTTGATTACGAGAATACTATGTTGAACCAATTTTCGTGGATATTGAGGTTCTCATTTATATAACTCTCCAACAATTCAAGGGTCTTCTGGCCCACATTTGGGTTTCAAACTAGAGATTTACATAGGTAAGTAACAACTCTTCCTTGAGTAACTTACGCTTAACAAATATATGCTAAAATAAGTGTTATGACTTATTTTAGAGAACTACATAAGTGTTGTATGCCTTCATATCCTCATAGTAGCCAACAAAAATCAATGGTTGACTCTTCTTCTCCATAGATTTGCACTTTTCATATGGAATTAGGGCTTAAACTTGACTACAAAATACCTTGAAATAAGAAACATCGGGATTGACATAGGCCCAAGCCTCCTCTAGAGTCATATTCAACACTGCCCTATGAGGCATGCGGTTTTAATGTAATTTGCATAATTCATTGCTTCAACCCAAAAAAAAGGTGACATGTTCTTGGACTAAATCATGTAGTTGGCCATCTCTTTCAATGTTCATTTTTTTTCTTTCAACCACACCCTTTTGTTGATGGGTGTAGGGAACAAAGTGCTAATGTTGAATGCCAAGTTCTCTACAAAATTATTTGAATCCTTGATTGACACACTCCACCCCATTATATGTGCATGTTTTATTTATAATAAGAGAGGATTACTTCTCAACAAAATATTTGAAGGCCTTAAAAGTATCAAAGACCTCATCCTTGTACTTATGAAAGTAAACCCAAGAGCCACATGAGAAGTCATCAATAAAGGTAAGTGTGTATTTAGGCTTGGAAAATGAATGAAATGAAAATGGCATTAGATCACTATGTACCAACTCAATAGGTTTAGTAGCATGCAAGGCCTTGAAAAACTCTATGATTGCAAGAGGATATAGGAAATCCAAGCACCAAATTGAGTTTCCTCAATTGTTGCAAATACCTATAGTTCAGATGTCCAATTTTTTCATGCCATAGCCTTCTCAAAGAATGCTCATGTCCTATGAAAGAGGAACCTAAAAAAATTGCTCGAAACCATTGAACTTATACAATCAAGAACTATAATCAATCCTACCAAAAGCAACAACAATTTATGGATTATGTAGTTTTCTAATGACCACATTGTGATGTGTAAATTTCATATCTTCCATTCACCAAAGTGAAAAATTGATAAATAGAGAGTAGATTAGCAAATATTTCAAGAACAAGGAGAACATCATTGATGCAACCATTAGAGAACTACACAGTGTCTCATCCTAAAATATCAAGTTGTGTAGAGTCATCTACTATAATCTATAAAATGATACTATTAGATGTAGAAGGATGCATCTCATGAGAGTGAATCATATGGTGTGAGGTGCTAGAATCAAGTATTCAGTTGTTTGAAGATGCTTATAAGGCTTGAGTAGACATTGCATGTAATATAGTAGAAGATGGTTTGGGCACTGAAATTTTGTTCTACTACATGATTTTATTCAATGGTTCTAGTTTTATCCAACATTTGGATTCATCATGCCCAAGTATGCCACAAAAACTACAAATTACACTTGATTTCTTCTTTATCTTAGTGGATGACTCACTTGATACTAAATATGGAGAGGTAGATGATTTTGAATTATGTTTAGGCTTGGAGGTAGACTTACTAGCTTAAGCAGGATCACTATTATGTTTGCACCAAGTTTTTTGCTTACCTTTGGAGTTTTGAGCCACAAGAGCTTGATTCTTAGATCCATAAAGAACATCTACTTGCACAATATTATATTGTTCTTTTGTAACATGCACATATAAAATATCGAATGAGAGCCTTTTAAACTCTGATTCAAGTGCGTCCATAGTAGAATAAAAGGTAGAGGAAAATCCCTTAAAAGGACCTTTCAACTTTGAACAAATTAGAAAAATGCATTATTCATCTATTTTGTTTTTTCAATAGCCTCTCAAGTGTGACAATAACAACTTGGGTTTGGTAATAAAAACTTCAATGCAAGAATGCTCACCAGGTACAAGGGATGACAACTCGACTTCCAATTTCAATGCTTGAAATTCATTGACTTTACCAAATAGTGAATTCAACTTGTCCCAACTTTGTTTTGGGGATTTACAATCAACAATAGGAAACATGTAACACCCCAAAATTAATTAAGATTAATTTATTATTATTAAACCTAGATTAGTTAATAAGAAAATATTAATGAAGTATACAATTTATAATAAGAATTAAGAAAAAGAAACTATAATAAAGTTGAATTAACAAATAAAACTTAATTAAGTTAATTAAATAGGATTAGAAAGCTAATGTGCATGAAGACCATTTGACACTCATGCATAATTCATTCTAATTAAGTTAAAATTGGATTTTTTTGCATAAATAAGGGACTTTGGGGCTAATTGAGGGGTCTTTTTCTTGTTTTTATGCTCTTTGTTTGGGGGAGGGTTCTAAACTTCTATGAGTTATGTGGAGATGGAGGTTTGTATGTTGAGGGTAGAATAGTATTCTGGTTATGATGTTTGGTTGGAATGGTATTTATGAGTGAGAGCTCAGGGGCTCTAACTCTTTGAATGAGGGGTTGGTTGGGAGGAGAGCGGTCCCCCAATTGTGGTTTCCATGATGTTTTTTGCGGTGGTCTGCTTCTTCTACTTCGCTCAATTGGTCATCAGTCCAACTATAAGTCAAACTTACGGGTTCATGTACATATACTTGATTGTCATTTCTAATTATTCAATTAATGGAGAATTATTTGTATTAATTGTAGAATTTAGTTTGGTGAAAATTATCTGCATATTATGCTTAAAATATACAAATAGTGAAACTATGGTATTTCCTCAAAATTGATAGTCACTAGTTTTTATGTTAAAGTTTCTCGGTTAAATTTTCCAATCTGAATATAAACCATAATTTAATTGTATTATTGAGTCAATTACTTTTATAAATACTATACCCCTTTTTTAGTAACTAACCCCTTACAAAATAATTGACTATCTAGAACATGTAGCCCAATCAAACCCACACATTCATCAAGTTTGCTCCTATAAGCAAATCTCTCAATTTCCTTTGTAAATATTGGTTGTGCTTCAACCAACATTTCCATAGAACTTTTGATTGCAGAAGTTGTTTCATTTTGAGTTTCTGAGTATGATAATTATGGGGAGTTAGGAGATCAACGACGTGTCTTGCAATCTCCAAATAATTGGTAGTGAAAAAAATGCAATCCCATGCACAAAACAAGGGCATCGAAGAACAATTTATGTTGAAACAACTTATCAAAAAATAAATCTAGAGAAGTTCTACAATGTTTTATATTCAGATGTTTAGATGTGAATGAAATTTTGCAGATCTAAAGAGAGATTCTCTTGGTTGATGTGACCTAAATTAGTGCTAATCTAAGAAAACAGTCCACATTGTAACATGAAATAACGATTTAGATCCATAGAGTCGTGAACATATAGAAGCTACATCCTCCCCAAGAACATACCAACACTTTAAAAACCTCACATACAATAGAACCTTACCAATATCTCTCATAAATAAATAAATAATGACAAGGGGTTTGTATAGTTTAGCTTTGATACCATGTAGATGCTAAAATAATATCACGTATCATGAACTCTTCTACAACACCAAAACCTTCTACAAGACAAAAAGCTAGATTTATTAGATACGTTGTATAAATACAAGAGAAAGCTCTATGTTTATAACAACATGATGAGGTCAAATGGATAGCTATTGCAACTAGGCAGATAAAGATGATCTACATAAACTTATAACTTCCAAAAATGTGGTTTACAAGAATTGGATAGCTATTTGGGAAAGGACATCAACAATTCCTAGTAAACCATTTCATCTTGTGACAAACTTAACAATATCTATCCTTGTTCCACCTCAATCCCATTTACACTAATTTTAACCAAACAAAATAATCATAACCATTGTTATAATCAATGACTTTGTTATAATCATGAACATTCTCGAATCTCAACCTCTTTATATTTATAGTGTCCTTAGTTATCTTGTATCAACATTCTAAATTTAAAATACATTTGAACTTGAAAAGCGGTTTTTGCCAGTTCTGCTTTTCCGGTGAAAAAAATGCTTTTCTCTACTGGAAAAGATAAAACAAAAAAACAACGGTTTTTCCCAATATGTGTTTCCAGTGAAAAAAGAATGCTTTTCTTTACCGAAAAAGATAAAAACGAATAAAAGACAACGCTTTTCTGTAAAAAAAAACGCAAGAAAACAGAATGCTTTTCTTTACCGGAAAAGATAAAACAAAAAGAACAAAACGAAAGCAAAGAGTAAGGAATGGCAACCGTCTAAACAATCGAGACTATTTATAAGTTATCTCTTGTATTGGTATTCATTGAGCTTGTGGCTGGTTGGACGTCTGTGATGCAAAGGTTTGTTCATTCGCTTCTTTCTTCATCTCATGGTTGGAGTCATTTGATGACTTGAAGTCATTGAGCTTGTGCCTGGTTGGATGTTTGAGATGCAAAGCTTATTTGATGATGTAGAGCTTATTTCTGTGATGCAGAGCTTGAAGTGGCCCTTTTTATTGGGATGTCAGGGACGTATTTGAAGCTTGGATGTAGAAGTTGCCCTTTTTGCTTGGATGTCTGGTATTAATTGAGCTTGGATGTCTGTGATTTTTTTCATTCGCTTACGTCCTTGTTCTCTATTTTTTCGCTTCAGTACATTAGTATTTATTTTTCTGCAACTTTTAGTTTACCCATAAGAGATTTAGCAGAATATTGGAATGTATGTTTACTCAATAAAAGTTGTTTCACTATTTTCTGGTTTCATCTTGTTTTACAAATTCTTGATCTCCGTAAACTTTAATTTGCAGGATGCATATGATCAGAAATATTCCCATGCTTGATTTTAAAGCTATAATTTGTTGGTGGAAATTAAATGCGTTGTTCTGTAGATTACAATCCAACAGTTTCAGGAATTTTTGTCGCAATTGAGTAAATTGCATGGCGTGCTTTTAACTTTTTGTATTTCTTCTGATCTGTTTTATTTATTTTTGGTTTACTACCCAAACCTCTTGAGGTGGAATCTGGAGGAGGAATTCTGGTAAAGTTATTTATTTACTTTTATTTAAGACTGGTTTGTGTTAACAAGTTTATTTTTCATTCTGCTTTTCTTCTTATTATGCTCAAGTTTCTGTATGATCAACGTTCAACTTGTTGCTTGTTTGAACACCATACCTTGATTTTCTAATTTTTTAAATGATTCTTTGAAATTAGAAATTAGTAGAATATTGGATTGTTTTATTCTCATATGTAGTGTTAAAGTGTTTCATAGAAATTTTATATGGCGTGCTTTTCACTTTTTTATTCTTCTGATCTGTTTTATTTATTTTTGGTTTACTACCCAAAACTCTTGAGGTGGAATCTGGAAGAGGAATTCTGGTAAAGTTATTTATTTACTTTTATTTAAGACTGGTTTGTGTTAACTAGTTTATTTTTCATTCTGCTTTTCTTTTTATTATGCTCAAGTTTTTGTATGATTAATGTTCAACTTGTTGCTTGTTTGAACACCATACCTTGATTTTCTGGTTTTTTAAATGATTCTTTGAAATTAGGAATGAGTAGAATATTGGATTGTTTTCTTCTCATAGGTAGTGTTAAAGTGTTTCATAGAAATTTTATGTTATGTTTATCAACAGAATAGGAGACAAAATCACAACTTTCAAACTTTCAGTTTTGTATCGATGGTTTTCCATGCTTTGTGATTCAATTCTTTTCATATTTATGGAATATCCTTAAAGGTGAGGCACTTCTTTTCATACTTATGCAATAACCTGCAGGTCTTAACCTGTCTGTATTATTATTTGGTGTAGATCTGTTTTGTATTTTTTTCTGATCACATGTATGTTTACAGTTGTGTGTATGGTTCATGATTACCATGTTCTCTATTTGAATGCCATTAACCAAGACGTTTCTGCCAATTTTCTAGTTTTTTTTTACAACCTCTTTTCTCTGTAACCTTTGATTTTCTAGCTGCATGATTATTTTACAACATCTTTTCTCTGTAACCTTTATTTTTCTGGCTGCATGATTATATAAATTTGAAATGTAATCAATTGTAATGCTCATCATATATGTAATACCCCGGTTTCGACCCAGTTTGCATTAAAAGATACATGATATATATTTTGTAATTAATCATGGTGTGGAGCTAAAGGCAAAAGCCCCATCATCGATTTGGTTGTGTATGTTTTGGCAATAGGGATCGTTGCCGATGGTATATCGTGCTATTCGGCAAATTATAGTTTTGGGCATCATGTAAATATGCACATTAATTAAAATAAACCTACAACTAGCTATGACGGTGCACCGTTAAATGAAAAATGCATGATTCCTAAGGTTTGGGGGGGGGGTTGTCTAACCGGTGGGGGTCATTGGGAGTTTGCCATGTGTCGGCCACCCATTTAAACTTCTGCTGTCTGGGGGCAGTTATTGCTGAGTAGTGGTGGGTGTGGTAGGACTGTTAGTCCTTGCCCACATGCCCACTCCACCAGCGGACTCTTCCTCTTCACTCACGCTGGGGGCAGGGGAACAAACCACGATTCCATTCCTCCCACGACTCCATTCAGGCGGTTGAGTACTGTTCACCCTCAAGCGAATGTTTCCCTCTCTGGACTTCCTCACGCACCGCTTGGGGGAATTTCCCCATCGTTTTGTTTAATCCTCACGCACAGGCCAGAAATCAGATGGTTTTTACCTCACGTAGGGGTTGGGGAATTGTGATCTCATGCGGCAAGCTGGAAGAGCGGCCTGAGGGGCACGACTCTGCTGTGTGTATGCTCTCCCTGTCAATGCTGGGAATCCGACTTCTTCCCCATCTACGGACTGTGTAAGGTTCTCGTTGTTTCATTATGGTATTGGGTTGTTGATCTTTCCCTGGTATTGGTTGCTGTGTGTGTCAATATCTTGTGGGGTTGCTGCTGAGTTGTTTTGGCCATGCTAGGGCCAAGAACAACTCTGAAGCGTCTGGTTGACCTGAGCTGTGTTCACCCTTTCGTTTGGGTTGTCACCCTGATATCTTTATTTTCTTCATAGAGCTGTGAACTGTTTGTTTTACTGCGGTATGCAGTGGTTGGTCTTCAGACTGTTTAGAGCAGGATTAGAGGCTGGGTATGCTTGAGAAACCTGGTGTTGGGAGCCACTCAGACAAAATTAGACTGCTGGCTTTCTTCTCCACAACCCTTGAAGAGTATTAAAAAGGGAAGTCAGGGCCTGAGGGACTGCGAAGCAGAGAAAGGACTGATTCCTGGTGTTGGGTGTGTGGATGTCTTAGAAGTTAGGTTAGCTCTGGTGTAGGCGTCCTTAGCTCTCCATTGAGACCACCAGCTTAACATTTAGCCTTTCCTAGCTCCTTGATGGCCTGATAAACCCAACTGCGTTGACTTGGCTGTTTTGTGTAACCTTGGCTATGTGTAAGCCTGCTTTGACCCTTATTCCTTGGGGAATCATGCCCAGCTCGGGGGTGGCAGTGTTGCTGAGAGATTGATGAGCACGCTGGCCTATAGTTGGGTGGAACGTTGCAGCGACGTAGCTGGTTGCGGGACGAGATATTTATAAGATAAATGTTCTTGTCCATTTTGCTTCTGCATTTACTTTTACTGTCTAATGTTTAATGAATCATGATGAACATGTTGATGCTGGAATGTATATGTTGCTTCCGTTGTATGTTGAGTAACTATGCATCCGTGTATGTTTTATGTGTCTTAGCATACTTTATGTTTTAAGCATTTTATTTCAACTTTATGTGCGTGTTCTTGTTCATGGGGCTAGTTGCCCGGAGGTTTTTGATGGTTTGGTAGCGTCCTCTTTGCCGGTCGGAGGGTCGGGGACGTTACAGTGTGGTATCAGAGCAAAGGTTGCAACATGGGCCTGAATGGGCCGTGAAGATGCAGTGACAGTATGTTGTAGCGTTTGGGCCTCAGAGGGCCATGAGAAACAGCTAGCAGAGGCAGGTTGCCTACTGCCTAGAAGAAACCAGGAGAAAATGGGTGAATGACAAGAAAATTCACAAAATTTTTCTAAGTGCCAGAATTGTTAGCTCATCGAAAAACTTAGTGAGAAGTTCTTTCGATGCAGCGGATCACTTAGTTGGAAGGTCCTCCGACACAGCGGAACGTGTAGTCTGAAGCTCACCCGACAGCGGAAGGAAAATTGCGAAAATTTTCTATGTGTTCGTTGGCTGTCGACGGAGAATAGTGGAAGTCGGAGCCGCAGTTGTGGAGGGGATCAGCCGAAGGTCGTCGATATGTCGACCCCTTTTTGCAGAAAGACCACCCGACGTCGACCATCGACGTTCGGCGCCACTAAGATGAAGGGATTGTCGATGACATGTCGACAGAGGTTAGTAGATTGATTGGCGACAGTTAGTTGTTTGGACCGCCGAAACGTCGGTGGAAGAACCAAGATGATAGTGGGTTGAATCGTTGACAACGATGGTGGAGAGGAAATTTTGAAAATTTTTCTAAGTCGTGAAATCATCGGCGATCAGCGATGATTAGTTGATTGAGCCGCCGATGCTTAGATGATGAAGTTGTCGATGAACATCGGAAGAAATTAGCTGATGATGCGTCCGCCGTTGCGGCTATTTAATGGGCTATCCACCCGACGGATAGTTGCTCCGACAGTCGACGCGGCGGAAGACAGGAGAAAAAGTTTCTGAAATTTTTCTAAGGCATGAAATCATCGGCGATCAGAAACGTTTAGTTGTTGGGATCGTCGATGACTAGAGGATGGGATCGCCGATGGATAGAAGATGAAGCTGCCGAGGTCTAGTGAAGTAGATCGGTGATTATTAGTTGAAGGAGAAGCCGATGTAAAGAAGAAATTTTTCGAAAATTTATCTAAGTCTCAAAACCCATCGGCGATCGGCGGAAGATAGTGGATTTCGTCGCTGATGCGCAATGGTTAGCCCTTCCAATGACCGATGGGGTATTAAGGTCTGCGGAACCCACAGTAGGATCGATGTCCGTCGTGGCGGCTACCTAGAAGACTAACCGCTCAACGCCGCAACAGTTAGTGCTTCCGACCATTGATTGGAAGATTACATTTGCTAGTCGTTCCGACCGCCGACAGAGTTATGGCCGCGGAAACCCCAGTTAGTTTGCTGCCACCGTTGGGAAGCTTAGAAAACTAGCTGCCTGACGGGTAGAGGATCTGATCGCCGACGCGGTAGTGCCTGGAGGATTCGACCGCCGATAGATTGTGAACCGTGAAAACCCTAGAAGGTTCGTTAGCTGTCGTTGCGAAAGCCGTGAGGACTAGCCGCCCAATGCACAGTGCGCGCAACCGCCGGTGAGCAGCGGAGGAATTAGACGATTTGATCGCCGAAATGTCGGAAAGATAGTGGGAAAGAAACCCGATGAACAGTCCTTGGCATCGTCGATGTCGTCTGGAAGCTTAGAAGACTAAAGGTTCGATACAGCGGAAGATGTTAGTTGTCAGGGCAGCCGATGAGCGCTGGAGAAAATTGTTTATTTGATCGCCAAAATGTCGGAAATTTAGTTGGAAAGAGATCCGATTGGGGAAAAGGAATTTTTGGGGTTTTCAAGTGGGATTTTTTAGTGTATTTTCAGCAGACTGCTAGTGGATTACAAGGCTGAAAAGGAAGAAAATTCCAGGTGGCTGAGGTTGACATTTCAGACCATAATACATTTGGTAAAAAGCATCATTTTTGAAGTGGTGTGGTTTTCACACCCGAGGTCAGAATGAAGCATGTGGATAGGCGTTGGAAAGCTTATCCAGCAGGGAACAAGGGAGAGTTACCAGAATTTGAGTGTGGAGCAGCAAAGTGCTAGTGATTGCTTGAAAGAGAAATGTGCTGCTGGCAATATGGACAAATTCGGGAATTGCATGCCTAGAGGTAGCAAGACCATGAAGTCAATCCAACTGTTGTGTGGAAGAGGAGTTCCATGCAAGGATGAGGGACTTGAAAAGGGAAATTTTCTTAAACCCTGTCTTGCTAATTATGATTACAAGTTTTATACATGAAGTGTATGAGGATATGCCTTGCATGCATAAGATATTACATGTTGGTAAGAATAGTGAGAATTATACATTTATAATGAGCCACTAATGATAATTATTGCATTGGTGTTGGCATTAGTGGAAAAACCAACGACAACATGGACATGGCTGAATATGTTGCTGATGCTGACGAATGTGACTAGCAACCCTATGGAGAAAGGGATAAGGCAACAAGTCCAGAATCAAAAGTTGGTGAGCAAATTCTGCAATCTCCTGCAAAGGACCAACCAAACTGGTAATGTCAAGGTTGTAAGTAGAACCCATGAAGGTAATAGTGTAATTATGACAATTGCATGGAGTGGTAAAAGCAAAAGATCTCATACCATGTGGGTATTTGAAATTTATACTACATTCATACAGAAATGCATAATGCATGTATATGTTGTTATGAGCTTAGTAGCCCAAAGAAAGTAAGCACTGATGATCTTGATTATAGTAATGCATCCTATATGAAGTAGCCATGGTTAGGTCACGCATGGTATGTTTGAATGCATAGTTTTCCTGAATCAATGCAAGGTAGCATTGAGTGGATATGCATTAAACGATTTTATAAATCTTGTAGTTATGAATTGTATGGGTGCAAAGGTTGTGATGCAATCTATGAATGCATTGAGATAGTGCATGCGATATTATGAATAACTAATGGCTGAAATGATGAATTGATGACAATTCTAGAACCATTTCAAGAGCTGTTGTGAATGCAAGATAGTAAGTGCATGAAGAGGGTAGTCAAGACCAATTGGCTGCCGAAAATGCTCTATGGAAGGGCAAGGTGGTACAAATGATACGCTTGTGAAGTAAGAAGTATCTAAACCTTTCCTTTAAATTACATAAATGAGGGGATTGTACCCTGTAATTTAAAGTATGATAATGACTGCGTGAAGTAAACGAGTTTTGGTAATATTGATGTGATTAACAGCTGGAAGTATTTGAATTTTATAAATTTTGAAAATGCTTTAGTGATGGTTGCAGTAATGAAAAGGTTATATGCATCTAGACTTACCAAGTGTTTGGGTAATTGAAGTTCTTGTTTCAGGTAGATTGTTTAGAACATGGCAATGAGAGTAAGACCATGACAAATGCCGGGATCTACCATGTGAAAGAGCCAAACCTTATGAGAAGAGTCTCATGGCTGTGAAAATAGTTTGTATGCATAATGGGTTGTTAAATTTGAATTTGTGAATTTCGGATTTGAGAAATTGCTGACAACTACTAATCACTATTGGCTTGCATAAGATTGTGTCAGGAGGACTAATTGTAAGTGGGTATTCATGCTATGCTAGTAAGCATAAAATTATAATGGGCATAGTGGTGCTGCTTACAAGAGACCCACAATTGAGGATCACCTCATTGCCAAGCAAATCAATTTCTGTAGTAGACAGAGTTGCAAATTCCTATTGAATTGAATTACTAATGTCATTGTTTGGTTATGGAACAATCAAATTTGGATTGTATTATTAGATAATGATTGACTGTTTGGCTACTTGATGAATGTGCCAGGGGTACACACTGCAGGAAGATCATGTGTGATGGCCTGCAGGAGCCAAACTTCACGGGGAGGTTTTCCTTATCTTGGAAATGGGTTTCGGGTGGAACTCCATTGGACATTTTGGAAATGTTTCATCTGCACTACATGTTTGGTAAGCAACATGAGTGAGATGGTATAGGTTATGTCGGTAAGACATGCGTGGACATGAAATGTAAAAAGGACTTGGGATGGCAAATCGAGGGACTCTCAACTCAGAGAAGGGAGCCCCCATTCCTCCTTAACGAAGGAATACTACATCGGCAAATGGATAAGTGTTTTGTGACCCTAACTAAGAATATGCATATCAAATTATTACAATTCCATAAGCAGAACATGTTTTGATTTTATTTCCATTATGACCGATTGCTTGAGTATGAATAGGGCCTACATGGTTCACATCGGAAAGGGGTGCACACTTTCCGGATGTCGAGTCATGAAAGGGTTTTTCAATATTGATTACAACACCCTAGGGAGTGGACGCACTCCTGGTGTCTCAATACTTGATAATGAATGATATAAAATATGATTATAGTTTTAGAGCAATAACGCTGATGAGTTTGCTTGTATTGCTTGTGTTGTTAGACTAAACAGATGCAGTTTGGTGTTGCACACTAAAGAGAAAAGGGTAAACGGTTACGGTACAGTGTTGGCTTGACTACCTGCAGCCTGATCAACCCAACTACGTTGGTTTGGCTGATTTGTTGTTGATATAAGTGCGTTGTTGATATAAGTGTATTGTTGATATAAGTACGTTGTTGATATAAGTGCATGTGTTATTTGTTGATGGCTTGATCAACCCAATTATATTTTGGCTTGGCTGGGCGGTCTGATAAACCCAACTGTAGGTTGGCTTGACTGTGCTTGATATGTATAAAAGGATGTTGTGAAGCAGCCTGCGTGTTGACCTAAAATCCAAGTCCATAGGCAATCCTAAGGCTTGCAAAGTGAAGCAGGATCCTGTGGACCAAAGAGGAAACGCACAATACAGATAAGTATTGGATTATTTTGCAATTCTTTGCTTATAAACATACATGTGTATATGATTTGGTTATGATGTTTTAAGCTCTTGTTTAAGAGATAAAAACCGATGAGAATAAACTTAACATGTGAATTTATTCAATGTTTGGATATAGGTATCGCTGGAAGTGAGGACTATGAAAGCATCCTAGGGGTGCATGTGGGCATGTGATTGTCCTGAAGAGCTTAGAATGAGCAGTAATGAAAAAGGTGCTAGTGAGACTGTGAAAGTCCTAGTAGCCGAGACGAACCATGTGGGGAGGCTCCATGGTTGAGAGGTCTGAAACAGATCGGAGACACTAAGTGTCATGACCAAGAGGGATTGGTCCAGCATTCACGATGAAGTGAAAGAGGCTGAGAGCATGAAAACCATAGCGGTGGTGTGGGTTCCAGGATGGAACAAAACAAAGAGGGGAAAAAAAAAAAAAACTCTTGCTGCTCTCTCTTGCCTTTTTGATTACATATATATATATATATTTATGCATTGTGAAAACAAGAGATTGTTGAATGCATGTGTGACTGAAAATAGAATGTGTGTACTTGCTTAAAGTAAATTGTGAATGCCGGAATAGTTAATTCCCTGCCCAAGAATGGACATGAATGAGCTCATGTCCCTGTTGGGAATGCATGAAAAATATGAAGGTCTCCTTGATGAGACTTGGATTGTCATGCCAATTGGGCAATTAATTGACTGATTTTAATGCCTATATTATGCTTGGTCTGACAGAATTTCAATGGTGCTTTTCACAGGTGAAAAAAAAGTGAAATCCAGTGGTGCACATTGATCATGGTAGCCGACCAAAAGCTATTGGACATGGCTGGAAGTCTCCTTCAAACGATTGCCAAGACCCAAGAGAATCTTGGAGAGATGCTCAAGATACAGAAAAGGCAGAATGAGATGAACCCCCAGATTTTGCAAGACTCTATTGGTTTGCAAAAGGAGGTGAAAAGCCTTCTGGGAGCAATCCGTAAAGGCAAAGAAAGTGGATCAATGATGGGACATTCGTCCAAGCGATCCGTTAAGAAACGTTCTAGGCATGAAGACTCAAAGGAAATTGAGCAGGTAAAGATGAAGCAACCAGCAAAATGTTGGAAATGCGGAGGACATCATTACCGTCGGGACTGCCCAACGAGGGAACATAAAGAGGGTAGTAGCCACATAGTTCCTCGACTTGGGGATGAGTCGAAAGCTGAGAACCAGCCGGAGAAGTTCGTGGAAGCCGAGGGGCTTGGTCCTGAAAGTTCAAAGTAAATAATTGAACATGGGACAGATCTGCAAAATTTTGAATGTGCAATTGGTATATGCATTCCTATGTATTGGAACACCGAGGACGGTGTTATTCCAAGGGGGAGGGGATTGTAATACCCCGATTTTGACCCCGTTTGCATTAAAAGATACATGATGTATATTTTGTAATTAATCGTGGTGTGGAGCTAAAGGCAAAAGCCCCACCATCGATTTGGTTGTGTATGTTTCGGCAATAGGGATCGTTGCTGATGGTATATCGTGCTATCTGGCACATTATAGTTTTGGGCATCGTTTAAATATGCACATTAATTAAAATAAACCTACAGCTAGCTACGACGGTGCAACATTAAATGAAAAGGGCATGATTCCTAAGGTTAAGGGGGGGGGGCTGTCTAACCGGTGGGGGTCATTGGGAGTTTTCCATGTGTCGGCCACCCATTTAAACTTCTGCTGTTTGGGAGCAGTTATTGCTGAGTAGTGGTGGGTGTGGTAGGACTATCAGTCCTTGCCCACGTACCCACTCCACCAGCGGACTCTTCCTCTTCACTCACGCTGGGGGCAGGGGAACAGACCACGATTCCATTCCTCCTACGACTCCATTCTGGCGGTTGAGTACTGTTCACCCTCACACGAATGTTTCCCTCTCTGGACTTCCTCACGCGCCGCTTGGGGGAATTTCCCCATCATTTTGTTTAATCCTCATGCACAGGTCGAAAATCGAATGGTTTTACCTCATGCAGGGGTTGGGGGATTGTGATCTCATGCGGCAAGCTAGAAGAGTGGCCTGAGGGGCACGAATCTGCTGTGTGTATGCTTTCCCTATCAATGCTGGGAATTCGGCTTCTTCCCCATCTGCGGACTGTGTAAGGTCCCGTTGTTTCATTATGGGATTGGGTTGTTGATCTTTCCCTGGTATTGGTTGCTGCGTGTGCCTATATCTTGTGGGGTTGCTGCTGAGTTGTTTTGGCCACGCTAGGACCAAGAACAACTCTGAAGCATTTGGTTGACTTGAGCTGTGTTCACCCTTTCGTTTGGGTTGTCACCCTGTTATCATTATTTTCTTCACAGAACTGTGAACTATTTGTTTTACTACGGTATGCAGTGGTTGGTCTTCGGACTGTTTAGAGCAGGATTAGAGGCTGATTATGCTTGAGAAACCTGGTGTTGGGAGCCACTCAGATAGAATTAGACTGCTGGCTTTCTTCTCCACAACCCTTGAAGAGTATTGGAAAGGGAAGTCAGGGCCTGAGGGACTGCGAAGTAGAGAAAGGACTGATTCCTGGTGTTGGGTGTGTGGATGTCTTAGAAGTCAGGTTAGCTCTGGTGTAGGCGTCCTTAGCTCTCCATTGAGACCACCAGCTTAGCATTTAGCCTTTTCTAGCTCCTTGACGGCCTGATAAACCCAATTGCGTTGACTTGGCTATTTTGTGTAACCTTGGCTATGTGTAAGCCTGCTTTGACCCTTATTCCTTGGGGAATCATGCCCAGCTCGGGGGTGGCAGTGTTGCTGAGAGATTGATGAGCACGCTGGCCTATGGTTGGGTGGAACGTTGCAGCGACGTAGCTGGTTGCGCGACGAGATATTTATAAGATAAGTGTTCTTGTCCATTTTGCTTCTGCATTTACTTTTACTGTCTAATGTCTAATGAATCATGATGAACATGTTGATGCTGGAATGTATATGTTGTTTCTGCTGTATGTTGAGTAACTATGCATCCGTGTATGTTTTATGCATCTTAGCATACTTTATGTTTTAAGCATTTTATTTCAGCTTTATGTGCGTGTTCTTGTTCATGGGGCTAGTTGCCCGGAGGTTTTTGATGGTTTGGTAGCGTTCTCTTTGCTTGTCGGAGGGTCGGGGACGTTACAATATATGCTGGATTTTCATTATTTATATTTAATATGTTGGGTTTTATATTATTTCTATTTATAGTTCATTATCACTTGTGCTCTCTATTTCAGGTTTTGAACAACATTGATGGAGTTTGCTTCCTCTAAATTTTTGGTTTCTTTTGATTTTTAAATAAAAGTTAAATGGGATGCCCATCTACAAACATAATAGATTGCTAATGATATGCTACACTTTTAGGAAAGGGTTATCTTTTTCCTATGTAGAGCCCTTATTTAAATGCAGCTAAGTAACATTTCAGGAACTGCTCCACATTAGAAATTGGATTGCAGAATGTAAACTATATTTTCATGTGTATATTGCATTTACATATACCATGAGTGTAAACTCCCTTTTTTTTAAGTCCAAAATGAATGGTCAAGGACTAATTGATCTATCCTTTTTCTTTTAACTTAAATGCACTCCTGAAAGGATTCCACAGGGATTAATTGAAAATTAGAATTCAGATTTCCAAGATTTATTGTGAATGTGTTCTCTATTTGAACACCATTGATGGTTATGTTTCCACTAATCTTTTCGATTCTTTTTACATATTCTTTTGTCTATAACCTACCTTGATTTCAAGGAGGCATGCAATCAAAAGGTCTGTGGAATATTGAATTGTATACTCTTGCAATGCTATGCTATCTATAGAGGAATCTTTTAGGAGATTATCTATAAGGGATACTCTTAGGAGATTGTTTCATTCAGTTCTGCATTAGTTGTTTTCTAATTCTTGTCATTTGTTTCAAGTTTGAAAGCTTTTTATGATATGCATGACCCTTGAACGATGATGAGGAATCTTGCCTAATTTTTTATGCATATACACTTTGTAGTGCTGTGGAAACATTGAATCCTTTGCATTGTTGCATTAATCATCTTAGAATAAAATTTTATAGATTATATTTAGATGAAATTGAGAAACTATAGATGGTTCTAACCTTCCTTTACATTGTATGTTAGCTGATAGGGTAAAATCTATCACAAAATTACAGTCCTAATTGACCTATAATAATTGCAAAGATATTTCCTTCTGAATGCAACCAGACAATGTGAAGTATACCATTAGTACACAATGGCAGACTATAACTTATACAAATAATAAAATTTACACTATAAATATTGGGATTAATATAATTTCATGGAGGCAATTCATTGATGAATTTAGTAACCCTATTTAGTGGCATGAAACAAACTAGTCTTGTTGTTCATTTTATTGAATACAAATAATAAAATTTACACTATAAATATTGGGATTAATATGATTTCATGGAGGCAATTCATTGATGAATTTAGTAACCCTATTTGGTATTAATTGAATTACTTCATGCTGCTTTAGAATTAGTGACATGAAACAAACCAGTCTTGTCGTCCATTTTATTGAATTACAAGGAACATGTCGTTCTAACTTAAATGTAAAGCATGGAAACCATTCCATTAACTTTGAAAAATGAAAGTGGAGACACCTTGACTTAAAAAGATCAAAACCTAATTCTGTTTCTCTAAACTTGAGCTGATAACTTGCTAAACCAAAAAACTTGAAATTGATAGTTTCTTTGAAATGCATCCATTAAGTCCACCAATAAATTCAATTAATCAAATCAAGCCATAACAAAAAATTGAATCAAATTATTAACCTGAGCTTGGACCAACTATACACTGTAGCTAACGTGTCTTCCATAAAGTTCTATCTCTAGCATATGACAGATGAGCCTTCAATCAAGGACTTTTTTGATTTTGGACTTTCCCGTAAAGAGTTCTGTTGTGAGTCATCCTCATCCTCATCAAGTTTTTGTTAGCGAGGAAAACCACCATTAGTCATTTTAAGAAGGTTGGCATACATTCATGTTTGATGGAATATAATGAGCATAAAATAACCTTTTATTGAGCTTACAGTATTTCAATACAATAAAAGCTAAGTTGCAGGAAACGTCATAAACCCCCCCGTACCAAGCTCGTTTCCGGTATGAAACGCTGAAACCCGTGTGATACGCTCTTGAAACACGTTTCAGAAAGGACGAAACCGTACCACAATGATGAAACGCGTATCAGACAACTGGAAACTCGTTTCACACGCGTATCACCTCCCTCACGCCGCGTTTCACTTTCGGATTAGGGCAAAACCAGGCCCAGTTGACATTTAATTTGTTAATATATATAATTTCGTGGTCATTTCGTGGTCTAATACACAGTCCCATCATCTATTGCAAGAGTCTCAGCACATA